>JALMGJ010000008.1:41410000-41767500 GCA_023362775.1 Charina bottae
TTCCCCCTAACCACAAGCCAAATGTCAAGTCTGCATATGCAGATAAGAGTCATCTTCCAAATATATTGGGGCTAAATGTCTTCTGTCTTAAAGGGCAGCATACAAATGTGAATACATAAATAAATGCCCTGAATTTGTACAGTTGGGTGTGTATACATCAGATCTCCACTTGAACCTGATCCTCACCACATCTCTCTTTTTGGTGCTTCACCATGGAATTGCTTTCATCTTATCCCCTCCCTAGGACTGAGACAGCCTCAAGTCATTCTTAGCTGTGACTGATTGATTGATTGATTGATTGATTACGTTCCATCAAGTCAGTGTTGACTCTTAGCAACCACAAAGATAGATTTTCTCCATGACAATTTGTCCACAACCTAGTCCTTCAGATTTTCCAATGGTGCACTCATTGTCACCGTAACGGAGTCCATCCCGCCTCGCTGCTGGTCATCTTCTTCTCTTTCCTTCCAATTCTTAGCTGTACCAATGTTGTGTTTTCCCCTTATTCTGACACCATCCAGGGGCAGCTCTGTAGGACCAGTTAGGGGGTGATGGGAGGCAAATCAGAAAAGACTGATGTATAATTGGTCAAACCAGTCAATCCTAAAGGAAATCAACCCTGACTGCTCATTGGAAGGACAGATGCTGAAGCTGAAGCTCAAATACTTTGGCCACCTAATGAGAAGAGAGGACTCACTGGAAAAGACCCTGATGCTGGGAAAGACTGAAGGCAAAAGGAGAAGGGGACGGCAGAGGATGAGATGGTTAGATAGCATCACCGATGTAACGAACATGAATTTGAGTAAACTCCGGGAGACAGTGGAGGACAGGAAGGCCTGGCGTGCTATGGTCCATGGGGTCACGAAGAGTCGGACACGACTAAATGACTGAACAACAACAACAAAATAAGTTCACTACATATAAGAAGCTGTAAGGAGAACTTGTATAGATGGGGGAAGACTTTGAGTTTGTAAAAACTGTGAGCATGACAGGGGTGGTCCACAGGGTTGTCCACAGTGGGAGGCCAAAAAAGCCAAGATTGTATCAGTGTGATTGGACCCCACCCATTTTTAAGGTGCATCACACATACAACACACATAAAAAGGGTCAGGGGCTTGGATTGCATAGGTATGGGCATCATCTTGACTTTTTTGACCCCCCCCCTCTGCATCTTTGGCTTGTAAACCTAGCAGGAGTCAAAGTTCAAAGCATTTGAAGGACAGGAGATGGTCTGCTTCAACATTGACCTGTGATTCTTTTCCTCTCCAATGCTTTCCTCTGAACAAACAGGTTAAGAGATTAAAGAACAAATATCCAGAGAAGAGCAACCCCCTCCCACCCCACCCCAAATGTGCTAAGTCAAGAGCAAGGCAATTTCAGTGAGAGGCAGACACAAAATCGTGCTTCAGGGTGGAGTCCATGATGAACTTTCTGCTGAGATATGCATTACTTCCAGCCCATCATCTTTGCCAAAAAAAACCAGTTTCATCATGTTTTTCCTTCCCTTTAAACGTTTCTATTCTAATGGGCTATTCGGAGAACTCCTGTTTAGTTTTATGAGCTGGTTCCTGAGTTGGCTTTTCTCCCATCCCTCTTTGCTGTCCTCCCATGTTGTTTTTCCTTTGCTGCGAAACTTTTTGACTGTAATCTCTTGGACAGGAACTGTATTGTTTTCATGGTTCTCTGCAAGTTGCTCTCAGAAAATGTTTGGCTGAAGAGCAGGATTTTAAACAGTTGAAAATACAAATCGATGTGTAGAAAACCAGAGACCAGAGACTAGCTAAATAGATTCTAGATATCTGGTGAGCAGAGTTACTGGCAAGAAACTATTTAATACTTTTATTTTAGAAATGAGCCACACTGAGCTTGAAAGATAAGTAGCTATCAGAAGCAATTGGGGCGAGGGATTTTGTTTTTCCTTGCAATTTAAGGTATTCTCCCTCAAGTTTAAAGTTTACAGTACTGGAAGTCAAGAATTCTTGAAGCAGATCCTCCAAGAGGCCAGCTAGGAAATTACAGTTCACCCCCTGCTCATCCTATCTGGGTAGAACCATAAAAAGAAACACCTTATTTTGCAGAGAAAAAGAAGACTTTTTTTTGTACTGAGTATGCGAAGAGAGGACTCACTGGAAAAGACCCTGATGCTGGGAAAGACTGAAGGCAAAAGGAGAAGGGGACGGCAGAGGATGAGATGGTTAGATAGCATCACCGATGTAATGAACATGAATTTGAGCAAACTCCGGGAGACAGTGGAGGACAGGAAGGCCTGGCGTGCTATGGTCCATGAGGTCACGAAGAGTCGGACACGACTAAACGACTGAACAACAAAACAAAAGCAAATGAAATGTCCCTATTTTGCTTGACGTGACAGAACAGGAAGAGCTTCGTGGCCAACTTCTGATACTTTCCTGAACATCCCTTGGTTTTTAGCTGCCCCTGATCAATAGCTCTGAGGTCAATGGGATACCAAATGTAAGGGGACTTGGGGAGGACTCCAGACCTGGAGCCAGAAATATGGTCTTGAGGGGGGATGAGTGTGGACCTGAAATATCCGGCTGAAACTTAAAAGGGAGTGATTTGCATTCAAAACACTTCAAAACAGAAAGAGTTTGCACTCTGCTATGCACAGTTTATGATTTATGAAAACTGTGGGAGAGCTTCTGTCAGCCCAGTGCCTTAGGGATATGCTGGACTACAGTTTCCAGGATTCCTAGCTAGCATGCTGGCTGAGAATGCTGGAAGTTGTAGTCCATCATTTCTGGAGATTGTCGTAGGGCTTGGGGAAGAAGAAATCAGTTTTCCATCCTGCATAGTAGCTGTGTCTATCAATAGCCAAAATCAGAAAAATCAAAATCAAAAAAACTGGGAAATTAAATCAAGGTACAATTCTGCCCTGGTGTTAGGAAAGGCATTTAAGATTCTCACTTTGGAAGAGGATGAGCCTCAAAGGGCACTTTTCCCTTTGATAAACAAAGAAATGTTGTATTGTTGAAGGCTTTCACAGCCGGAGTTCGATGGCTGTCGTGGGTCTTCTGGGCTGTGTGGCCGTGTTCTGGAAGTTGTGGTTCCTAACGTTTCGCCAGCATCTGTGGCCGGCATCTTCAGAGGGCAGGAGCACAGACAGAAGCTCTACCTGGGCACAGAGATTTCGCTTCTGTCTGTGCTCCTGCCCTCTGAAGATGCCGGCCACAGATGCTGGCGAAACGTTAGGAACCACAACTTCCAGGACACAGCCACACATCCCGGAAGACCCACGACAGCCAAAGAAATGTTGCTGCATCCATATTGGCAGAGGGGCCAAAAAAGGCAAGATGGCATTAAAAGCCCTACCGGTTTTGAACATGTGTTGATGTCACATACAACCACAAAGGGATGGAGCTTTGATGATGCTGCCATGATTGTTATCTTGCCTTTTTTAACCCCCTTCCCCACCACAGACTCCAGTAGCTTGTATTACATCTAGATTTGGTCCAACAAGCTGGTTTTATACCTAGTGCAAACAATTCAAATATTTGAAAGTCAAATCTATTGCCAAGAAGCCATCTCTCATTCTATTTTGTGTTCCAGGACTGAACAATAATTGTTTTATTTCAGTTTTCCATTGTATATCAGAAGCCCAGTCGTTTTATTTAAATTTTGTGCGTGGGGAGAAGCAGTATGTATACACATACAGAGTCAGTGTGAGATTATGAAAGGCAGTTGATATTATCACTGTACTGTCTTTTCTCTTCCTCCTCAACTGAAAAACACACCGGAAAGGCTAAAGTTTCTGTGTCCTCAAGATTATTGTTTCTCCCCTCCCATTTCCTAGAAGTTAACAGAAAGAGTGCAAAAACCACCCATTTGCAGATGAATAATGGGAAGGGAGAGCAAAAAGGGGGAAAGCCAGAGTAAGGCAGATGACAGAAAGGAAAAATACAGGAAGTTGAGATGTGATGGGCAAGTAGGGAGAAACCCACAGATGTTTGCCTTGAAAGCTCTGCAAGTAGAACTGAGTCATTTCAGTGTGCGGTTCCTTTCTTTAGAGGGGTCAAAACCAACTTGGCTACCTAAAGCCAGCTAGTGGAGGAGAACAAGAAACATTTCCATAACAGAAAATTACGGGAACATTCTTGGGAAAAGCATAAGGGTAGGGTTCATTGTTTTAAATTGATTTTAGAGAGCTTTTTAAATTATACAGTGTTGAAACTGTAACTACTCTTACTGCAATGTTTCAATTAAAAACTAATAATTGGATGTTTTTCTCTCCATTAAAGTTATTTTTAAAAAACAGTGAAAATGTGGGGTATCAGTTGCATAGATATTTGGTGGGGGCGTAAATGCAAACATATGCACACTCACACGCACATACATGTATTTATATGTAAAGGGAAGGGAAGGGATCAGATAAGGGAAGGGAAGGACAAATGCTTCATTTGGGGCTGTCTGAGGATCTAGCTTTAAGATTGGCACATCAGACAATATCAAGTCAAGTCAAGTCTCAAGTCAAGGTCAGTTCTTGGATTCCTGGATATGGACATGTTTTCTTGATAACAAAACTCATGTGATTGGCTGTTAACTTCTTCCAGAATGTTTGTATAAGTTACCAGTCTAGCCTATAGTCCAAGGATTTCCTGATGGAGTCCCATCCAACAACTAACCAGACTCCACTCTGCTTAGCAATTTCGGCATCAGCCATGGTCAGAGATTGCATTTAATGGAAGGAAGCCCCACTTCTTGCCTTCTTCCATAGATAACAGTCAACTTTTGTGGGCCTCAGCTATTTTCTACCTTTCATTCTCAAAGGGGAAAGTTGAGGTACAGACAGGAAGGAGGATAGGAATTGAAGATGGGGAGGATCTTGTTTGAGCCATTGTTGGCCAGACAGGTCAAGATGGCAGACCATATTAGATCTGGGGGTTCAAGTTCTCCATCCCTGTCCTATTTAATTATAGAGAGAGATGGAGATGGAGATGGAGATGGAGATGATAGAGATTAGAGATTAGAGATTAGAGATTAGAGATTAGAGATTAGAGATTAGAGATTAGAGATTAGAGATTAGAGATAGAGAGATAGAGAGATAGAGATAGAGATGATAGAGATTAGAGATAGAGATAGAGATAGAGATAGAGATAGAGATAGAGATAGAGATAGAGATAGAGATAGAGATAGAGATAGAGATAGAGATTGATAGGGAATCAATCATTTGGCCAAAATTCTATCTCTGAATACCTTATGCCTTGCTTCTTGTATTTCCAAGAAGAATCCATTCACCTGAATCAAAATGTCCTGTGTCAGTCACATGCAGTCTGCAATCTTCCATAAGATAATCAATTCTGTTTCTCCTTCTTTAGATGATTCTTCTCCTTGCCTTCTCTTTTCCATGAGTAGAGTGCCTGGAAAAAAGGACAAAACCGTGCCCTCCTCTGGCAATCTCTTTTCCCCATTGCCGAGTGTTCAGTAGGAACAACCACATCCCATTTTCTCCCTGATAATTGCCTGAACCGGATGCCTCCATTTATTATATAGATATTTTCAGGTGTATTTACCAATATGCTGGACAAAGAAATTGCTGACAATACGCAGCACCTAGGATTTCGTTTCTGCTTGCACAGCAATTGACCTATGCCGTTCTCATAAATCACTCTAACTAAAGAGCTTTCAGAAAGATTTTATGAAATCCATTTTTAGGGCAAGCGGGGAAGGGAGCTCCCACACTCAGGCCTGTGTTCAAAATCCATAAAATGAGGCTTTCTGCAGATTGAGTTAAGAATTATGGTCCACCAGGAGCATAAGCAGTCATCAAAAGAAGATACATGGGTCTTCTGTTCACTTAAGCCAACAATGTCTAGTTGTAGATCTGCTCTTCTTGTTTAGGATTGCCTGATTCAAAGAAGAACAGCTTGGGTCACTGGACAAGGATGGGGAGGGGGACGTTTCTATGGGGCAATCAGACTGGCATTTTCACTCATCTTGGGTAGAGCAGCTCTATTGGAAATAGCACCATGCCTGAGATGGGCAATCTTTATGGCCGAGTCAGCACATTTGGCATTTTGAGAGCATGTTGTAAACCCTCACACAAAATGGTAGCCAGGGAAGAATTCCTGATTCACAAAATAGTTGCCATGGGGGATGTGGCCATTCACAGATCCCCATTTGTTAAAGACAAACTGGTGAAGTCATTCCCTATTTTATGTCCTAGGACAGGGCTTTCCAAAGTTTTTCCTGCGGCGACACACCAACCGCCGTTGGTGTGTCGCCGCTGGAAAACCCGGAAGTGCCATCCTTGAGGCAGTGCGCAAAAACCCGGAAGCGCTGCTTCCGCTTTCAGGTTTTGCGCGCTGCAGTTGGTGTGTCGCCGCGGGAAAACCCAGAAGCGCTGATGATGATCAGCGCTTCCGGGTTGTGTGGCGACACACCAGACTGTGTGTGGCGACACACTTTTGTATCGCGACACACAGTTTGGAAAGCTCTGCCCTAGGATGTTCAGTACTAGCTATGTATTTTTCCCCCCAGGGGAAATAGGGAAACTCCTAGACCCACTGAATCTTCATGTCTAAAGGGCCAGGACTGACTCCAGTACTGTGACTGCCATCATGCCCGTTTTCACACACACACACACACACACGCTACTGGTCTAGACAAAGCACTGTGTCATAGTCACCCATTCTCCCAACTGCCCTTCGCTCCCCAGATGCAACTATAGGGCCTGAGCTATCCTTGGAAATACTGTAGGTAATTCGGCCTTGGACTTCACTCTACAGCGTGACTGATTCCAGTCATTATTGCTCTTAATTCAAAGGAAAAGTCAACGCAGTGGAATAGGAAGCCAAGGAAGGTTATCTATCGGCAGATGAGTAGCCCTGGGCACTGTGTTGCCCACCCTGGTTCATGCTGTGGTGGGGGGTAACTCCATCTTCTTACAGCCTTACTGGGAAGGACTTTTTTAATTCTGGATGCCCAAAGCCTCAGATTTGATTACTAACATTTACACTTGGCTGGGAACAGGTAATATGAGGGAAAAGACTCTGGAGAAGCATTTGATCGGGAAGACAGTTTTTGGCTAGATAGATTAATAGATGGATAGATGGACCCTCCCTAAGATCACTTTGCTTCCTAATG
The DNA here is from genome assembly GCA_023362775.1 of Charina bottae. Classification (NCBI taxonomy): domain Eukaryota; kingdom Metazoa; phylum Chordata; class Lepidosauria; order Squamata; family Charinaidae; genus Charina; species Charina bottae. The sequence continues at coordinate 41,417,102 of JALMGJ010000008.1, forward strand.
GAGCAGGCAAAGATGTGACCCACAAGAGATCTGCAAGAGATTCCAACTCCTAGCTGCTTAACAGCTGCACCATAACTTTTTTTTTTCTCATTACACTTTGAAGCTTAAATACAACCAGGGTTAGACTTTTCTAATGAGAGTTCAGTCCATAACTGAAAACAAACCAGGAAGCTCAACATGGCCTAAGAGAACCTTGATCCCTCATTCTAAGTCAGGGGTGGGGAACCTTTTATTCTGCCAAGGGCCATTTGGATATTTATAACCGGGGACTGGGGGGGTGGGAGCAGGGTTTCTGGGATTTCCACGGACTGGGGGCTGGAGTTTGCGGGCGGGAGCCAATCACAAGCACTGGGGGGTGGGGTTTGCGGACGGGAACCAATCGCATGGAAGGGGCGGGGTTTGCGGGCGGGAGCCCTGCAGGCTTTAGGCGGGAGCCCCGCGGGCCTTATACAGCTCGCGGGCCTGACGTTGCCCACCCCTGTTCTAAGTAAATGGTTGTCTTCTCGAGACACACACAACCAAAATGTAGCTAGCCACATTTCAGCTCAGCATGTTTTGTAAAACCAGCCTGTGTGTTTAGCTTATGGTTCAGGGTGTCATCAGAATCAAAAAATTGGTTTGGTAAATGATGCTCCAATTAACCATAGGTAATTGTTTTGTGCAAATACAACCCATGTCTTTGGCAGCAGACCAGGACACTAACTTGATGGAACATGATCATTGTAAGTTATTTATTTATTTATTTTATTTGTCAAATTTATCATCGCCCATCTCTACAAAAGTAGACTCTGGGCGGTTTACAATAAAATATTAAAACTAAGAACCTATAAATCTTAAAATACAATCCAATAATAAATAGTAAAAATCCAAATGATGGTAAGATCTTAAAAGGAGGACACCACTAAGCCAACCACCCCCAGGAGGAACTATTACTTCCTTCATCCCAAGCAAGGCAGCAGAACCAGGTCTTTAAAGACCTCCGGAAGGCCAGGAGCGAGGGCGCCCACCTCACCTCTGGGGGCAAGATATTCCATAAGGCGGGTGCTATCACAGAGAAGGCACGCCTCCTGGACCCCGCTAGATGAAATTCTTTTATTGATGGGGGTCCGAAGCATGCTCTCCCTGCATCATCATTGGCGATCACTCGTAGCTGAGTAAGATTGCATGACCGGGTGGGGTGGGTAGATGTGATCGGGATGAGACGGTCCCTCAGGTATCCTGGCCTCATGCCATGTAGGGCTTTAAAGGTAATAACCAACACCTTGAATTGGACCCGGAAGCAAACTGGCACCCAATGCAGCTCACGGAGCAAAGGTGTTATATGTGCAGATCTTGGCGCACCCAAAATTGCCCATGCGGCTGCATTCTGCACCAGCTGTAGCTTCCGGATAGTCTTCAAGGGTAGCCCCATGTAAAGCACATTGCAATAATCTACATGGGAGATGGCGATAGCATGAGTGACTGTTCGCAGGGCATCTCGATCTAGGTAGGGGCGCAACTGGCACACATCCCGAAGCTGATCACCTGATTAGCAGAGATGGGGCTGGAGAATTAATGAAAAGAGATCAGACAAGCTTTGAGTCTGCCATCCCTTCCCCACTGATGGAAAAAAGCAGATTGTATGACTGAATTCAGCACCTGCCCTGTGGAACAGCATCCCCTCAGAGATTCAGATGGCCCCAAAGCTGTTAGCCTTTCACAAGGCATTGAAGGGCGGAGAGAAGTAGTGCTACTATTGGTGGTTAATAGTTAATAGTTCATCCTTGGGTAGGTGGGTATGGGGCGTATGCTTGGGTGTTTGTTTTTAATCTTGTAAGCAGTCCGGAGTCACTTGTGTGAGATGGGCGGGTATATAAATGAGATAAGATAGATAGATGATTAGATAGATGATGATGGATGGATGGATGGATGGATGGATGGATGGATGGATGGATGGATGGATGATAGAGGTGATAATTGGATGGATGGATGGATGGATGGATGGATGGATGGATGGATGGATGGATGGATAGATAGATAGATAGATAGATAGATATGAGAGAGAGAGGTGATAGATAGAGATATAGATGATGAGAGATGAGAGATGAGAGATGAGAGATGAGAGATGAGAGATGAGAGATGAGAGATGAGAGATGAGAGATGAGAGATGAGAGATGAGAGAGAGAGAGAGGACAGCTAGCTAGCTAAACTCAGCACCTGCTATTGCAACATGCCTGCATGTGTCAGCATGCCCTTAAATGGACTTTTTTAAAACTTTAAAATAGCAAGTTGGTTAAAGACATTTGTTTTAAATAAGCCAAGTTTCCAGATTTTACATGCACACCCAATTTTCTTTTTTTAAAAAAAACAGATTGACTGATTGGGACTGTTTTTTGGTGGGGTTGTTTTTATTTTTTACTACATTGGCAACGCTCCTTCTCTTCCTCTTTCCTCTTTCACTACAGGGTTGTGAGACTCCTAAGCCCAGAGGGTGATTAATCCTCTTCTGCTGGAAGGCAAACAGCTACACAGAATCCCCTCCCCTTCCCTCCCTCCCCCCCCCCCCAAGACCCTAAGTAGAAACGCAGCTTGTTGCAGCTGGAGGAAGGAAGAAGCTATGAAATTTCTGGCTAACGGAGTCAGTGCCTGGAACAGTTGGGCAAGCTCAGCTGCTGGAGGGAAAGTGTTGCAAAGAGTAGAAGGAACAAATGGCAGAATTTAGACCAAAACATTCTCTTGGTCCCATTCCACCGATTCTTACATGCAGAAATTACCTTGTTTTATAGGAGATTATCTGCACACTCCTTCTGCCAATGAATGCTTGTTTGGTGGTGGGTGGAGGATTTGAGGCTGGATGGCAACAATCCAAGAAAAAGTTGGAAGGCATCCCATAGAGCAGTGTTTCTCAACCTTGGCAACTTTTAGAAGGGGGAACTTCAACTCCCAGAATTCCCCAGTCAGCCGTGGGAAACACTGCCATAGAGATATGATATTTATTTGTTGGATTTTTATACGACCTTTGCATCCAAAGCAGCTTCTGTGGGGATCTCCCCCCTTTTACTCTACAATAGCAACCCTGTGAGTATGTTGGGCTGAGATACAGAGATTGGCTCAAAGTCATCTAGGGAACTTCCATGGCTTAAGGCAGGGGTGGGCAACGTCAGGCCCGTGGGCCATACAAGGCCCGTGGGGCTCCCGCCTAAGGCCCGCGTGGCTCCCACCCGCAAACCCCGCCCCTTCCACACAATTGGCTCCCGCCCACAAACCCCGCCCCCCAGTGCTTGTGATTGGCTCCCGCCTGCAAACTCCGGCCCCCAGTCCGCGGAAATCCCAGAAACCCCGCCCCCCAACCCCCCCGGTCCCCAGTTATAAATATCCAAATGGCCCTTGGCAGAAAAAAGGTTCCCCATCCCTGGCTTAAGGGTACACTGGAACCTGGGTCTGCCCAGTCACAGTCCAGCATCTTTGCCACTGCACCACTGTCTGACTTTTGTGTATTTGTTTAGCAAAAAATTGAGGATGGAACCATCACTTGAACTGGTCTGTTTAAGGTGCACTCAGGTTGGGTAAATTCCCAAGAATAATCCTGATTAATCAGATACAAATGTTATCAAATCCAACTGTTCTGCTTCTCACAACAGTCCTACAGATGCTTGAGGTAAGTCAGCAAGTCATAAACTTCATTCTCTTTTTGCTTCCCACGATAATTTTGCCCTCTGACTACCCACCAAGCAGAAAACTCTCCTTTGTAAAGTAGAACTTCTGGCCATTATAATTTCCTTTCCTATTTTCAGGCTTAGGCTGTTCTTTATTTCTAAACTCCACACATATGGTCACATCATGGAAAAGATCACACCGTTCATCTGACAACCTGTAGGAAACCGCAAACTCCATATTAGGCTATGAGAACCCATCTTTACACAAACTCCTAAGGCCATCACCAGATGTATTTTACCCTCATAAGTGGTCCAGGAGAACCATTGAACATTCAGCCTGATATACATAGAGGAACATGTTGGAAAGTTTACAGCAACTGTTAATGTTCAAGCCATCTATGAGAGTTTGGCAGGTATTTATGAGATGCTTGTTTTCATGCCACATTAAAATAGTGCATTATCAAACATTTCTTCCTTGTACAGGACCTTTCCAAGTTGGTGTCCTTCAGATATGCTGGGACATTAAACATCTGGAGGGTGCCAAGTTGACAGAAGATTACTGTAGGGTAACATGTCAGTATGTCAGAGCTTTCCAAACTGTGTGTCGGGACACGTTAGTGTGTCGGCTGCAGTGTCTGGGAGTCTTGCGGCAGCTGCTGCCTCCGAGCCCTGCCAGGATTCTGCACAGGTCCTAGCGCCTGCCTTGTGCCTTGCTGCCTCCAAACCTGCCCTGCCAGGGTTCTGCGCAGGTCCTAGTGCCTGCCTTGTGCCTTGCTGCCTCCAAACCTGCTGTGATTCCGCGCAGGTCCTAGTGCCTGCCTTGTGCCTGGCTGCCTCCAAACCTGCTGTGATTCCGCGCAGGTCCTAGTGCCTGCCTTGTGCCTTGCTGCCTCCAAACCTGCCCTGCCAGGGTTCCGCGCAGGTCCTAGTGCCTGCCTTGTGCCTGGCTGCCTCCAAACCTGCTGTGATTCCGCGCAGGTCCTAGTGCCTGCCTTGTGCCCTGCTGTAAGAGTGTGTCATGAAATGATGCCCTGCTGTAAGAGTGTGTTGCAAAATGATGCCCTGCTGTAAGAGAGTGTCGCGAAATGATGCATGTCTAAAAAGTGTGTCACCAACATGAAAAGTTTGGAAAGCTCTGCACTATGTCATAGTGCTAGTCCACTAAGGCAAGTTTGGCTTACTTCCATGTAAGCTTTCTTAAAAGACAGTGCAAATTGAAAATAAAAATTAAGTCCCATTTAATGCACCTCAGTGGCCATATTGTTCCTGCAGAACACAATGCATGGAGAACCTGTGTATTTGCTCAGATCCCTTGGTTTACAGAGGGCACGGGACTCCTCCACCTGTCTAGTGGCTCTGGATACGTGTTCAAATACGTCAGTCTCCCTCCACTCTAGCTCCGCTCGCCTGTCATAGTTTCATACGTACACGTGTCAAGCATTGTAAGGACTTGACCCATGTTTGCTTTTGTGCCAAAAGCCTTGCTGCTCCCAACGAGCGGCTTGCCTTGACATTCCTGCCTTGGCCGTTTTCGGATAAGACACCTGGACTGTTAAGGAGCATTCTGAAGGGAGGGGGTCGAACTGGAGTGGGAACTGGTTTGTTTTTAATTAGATAGTAAATCATGTCAGAGGGATGTTCTTAATTTCAAATTATGCACACCAATTTGGCCATTCGAAGCTTCGCCTTTGCCTCATGTATTCTGATCCTTAATAAATGAACCTTTTTAGCATGAACTGACTGAAAGCTTTCTTGAGTTTGGGATCCTGATAGCGAGACACAAAGCCAACATTGTAGGATAGGGACTGTTAGAGATGCCTTATCTGCCCACCTGACTCTTGGCCATAAAAACAATTCTCACACGAAATAGAAACCGGCAAGGTATTAGAACATGCTTATTATTCCCCTCTTCCCCAGGTCTTAAATAGCCAGGAAAATCATTAAAATTTCATGCACATCTGTTGCTGCATTCCATTTGTTTCAACTTTGCTCTGTTGCAAGGGACCAGGCTGCCAACGTGCGCCAGAATTGGAGCAAAAGTATCAAAGCCAGGCATTTCTGTAACCCTGAGTGGGTGGAACGTCAAGTGTAGAGTCTCTACCCCAGGCATGAAAAGGCCTCTTTGTACGTCAATCGCATCAGCCGAGGGACTTTTAGAGAAAAAAGAAGGAAGGAAGGAAGGAAGGAAGGAAGGAAGGAAGGAAGGAAGGAGGGAGGGAGGGAGGGAGGGAGGGAGGGAGGGGGGAGGGAGGAGAGAGAGAGAGAAAGGGAGGGAGGGAGGGAGGGAGGAAGGAAAGAGGGAGGGAGGGAGGGAGGGAGGGAGGAAGGAGGGAGGGAGGGAGGGGGAGGGGGAGGGAGGGGGAGGGAGGAGAGAGAGAGAGAGAAAAAGGGAGGGAGGAAGGAAAGAGGGAGGGAGGGAGGGAGGGAGGAAGGAGAGAGAGAAAGGGAGGGAGGGAGGGAGGGAGGGAGGAAAGAGGGAGGGAGGGAGGAGAGAGAGAGAAAGGGAGGGAGGGAGGGAGGGAGGAAGGAAAGAGGGAGGGAGGGAGGAGAGAGAGAGAGAAAGGGAGGGAGGGAGGGAGGAAGGAAAGAGGGAGGGAGGGAGGAAGGAGAGAGAGAAAGGGAGGGGGAGGGGAGGGAGGGGGAGGGAGGAGAGAGAGAGAGAGAAAGGGAGGGAGGGAGGGAGGGAGGAAAGAGGGAGGGAGGGAGGGAGGAAGGAGAGAGAGAAAGGGAGGGAGGGAGGGAGGGAGGAAGGAAGGAGGGAGGGGGAGGGGGGAGGGAGGGAGGGGGAGGGAGGAGAGAGAGAGAGAGAGAAAGGGAGGGAGGGAGGAAAGAGGGAGGGAGGAAGGGAGGAAGGAGAGAGAGAAAGGGAGGGAGGAAGGAAGGAGGGGGGAGGGAGGGGGGGAGGGAGGAGAGAGAGAGAAAGGGAGGGAGGGAGGGAGGGAGGAAGGGAGAGAGAGAGAGAGAGAGAGAGAGAGAGAGAGGAGGAGGGCGGGAGTTCTGCTGTTCCTGTTTCTTCACACTGACCATCTCTTTTGGTGGCCTGAAGGGCCGTATTTTCAGTGACATGCACGCAGGGAGCACAATCTGTCCATCAACCCTCCTCTCCCTGCTGTGGTTGCTGGTACAGCACATAGAAGCCCCACTGTGCATTTTGCTGAGTGGTCCTTTTCTCTCCATCCCTGGCAGAAGGTGGTTTTCAGATGGCTATCACTGGTGGATGCTGCTGGCACGAGGTTGCCCAGACCACAAACGAGGCTACTTATCCCAGTGCCAACCCATTAAGATTCTGCTAACCACTTTTGTCCCCAAGAACGTACTTTGTTCCAGCAATCTTGGCGTCTCTACGCTTTCTAGGGACCCCATTGTTATTCATGATGCTCAACTGACTTTTTCTCTCCTGGATGTGCTGGATCTCATGGCCTTTGACAATTTGCTGCAGTGCCTTGCGAAGATCATTTTAGAGTTACTTGTGACCACTGAACAGTTTGCAGGAGATTTTTCACATGTACAATTAACAGAAAGATTTAAAGTAGATAAAAGGTTTTTTGGTTTGGAACGCGATGAAACTGAATTTGAAATTGAGTTATGTACTAATGATGAACATCTTATTGCTAAAATGTATAAGCTTTTGTTGAGACTTGAAACTGAGGATGAACAAGTTAAAGACTGTATGACAGAGTGGGTTTAAAATGTTGGGTATAATATACAAATGGAACAATGGGAAAACATGTGGACGAAAGGGCTGAAACTTACATTATGTTATAACCTTAAAGAGAACTTTTATAAAATGATGTATCAATGGTATTTATCACTGGAGAGATTTTCAAAAATGTATAATGGGACTTCAAAGATCAACAAAAAGGGACTTTTTATCATCTTTGGTGGACTAGGGAGAGTGCTTTTCAACATAAAGCCCCCCTTCTAAACTGAAAATCAAGAGCTGGTAAGTCTGATAGAACTTTTTTTAGACTAACAAATTTGATCAAAAAGCATACACAAAAAAACCAGCCTTCCTTCTGATTTTTGGCTACTATGGTCTATCACAGCTGCCCCCCCAGATCCAAAATAATACAAGCAATTTTGGTCCTCTACATTTACGTAAGCATGCTGCCACCTTCTGGTATTCTACAGAATAAATAGAAATTACCTCCCAAATAAATTCATATTAGCAGCAAGGGGTGGGGGGATCCCTTTGCTGCTGAAGTGACCTATCCCCCTGGCTTGCAGTGGTGAGTTGGAAGTACGCAGCCAAGGAAAAAACCAACGACCATATATTTTAAAAAAGATGAAACAGAATTTACTGAAACAGTAGGGGGGGGGAACCTATTTCTGTCCTCTGCATTAACAATTCCAACTTAGCTGCTGCAATTACAGGAAGCAGAAAATGCAAATGTTTTTTTTTGGGGGGGGGTTAACTGAAGCAGCTGCATTTTATTTTCAAGTTTCCAGAGGATGGGGAAGAGAAACTTAGCCGTGGTGCTTTTTGGAAGGGGGTGGGGGAGACAGGAATTACCATAAACATGCATAGGTTATATGTAATTTAGCAGACTTTCTGCCCTAAACTCATCAAAATGAGTGGGGGACAGTATAAGCCAGTGTTTCTCAACCTTGGCAATTTTAAGCCAGTGTTTTTCAACCTTGACAATTTTAAGATGCGTGGACTTCAATTCCCAGAATTAAATTACATTCCCAGAATTCTGGGAATTGAAGTCCACACATCTTAAAATTGCCAAGGTTGAGAAACACTGGTATAAGTTGTTGCTAAACTCATGTTTTCGTTCTTGTTTGGGGTTCTGAAACTCTCAGTGGGCTCCATTTACGAGATAGAGAAGAATCTCCCATGGTGTTTTATGGATGGTGAGAAACCTTTCAGATGGGCCTGGTGGTATTAACTTCCCACCTACGCCATAGAACTGAAGCCTTGGCACCAGAATCAGGAGTTTTCTCCTGCTGGAGAAGCCTTCTGTTTTATGAGTGTGGAAGTTCTGCTAGTCATGAGCAGAATGGAAGGAATGGGCAACGGACCCCGTTTCCCTGTGGAGGGATGCATGGGTCTGTGCAGAGCCATGCAAAGAAGGCAGCCAACAGTGAACCGGGCCCCCTCGTTACTCCATCTTCCTTTCCTTCTGCTTGTGCGTACCTGCCCACGTCTTCCAAGTAGGGCTCTTTCTACGGCACAGAAAAATAAATCCTCCTGCCTTTGCTTCTACTAGTTTTCATTCCATTTCATGAAACAGGATTTGCTTCCAAATTTTATTTCAGAGAAGAAACGAATCTGAGAGGACTTCTCATAGCCAGCGTGGTGTTCTTCTTCTGATGGTCAGAGGCACGAGTGGATGATTTCTTCTCCAATGCATCCTTCTCTTTCCTGCAGCCAAGCTGACTTCTCACCCTTTTGTTCAATCCCAGGAAGGACCTCATGAGAAAACTCCTCCCATTGGCTTGATCCAGCTGGAAAGGGCAGCCCGCCAAGGGAGGCGTTAGAGCGATGGAAAGACGTGTTAGTGAAAGCAGCAACATCAGCAGTAGCACATCCTTTGCCGCTTCCCACAATGAAGCCGGTTCAAAACACCAAGAGAAATCCTCAAACATTCTGAGAATAAGCTAGCAACACAGAGACCTCTTTCAAAAGTGAAGAAAAGCTTTCAACACAGGCAACTTTCAACACAGCATTAATTTCACCTGGAGATGCCACAGACAAACTAGGACTTTCTCCATACAGCCATAATTAGGGCAATGATGGCTTCCCTCCACTACGAACATGTGCTTTATATGGCATCAATATCGAGTGTATCAAAGGTTAGTGGCCTTTTCAGGTGTTGGCCATCATCGCAACTTCTTGCGTTATAGCTTCAATGACCACCCCATAAAATAAAATGACTAAAAAGTGGCTGAAATTTGGCAATATTAGCACCAACGTCTTGCATGTTCTATCCTCTTTGGGAAGGTTTTGGCCATTGTTATGATTTGTTTTAAAAGGGAACTTATAAATATTTAATTTTGGGCCCTCTAAGGGTAGGAGAAATGGGCCAATGATGCTACGTTAGCCAGTTGGTTTCAGATTTGATTCCAAAAAGGCGTTCCAGAGATTGCAGGAACACAAACCTAGAACTTTTCTGCAACTCTTTAAAGCAGCTGCATCAATGCAGCTGCTTTAAAGAGTTGTTGGCAGGTTCTAGATTCACGTTCCCATTTGGTCCATAGCACTTTTCCAAATTATTTCTGAAACATTTGTACAACGCTACAGTATGTATTCTATCTCCTTTCCTAAGGTACTTCAGGTCTGGAACACAAATAGCCCAGTTCTGAGGTAGTTATATGTTGCATGCAAGATACAGTAACTCATTTTGAGAAGGTGGAACTTTGGAACAGCAAAAACAACACAAGAGCAATTCAGGAACAGCATAAGAAAAGCTCAGTTCAAATCACAGTTGGTCCTAGAAAGTCACTGGACATGTACGAAACACTGTGTCGTATCTTTTAACTGCATCCAGATTCCAACTTCGCAGGCTTCAATAATTTCTGGCAGATTACTGGCCTGTGCAATTCAGAGTGTAGATTTCATCCAAACTCCGCAGCATGTGATGAAGTCAGTGTCATTAAGTGCCTGAAGGTATGTAGTAAAGTAAATATCTGTTTGCTATGATGCCTAATTAAAAAGAAATTGAAAAGAGGAGTAGCCATTTTTACACTTGCTTAAACATCTGAAAGCTCTATGAACTGATAAATGCAACAGGAAACCAGAGTAGTCAGCAGATCGGCCTGGGGTGGCCCCATCAGTCGTCTCCACCACAAATCTTGAGCAATGTGCGCCGATAATCCCCAGAAGTGTCTGACTGCAACAAAAAGATGAACAGGAACATTACTTTCAAGTGGCACATTTTTATCTGCAAAAACCCTGGTGCCAACTCTGGATTTTAATAGATGTGATGATTTGGATTATCTGTTCCAGTAACGCCTCCAGACTTCTGACCCCCCCCTCCCCAATGTGTTGGGCCCACAACTTCTAACCCTGTTGACCTTGCCACCTGGTAATTTTGAGTACTATCGATCCAATCTCTTTGGAGAGTACTAAGTTGGAGAAGGCTAAATTATGCTATTAGAATTCTGAGCACCTATGGACTGTTTGGTAATGCAAGAGTAATCATCTTGATGGATTATGTGCCATCAAATCATGTCAACTCTTAATAATCACATAGATATACTTTTTCCAGGATGATCTATCTGGGGACTGGCCCTTCTGGTCTTCCAACACTGCACCCATCTCTACTGTAATAGAGTCAATCCACACTTGTTGATGGTCATCCTTTTCTTCTCTTTCCTTCCACTACAGCATTATAGACTTCTCAAGAAAGCTAGGTCTTCACATGTGTCCAAAATATGATAGTTTGAGCCTGGTCATTTGTGTTGCGAGTGAGAACTCTGGCTTGATTTGTTTGCTGATCCATTTGTTTGTTTTCTTGGTTGTCCATAGTATTCTTAGGAGTCCTCTCCAACACCAAAGTTCAAAACACCCAATACTCTTTCTATCCTGTTTCTTCAAAATCCAACTTTCACTTCCATAGAGTGTCACAGGGAAAACCACTGCCTGCATGATTCTGATCTTTGTAGGCATAGAGACATCCCAGCATCTAGGTATCTTTTCCAAGGTCTTCATTGCTACTCTACCAAATTCTAATCTGTGGTGTATTTCTTGACTGGTTCTGGTTAAATATCTTTGTTCAGAGTGTTGACAAAATCCTATCTTTGGCAAAGATGGATGGATCTCCATAATCATCACATATAATTAAGACTGCCATATAAGAGCTGCGAAAATATAGGTAATCACTAGAGGGCAACAAAAGGCTTTCAGCTGCCATCTAGTAGCTGTGTAGATTTTTCCATCCCAGATATGGAGGCCTTAAACTAAGTCCATTTTACACTCAGCTGGAGGAGTCCCTGTTATCAGCAGATATCAAGGCAGCAGAATTACCTCCCCGGAAGGTAAATCCCAAAGAAATCACTATGCATTACAGAGTTAAAATTTACCCAACTTTAAAGTTATTTCCTCTCGTTATATTCTTACCTGTGAGATAGAGATTTATTGCAAACTTCTAAAAGCCCTCTGGTTTTATTTTAGTAGTTTTAGTTTTTTAGTTATTTAAAGTTTGATTTCCCATTTGGAACAAGCAAGCATATAACCCAGCAATCAATGGGGCACCTGCCCAATTTCAATGATATTTTCAAACCTACGGAGGGTTGAACCTGTTTAATAACAGTATCAATCGCGAGGATGAAAACAATAACTGTCCGAAATTCCATATCTATTGCTAGGCCAAGTCAATATTTTAAAAGTGCCCCCAAATGTTTGTGTGCTTTCTCAGTGTTGCACTCTCTACTGCAGAGCTTTCCAAACTTTTCATGTTGGTGACACACTTTTTAGACATGCATCATTTTGCGACACACTCTTACAGCAGGGCACAAGGCAGGCTCTAGGACCTGCGTGGAATCACAGCAGGTTTGGAGGCAGCAAGGCACAAGGCAGGCACTAGGACCTGCGTGGAATCCTATCAGGGCTCGGAGGCAGCAGCAGCCGCGACACACCCAGACACTGCAGCCGACACACTAATGTGTCCCGACACACAGTTTGGAAAGCTCTGCTCTACTGACCCCAACTTTGGGGTTGCCTGTCTTACGCAATCCCACAGCACACAGCCTTGTCGAAACACTAGCACAAAATCCCTCTGAGTAACAAGAATGTCTGAAATCTGTAGCATGCCACAATTGGCTCTATAAGGCCCAGAACATTCACTAATGCAATGCAGGGAGAGAGAGGCAGAGACAGAGAAAGACCAAGAGAGAATTTATCAGTTGTCAACTAATTCCACCAAATCCCTTGATGCAGAACTGAGAAAGCCCTTCTTCATTTTGAGTGGCATTCCAATGACTGGTCCCAACTATGCTCACTGAACACATGTTCAGCCCCCTCAGCTGCCTATCGTGTTAAGCCATAAAGTAGTTTGCCTGGTTTCATCTTAGCTTGCTGCGTGAACCTCATCCCTGGGATTTCTAAACATGCCTCCAGCAAACGAAAGCTTAGCAAAATGAGTGAACCTGGAGAACCTGCTTCAGTGTGAACAAGCTTCGTTTGCACTAATACACAAAGCTAGTCTTCCTGGTAACAAGTGTGGATCAACAAAGCAGGAGTGGTTTGTTTAATGCAGTGTTTCTCAACCTCAGGAACTTTTAAAGATGTGTGGATCAACTCCCAGAATTTCCCAGCCAGCATGCTGGCTGGGGAATCCTGGGAGTTGAAGTCCACACAGCTTAAAGTTGCTGAGGTTGAGAAACACTGGTTTAATGTATTATTCAAATATTTGAAATAAGCAAGGATCCAGGTTTGTTGCATCCAAACAAGCTGGATTAGTCAGCCATGAATACACCATGGTTTAAAATCTTCACAATAAGCCAGAATTCTCCAGCATCCTGCCTTACTGTTGCTTACAATTTTCAGTTTCTGCTTACAAGATGATCACCCACACCGTCAGAGAAATTTGGAGGGTAACTGAAAAATGAACTGAAAGTACTCACACTAATATCAGAATATAGAGATTTTCCGTAGTGATTCTTATATTCCTCTCGAATATCCAGAAGATCGATTTCTGACCTCGATACTAGAATTCTGCTCAATGTGAATTCATCAGTACCAGGTCCCTATACGCAAAGAAAAAAATCCCATTAACTATGAGCTTTATAGATCTCAGCTTTCAAAAATGCAGCACGGAAACACACATATTTTAACACCACAGAGCAAAAACAGCTTTAAATGTCCAGAATACGAGCAGATCAGTTTTAAAACCCAAAGAGCTATGGCATTTAATCAGTATTTTAAAACGGGGGATCCCAAACAGGCGATCCAGAAAAGTGTGCTTTATCTAAGTATTTATGCTCAGTTTTATCTGTAATGATCTGAGGCTGCCTTCCATACGTGCTGGACTACAACTTCCAGAATGTCCAAACAGCAGGTCTACTGGTGGGAATATGGGAGTTATGAACCCACCATCTGGAGCAGTGTTTCTCAACCTTGACAACTGTAAGATGTGTGGACTTCAACTCCCAGAATTCCCCAGCCAGCATTAACTATTGACCAGGTGAAATACATGGCGTGATCTCCGCCCCAGAGTCATTCCCCTGGTCCATACATTCTAATTCTCATCATTCTTATTACTGTCCTCTTACACCATTTTAGGATGGACATCCACAGGAAACGGGGATAAGTAACAGCATGCACATAAGGATCCTCTGCAAATGACGCACAAGACACATTTTGCACCATTTGTGCAATAACACCACAATGCATATGACATTATCGTGGCTTCTACCAAATGCTGAAGCATTCAAGCAGGTTTTTCCAGGAATCCTGCACTTTGCTTGGCTTTGCACACCAACCCTGTACTCCTGCCTACGTAAACCTGGGAAAGTGCTTCCAGAGATATTGGCATCAGATTCTCCAGTCAAAACAACAATCCTCTGGGTTTACACGGTGACTTATCTCAAGGTGATCATCAAGCAAAAGGCTGTAGTTTGCTGGGAGAACAACCAGTCTGCAGGTTTCAACCCTCCATCACCCTTACCTAGAGAGAACCCTGTTTGAAACAGTAAATAACTGCCAGCTGGTAACGCAGGCAGGACTCAGCACCGTGGTTGGTGGTCCTTGATGACCTGACTTCCGGCAAGGCAACCTCACACATTCTTACCTTTATGGATGTGTTCAGCCTTTCGGCAAAGAAGGCAGGGGTGTTATTTGCACACTTCACTATGAAAAGAGAGAGAAAAAGAGGAAGAGTTGAATACGGGCCTTTTATACTCTCTGGTTATATTGTGCGCAAGTTTGGAATGCAAAGCAGAAAATATCCTGGTGAATTATTTAAGTGTTTGCAAATCATCCCGCAGATTAGATGCATGAACAAGAGGTGGGAAGTACATCTTACAATTAAATCCGTAAATAAATAAAATATTAACCTGTAGGCTGGCACTTGATTACAATCGTTAGCACAGTTACAGCCCTCTTGTGTATATTTTTGTTATTTACATTTGCAGTGTTGTTTGGGCAGATTCCATCAGATACAGAGCAAAAGCACGTTATCAAAATGCAACTGACCTTCCCTTTTTGTGCAAACTGGAAATTATATTTGGGGGTGGTGTGAGAGTAAAGATGTACCCCTACCTATGGGTGCTCTATCTGTTTTCAGATTAAATCTGCACTGCACTCTGCCTTTCCACTAAAAATGCTCAAAATAAGAGCTAGTAAGGACAAAATGTTTACATATATTTATTTATTTATTTATTTTTATTTATTTAATTTAAATTATATAAATTATATAATTTATATAGACCTCAACGGGATGGTTGGGGGTCTATTTTGTGTTACGAAGTTCCCAATTTTGGTAGCAAACCAGGGGGCTTTGCAGAGACAGGGGAAAAGGTGCTCACTTCTTCCGTCATATTTATATACAGTCACAGATGCCTAAACATACCCAAACTCAAGACTTTTTAAAAGGATTCTAAACCCAAAATATGAATATAAGGCCTTTGAGTGCACCATTTCCTACGCTTCTGCCTTTGTTTAAAAGCCAATTAGAGAACCAACTTGCCCTGCTAAGCAGAAATTGAAGCACAATGAAATGCTGAAGGCACCAAGGATGGCAATTGATAAGGATCCAAGCCAAAGGATCCCATTCTATTCCACACCATGCCCTGTTAACAGCCAGGTGTAGCTTGGCGTAGCGTGGAGAGCACCTTTGCTAACTGGGCGGCAGGAAAGAGAAAGGGGCTGGAACCCAAACACCAGGGGTGGGGCAGAATATTTAGGAACAGCTTCCAAAGAAACATCCCGCTGCAATCTGGGTTCACAAAAGGGTTAGTTCTGGTTTGCAACACGGAAGAGAAAGGGGTTTATTCGCAGGGCCACCTCTTTTAGTTGTTTCTACCCTTCCCACCAGGTCTGAGAGGAGGGGCACACTCTGGGTCCCCTCAATTAAAGAATGCCACTTGACAGGACCTAGGAAGCGGGCCTTTTCTGTCACAGCGCCTGCCCTCTGGGACACCAACCCCCCAAGATCAGATTGGCCCCAAAAAGAAAATTGGAAGTTGCTTCTTTATATTTCTTTCTTTTCCTTTTTTTCTGTACGTTTGGCTTTCTTCTTCTTTTCTTTAATTTTTCTTTTTCCCTCACCTTAAATATTAGTCTGTTAGTTTTCATCTTTCTTGTCTAAACGTTTAATAAAGTTATTATATATATAAAAAAAGATTGGCCCTGACCCTGCTGGGCTTGCGCACGATACTGAAGACCCAGATGTATGGGGGTCGGGAGGTGAGATGGCCTATGAGACGAGATGTTTTCGTATGGTTGAGTATTTGCTGAGTTTGTTCTTGACCACCATTGTAGGTTTTTTATGTTTCCCTGATACCATTTTTGGTATTCCTTTTAATGTGTTGTAAGTTGCCCAGAGTCACATCTGGACAACGCTCATCACTCCCTCACCAGCAAGGCCAAAACGGATACAGAACATTCTTCCACAAGAGTCAAAAACAGGAATTGGCCTTAATATTGAAGAAACAGCAGATTAAAGATGGGAGGCGGTAACTGGTATTCTTCGGAATGCTTTTCATGCATAAAAGAGGGAGTTGTCTTTTTTCCTTGTTTGGATGATGTTTTTCCATGAGCTAATCACAAAAGCCCTGTGCAAATTCCCTTGAAAAATTACAGAGCTGCGCATATGGAAAAGGATCAATCCTCCGTGAGATTTAGAAGGTTCAGAAGAATAACGTATAGATACGCACACACTCACAAGATCACCTCACGCCTCTCTTACCGATGGCCAAAAGCAGTTCTGCAAAATCCCCGGACGTTTCGTTACGTACGCTGTCCTCCATTCGCTTCCCGCTAAGATTTTTGTACTCCTCAAACGCTTAAGAAATGACAAAGGAGAACAATGCCAGTGGCGTCAGCTGCACGTGCTTTAAGATACCTGAACAAAAGGCTGAGGCATTTTTATCTCTGGCTTTACAAGCTCTCACTCTTTTACAATATATAGTTTATAATAGCCTGAAATCCTATTTTCCATGCTTGTTTTTTTTTTTTTTTTTTTAAGTTTCTGGTCTTTAGGACTGCAAGATAGAAAACATCTCTAGGGGAAAAAGTTGTTGTGCTCTAATGGCTTTTTTAATTTTTTGAGGAATGGATTTCCCTCCCACACAAACACCCACACACACACTTTTCCAGCTTGGAAATTTTAAAAATCCATCACCTCAGGTACTGTCAGCCCTTCAAGGTAGACCAGACCTGAACACCAAATTCATGAATACTAAAACTACTTTTATTATAGAGTTATAGTAACAGAATCTTGCAGCTCTCAATGTGCCTCCCCACTCCCTGCCTCTATCTATCTATCTATCTATCTATCTATCTATCTATCTATCTATCTATCTATCAATCACATTTCATCACCGCCCATCTCCCCCAAAAGAGGGACTCTGGGCAGTTTACAATCAAGCTAAAAGAGATTAAAATACAATAAAAACAAGATATATTACCTAGACATATAAATATAAATATAAAATATAATATAAAATAGCATCCAAGAGTTATGGGAGTTATCTTAAAGAGAACTAGGGAGGGTCCATCCTGAGACGCTTTCTCAAATTACATTTCTGCTCTGGACTCAGATTTCTCTTATCTGACTGTTGCCTTGGCTACGGCTCTTCCTCCTCTTCCTCAAGGTTATTCTCACAGCCTATTACAGGTACTGGGGCTGTGTTCTCTCCTCTATCAGTATCCCTAAACATGCAAGAAAAGCTAAATGCGCTTAATTCTTATTTGAATGCAGAAGATAATCAGTTTCTTACTGAGTTTGAGTTGAGGAAAGCTGCTGGAGCACAAAATGTCGATAAATTTGGTTTCATCCGTTCCCCACCTCTTTTCACCAGCATTGTACAGGATCTAGAAAACAGGATGGAAGGAGCATAAAAATTGTTGCTCTTTTGCCATGCCTCTGTAACATTTCAAATAAGGCACACTGGGCAATTATCATGCCAATTATTTACACAAGGCTTTCCGAGATGGCCAAATTCAATCCCGCTGCTAACACTATTCATTTGACAGACAATTCAACTCATTTTAGAAAGACCATCAGAAGTCGCAAGCATCGATTTCACTTCCATTCCAGTTCAGACCAGATCCTTCAAGATCTGGAGAGGCATCACTTGGGAAACTTCACCCAAAGTTTAAAAGTCTAAGTGGGTAAAATTTTGATGGGGTTCTCCATGATCAAAAAATATCAGGGAAGGTTATTCTAATCCTGGGAAAAAAAACAGCCATTGATGGAAACATTTTATATAGGGCTATGTCTACTTCTAGGTGATTATACTGTTCACATGCAAAAATTAGTACTACTGTATGCCCAGAACTATGAATTTTATTTTGCATTTCTAAGAGCAAACCCCTAGCCCTTGAGGCTAGACTCAGATTGTTACCTGCATGGTGGTTTGTCCTTCACCTAACTAGCCAAAGCAAAACAACTCAAAAGTAAGCAAATAAATCCCAAAAACATATATTGTCAACCAGGCTTTTCTGACCACAGAACATTCAGTTTTGCTTTTGACAACATAACAATAGCGCTGATAGTTCAGCTCAAAATCACCCTGGAGTGGGTAAGAAGAAATCCCATTCCAAGAGGTTCAAACATAAAACGAAAAGGTATACAGGTAGTCCTCACTTAACGACCACAATTGGGACCAGAATTCTGGTTGCTAAGCAATGCGGTCATTAAGTGAATCCGACCTGATTTATGACCATTTCTGCAGTGGTCGTTAAGCGAACCACATTGTTGTTAACTGAATCATATGGTTCTCCATTGATTTTGCTTCCCAGAAGCTGGTTGGGAAGGTAAAAAATGGCAATCACGTGACTGCGGGGATGCTGCGACGGTCGTAAGTGCAAGGACCAGTGGTAAGTCGGGTTTTTAAGCACCATCATAAGTCCAAACTGTCGCTAAATGAATGGTCGTTAAGCGAGGACTGCCTGTAGAGTTGAGGATACTGCCTACCAATTCTAGGACAGCTGAGGGCTGTGTAGATGCATGGGCTGGTCCAGTGGCATCCGCAAAGGGACAGGAGGTTAAAAAAAGTCAAGATGGAGGTTACCAGTACTGCATGACCAAAGACCTTTCCTTCTTTTTACGTGAGTGTCACAATGTGGGCACCCCTGGGCTATAGCATCTGGGCTACTAAATCCACACAACCACTAGATGGCAGCAAAGAGATACAGAAAACCTTCTTTGTTGCCATCTTGTGTTCATCTGGCTTTTTCAGACTAGATCACTGTTTCTCAACCTCAGCAACTTTTAAGATGTGTGGACTTCAACTCCCAGGATTCCCCAACCATTCAGCACGCTGGCAGGGGAATTCTGGGAGTTGAAGTCCACACATCTTAAAGTTGTTGAGGTTGAGAAACACCGGTCTAGATCTCTTAATATAGATAAATACAGCATTCTCAGGTCTGGATATCTGCTTTCTGGTTCAAGTTCAAAAGGCAGAAAGGACTTTTAAAAATTTAGAGATTTTTAAAAAAAATTATAGGACCCTGTATCTGGCTCTTTTCCTAACTGAGATTACCTGCGCATCCCTCTTTGCTACGTCTCCATGGGCCTGTGGATTTTCATCTCTTCTGCCCTGTGACAACATTGAGAAGAAGAAGAAAAAAAACATGAGGGAAAGCCCAATATGAGCACCCAAATTAACTATCATTCAGCATGATCCTGTATCCTCTGCAAGTAGGAAGATGTGTGATCCCTTGACAAAGCAGCACTTGTTCCATTTCTGTTGCGATCCAGCTACTTATAAAAATGCTGACTGAACAGGAATAAGCACACCAGGCTTTATGATGGGTGAATCTTAACTTCAAGCAGCAGAAGCTGAAAGGATGGCAATTGAGGGCAACTTCAGGGAAGAAAGGAGGATCAGAAAATTCATTTCCTTTTAACAACCACTGGGCTTCCCTCCTGTTTCTGGATTAATTCTCTGCAATGGGAAACACTGCTCTAGAGAATAGGTTAAAAGGGTCTCCATTATTTTGCTGACCAGTATCCATCAGGCTTCACCACTTCTTCCTTCAGCTTTTTTCTAATGCCCTGTTGTCACAGATCAACCTTCTTCTTTAAGAAGAACACCGGAGAAGGGAGAAAGTTGCACAACGTCTCCATTTTCTAGGAGTAGAAACATGGAAGGGCTTCACCATCTTTTCAGCTCTGTTGCATGTTGCAAAAACGTGGGATGCCATAGCTTTGGAGGAGCGTTGATGGCTATCTCACCCAACTTCTGGAATGACATGGGACCTAGACCTAGACTTAGAATTAAAACTTAGAACTGGAACTTAGACTTAGAACATTTTTGTTTAAATCCATTCAATCGTGTCCAATTCTCAGAGACTGCCTGGACAAGTCCCTGCAGTTTTCTTGGAAAGGTTTTTTTCAGAAGTGGTTTGCCATTGCCTCCTTCCTAGGGCTGAGAGAGAGAGACTGGCCCAAGGTCACCCAGCTGGCTTTGTGCTTAAGGCAGGACTAGAACTCTCCGTCTCCTGGTTTGCCATTGGCTCCTTCCTAGGGCTGAGAGACAGGGACTGGCCCAAGGTCACCCAGCCGGCTTTCATGCCTAAGGCGGGACTAGAACTCTCATTCTCCTGGCTTGCCATTGGCTCCTTCCTAGGGCTGAGAGACAGGGACTGGCCCAAGGTCACCCAGCTGGCTTTGTGCTTAAGGCGGGACTAGAACTCTCCGTCTCCTGGTTTCCCATTGGCTCCTTCCTAGGGCTGAGAGACAGGGACTGGCCCAAGGTCACCCAGCCGGCTTTCATGCCTAAGGCGGGACTAGAACTCTCAGTCTCCTGGCTTGCCATTGGCTCCTTCCTAGGGCTGAGAGACAGGGACTGGCCCAAGGTCACCCAGCTGGCTTTGTGCTTAAGGCGGGCCACGGTCACAGTCTCCTGGTTTCTAGCCCAGTTCTTTAACCACTACACCAACCTGGCTCTCAGACCTAGAACTAGGCCACTTTTATTTAAAGACCTCCAAAGCGGGAAGAGAGCCCACCCCCTCAGAAGTAGCAACGGCAATCTATTGAAACAAATGCCCAGATAGGAATTAATACAATGTGTTAAATTTGCTCATTTGTGAAGAGCTGCATCACAAGATGGCCTGAAAATAAAATGCATTACATGAGGTAACCAACTGCAAGGTTGTTTACACAAATCTGCTAAAAGCTCCCTTACATCGGCCAGGGCCAAAAGAGTCCTTTTGAAGTCTCCTGACGAGTCGTAACCGATGTCTTCCCTCAGGCTGGACCTATAAACTGGAACCAAACCAAACAAACAGAGTTAGTGACACTTGCTCAAATGGGAAAAAAAGTAAGGAACACTGCATGAATACCCAAGCAGGTTATATACTGTCAATAAAGATTATCCAACCTGTCTTGATGAGGCCAGAGAAGCCGCACTACATTTATTTATTTATTTATTTATTTATTTATTTATTTTCTATCCCACTTTTATTATTTTTATAACTCAAGGCAGGTAACATACCTATTACTCATTCCTCCTCCTATTTTCCCCACAACAACAACCCTGTGAGGTGGGTTGGGCTGAGAGAGAGTGACTGGCCCAAAGTCACCCAACCAGCTTTCATGCCTAAGACGGGACTAGAACTCTCGGTCTCCTGGCTTGCCATTGGCTCCTTCCTAGGGCTGAGAGACAGGGAATGGCCCAAGGTCACCCAGCCGGCTTTCATGCCTAAGGCGGGACTAGAACTCTCAGGCTCCTGCTTTGCCATTGGCTCCTTCCTAGGGCTGAGAGACAGGGAATGGCCCAAGGCCACCCAGCCGGCTTTCATGCCTAAGGCGGGACTAGAACTCTCTGTCTCCTGACTTCTGATACAGCCCTGTTGTGATGGGAGCTATATATCCATCCTACTCAAGATCAGCACCTGGAGAGGCCAAACAAAACTCGGATCAGACCGAATAATCCTGCCTGTTAACTTGTTCAGTTGCTAAAGAGCTGACAAAAGGAAGATCTCTATGGTTTGTTTTGCGTTGCCTCTACAGTGCAGGTTCTTTAAAATGCTAACTGCATAAGCCGGAGGAGGAATAGATAAGCTGCATAAATCAGGTGTCATCTAAACATTTGAGCTTCATCTGCTCTAGCCAACTTGGCCAGTGGGAAAAAGCTGCGTTGTAATTCAAAATACTTGATACTCCTAGGGTCATCATGAAGTTTTATGATACTTACAGTGCTACTTGTGTATTTTAATCCAAATATAAGGTTTTAACTTTTATTATTCACTTTCTGAACTAAGTGTGCCGGCTACTCAATGCATTCCTACAACCATGCGTACCAACTCAACTGGCCAGGCTAGGTTTAAGTTCCAGAAAAAGCATGGCGGGATGCCCAACATGCATGGTACTTTATTCTGTGTGATGGCTGCAAAGCTACAATCCACACACACTTACATACCTTCCAACAAGGCACAACCAGTCCATCACATCAAAGCTCGGTGGTGGCATCTGGGCACTTTTCTCACACCAGCTGGTTCTTTCTTCAATGACAAGAGTGTCATTGCTTCATCTAGATTGCATGGGAACTATCTGCTCTGGAGGGAGTATCTTTTGCTATGAGAACTGTATCCTGTTATGTTATCATGCGCCACAGGCTGAGTAAGCTGCAATCTTCCTGAACCAACCAACCTTTCTGCCTTTGGGGTCTGCTGTGGGCCTTGTGAACTGTATCCTTCCTGCATGCCCATTCATACCTTCACACATGCCTGCCACAATATTTATTGACAGAGGAACCAATTAGCTACAAACAATATGAATGATAACTATATAGTAACTCCGGAAAAAATATGACGACACCGGAGGGGCCTAGATTGGCTACCTCTATCGTCCAAATGCTAGTTTCAGAAGACTTTCTCCTAAACTCAAAGGCAGAAAAGGGTTAAATTTCCCCTTCTAACCTACCAGCTCTTTCCCAAATGATGTACTTCGCAGTTACAAAACGTGAGCAAAGATTCAACTGTTGTTTGGCCCCAAATCCTGCCAGTGGAGAGACTCAAATTCACACGGAGCTCAGAAATGATATGGATGGACTTTCTCCAATGCCTGAGGCTGCAGTGTTCCCCATCGTGGTACATGGCCATGGTATCGTGGTACATGGTACATCGTGGTACATGGTACATGGCCATGGTAGCCCAAGGGCCTTTCCAACCCTTAGGTCAGAGAAGACTGGCTTAGATCTCCCAACATTTCATTCCACAACCTTGGTGCCTCTTGCTGTTTCTGCATACAGATCCTTCTGTTGGGTCCTGTATCAAGTTCCTTGTGCATCTTTTTTCAAGAAGTAAAGCTCGTGCAAGAGATGTTCGTTCCTCCCCACTCCCTCAACTGAGGGGCCTAATGATAAGCTCCATTAATGCAACAGAGAATAACTTGCTGTCTTACAGATGCCAGATAATGACATTTCTAGTAATTGCAAAAACTGGCTTGCTTATTTTGAGGTCACGAACCCCATTTCTTGTTTCAACAACAGCATGTGTATTTTTAGCAGTGACATAAAGTAGCAGGAATTAATTTATCTCAGGATAGTTATTGGTATATTGTTATTATTATATACACATCAACATGAAATCACAGCTGCCAGTTTTTTAGCTGGTGTTGGCCTTCATTTGCATTGAGTTCTTCCCAAGAACCGAGGATGTCATAATGTATCAGATCTGCTAAATCAGGGCTTTCCAAAGTTTTTCCCGCGGCGTTGGTGTGTCGCCGCGGGAAAACCCAGAAGTGCGGCAGCGTGCAAAAACCCGGAAGCGCTGCTGCTGCTTTCGGGTTTTGCGCGCTGCAGTTGGTGTGTCGCCGCGGGAAAACCTGGAAGTGCTGATGATGATCAGCGCTTCCGGGTTGTGTGGCGACACACCAGACTGTGTGTGGCGACACACTTTTGTGTCGCGACACACAGTTTGGAAAGCTCTGTGCTAAATAGTAGTATTATGTGCGGATCCAAGCAGCGTGGCCTTTTGTAATTGACAGATGGAAATTTTGTCGATGTGCAGATTTTCTAAGTGTCGTCCAAGGCTTTTTGGTACGGCACCCAGTGTGCTGATAACCACTGGGACCACCACAGCCAGCTTATGCCACAATCTTTCAACTTTGATTTTCAGATCTTGATATTTTGTGATCTTCTCCAAATCTTTGTCTTCTATTCTACTATCCCCTGCTATTGCCACATCAATTATCCACACTTCCTTCTTTTCAGGTAAAGGTAAAGGTTTTCCCCTGCACAGTCCCACCGAAGTGGTACCTATTCATCTACTTGCATTTGCATGCTTTCGAGTTGCTAGGCTGGCAAGAGCTGGGGCGAGTGCAGGAGCTCACTCCATCATGCGGTGCTCGGGTCTCGAACCGCCGACCTTCCGATCAACAAGCCTGGCATCTTAACCACTAAGCCATCACGCCCCTTTTCTTCTTTTCAACCACAGTTAAATCTGGTGTGTTATGCACCAAGACTTTATCAGTTTATATCCAGAAATCCTACAATATTTTAACCTGTCCATTTTCTACTACTTTTTCAACTATATGTTCCCACCAATTTTTCATTACTTGCACATGATCATTTTCGCAGATGTTCCAGTGAATCATTTTGGCAACTGTGTTATGTCATTGCTTATAGTCAGTTTGTGCGATCTTCTTGCATGTACGGTATGATCTACTGTTTCTTCTGCTTTTTGCACAATCTGCACTTTTAATCATTTGATGATTTTTCAGTTCTGGTCTTGATTGCATTAGTTTGAATAGCTTGCTATTATTATTATTGTTGGTGGTGGTGGTGGTGGTGGTCGCACAGTCAGCCAGATGTTAGACTGATTTTGGCATTTTTATCCGCCTACTTATTACTATTGGTACAATATTTACTTTCTTTTGCCACAGTCATTCTACTTCTATTTGCAGGTCTTTATATTTTGTGATTTTCTCCAGTTCTTTCTCTTCTATTCTGCTGTCTCCAAGTATTGCACTATCCAGACTTTTTTGTCTTTCTTGTCAACAGTTGTTAAATCTGGGGTGTGGCAGGTGCTTGTCTGTTTGAATTCTAAAGTCCCAGAGCACTTTGGCTTCTTCATTTTTTGTTACTTTGTCTGTTTTGTGGTCCCACCAGTTCTTGCTTGCAGGCAAATGGTATTTCTTGCAGATATTATTATTATTATTATTATTATTATTATTATTATTATTATTTCTTCTCTATAATATTCCAGATAAAAGATCAGTCAGAGAAAAACAATTATTTTTGGAGGTCTCCAAAGGTATTTCATAGCAAAACTGGAATTTCAACCTAGTATTCCTTCTTACAAAGCCAGGCTTTAAAGCAATTACTCCAATCTGGCATAAACCATATATTCTTTGGGACAATTTTTATTTTGGGCTTTTTGTGATTTTTTTTAAAAGCAAAATGTCATTAAAAATATAACCTTTTTATCAGAAGACCCTTAATTTTAATCTTTCCCCTGCTCTAAGCATCCTAGCTGGTAATGGTGGTTACCTCACTATGGAGATCTTGGTGCTCTCTGAGCATGGTTCTTTGCTTGCAGACGTTTCATTACCCGACTAGGTAACATCATCAGTGCTCAAGAGAATAGAATTCTCTTCTATTCAAGTTACCTCACCTGGTAATCCCATTTGCAAATGGGGACTACTAATATTAAAATGCCTTTAAAGTTTGTAATCCATCATACTGTATGTAAAATGCTCTGAACATTGAAGGGTGTTCCGCGGCCTAAGAAAGATTAGGCAAAACTTTCTCATCTGGTTTATTTAGCCTTCCCTTATGTAGTGACCTTTATACATGTTTGGAACGACAACTCCCAGAATTGTCAGGCTGCCTTTGGCCATGGAATTCTGGGAACTGAAGTCTCAAGACACCTGAAGGGCACTCAGGTGGCCAATTTGCAGGACCTCACCAAGCAATTACCTGCATTCCTTCACTCGCAATGTCAGCAGGGTTGGGGCTTACTGAACCAATCCATTGTGACTCAATCAGCTTGTTCTTCGATCCAGGTTTATTTGCTTTGCTCAGCTTAGACTACAATGCACTGGAGCAGGACATCTGACTCTATTCCCACTAGTGGGCTTTCTTCACCCTCACCAAGAGAACAGACATCCATCTCCCAGATATTAATCAATGCCACAGCTCTGAAAGAACTGTACCAACTCCAACTATAGGCTGGGATGGCTGCATTCAATTTTCCAATCCATCTTGATCAGCTACTCTGCAGTTCAGTCATTCATCTCCCTGAAATGCAGCAGGATCTTTTGCTAGTGCCACTTATCAAAACAAAAGCTAGGGGGCACACAGGCCATGATCCAGCTAATACTAACTCAATAGGATCTGACTTAATGATGAGAAGCCCCCACCCCGTGGGGACTTCTGCATAAAATTCTTTAGATCAGAAATGCACTATTTTCTTCAGCTACAGACATGGCATGCCAAGAAAGGGACCAGGATTCCAGTTGTTAAAAGGTTTCCAAGATTCCTAAGGGGTAAAATGGCGCCTTAAGGTAAAAGGTAAAGGTTCCCCCTGCACATTTGTGCAGTCGTGTCCGACTCTAGGGGCCGGTGCTCATCTCTGTTTGTTAGCCGAAGAGCCAGTGTTGTCCGAAGACGCTTCCACGGTCATGTGGCCGCATGACGCGCACGGAACGCTGTTACCTACCCACCGAAGTGGTGTCTATTAATCTACTTGCATTTGCATGCTTTCGAATTGCTAGGTTGGCAAGAGCTGGAGCTAGTGCGGGAGCTCATTCCGCACGCGGGGCTAGGGATTCGAACCTCCGAACTTGCGATCTTCCGATCGACAAGCCTGGTGTCTTACCTGCTGAGCCACCAAAATGGCGCCTTAGGCCTCAACAAAACAAAAGCACCCATTTTGCCCATGAAATTCCACTTACTGTAAATGTGAAAAAGGGGCCATTTTTTGCCCTACCCACTAAGGTGCTTGTTTATATCAGTGGTAGTTGGTGTCCATCAGGGCTGATGGGGTGGGGACCAGGTTCATCCTCAGTGGAGCAATGAGAATCGCTGTGAGAGTGCCAACTAGATTGAAAGAGGAACCACAAGGGAGCAGGTGCTGCCCATCTAACCCAACCTCCTCTGCTTCACAATTCAGTCTGTCAACCACTATGTCCACCAGGCCTGACCTACGTTTCCCCTCCATTGTACTTGCATTTGCAATCAATGGCTCTTGAATGGTGGCATCATCCATGCTGTTGCCCAATAAACATCATCTTGGCTAAAGGATTCTTCTCTAACCCTTTGTAGCAAGCTGTAGATGAGGTCACAGCAGAGACCAGGGTGTAGAACAGTGTTTCTCAACCTCAGCAACTTTAAGCTGTCTGGACTTCAACTCCCAGGATTCTGGGAGTTGAAGTCCACACAGCTTAAAGTTGCTGAGGTTGAGAAACACTGGTGTAGAAGATTGCTGCCCCTCACCCTACACTTCTGGGCTGAGTCTTTCCAGCAGTACAAGATCCCTTCCCCGAGCCACTTTCCGTTCAAGACTGGTTAGCTATTGCTGTATACAGAGAAAATGAAGTGTCAAATACCTGGCTAGTATCTATTCAGTCAAGGCAGTCGTTACCTGTGTAATAAGCCTGAGTTATTTCTCTGATTTGCCTGCTGGTTCGGGAAGCCAGGATCTCAATCAGCGCCCTCTCGTTAGTTCCAATGCCCTGGCAAGAGTCACATGAAAAAAATGCTAATTTTTCCGTTCAAGATTTCTATAGATCTTATGGGTATCTAGCATTTGGCAATTGCAGAAGCTGTCGCAACATGGCCAAAATTTCAGAACAAGATCAATGACCCAAAGAGATCATTTCAGCATTAGAAAATTCACTCTGGGAGAAGGAAAATGGGCCGACCTCATCTCAGGCGAATGTTTGTGAACAGATTTCAGCACGATGGATCTACAGGAGTGCTTACATTTTATTGAAATCACTGAAACTGAGCCGTGCTTGCATTGCGTTTGTGATTAATGTAAGCACCTGACAAATCGTTGGTTAATGGTGTGAACTAACAAGAATAGTTGTAGATGAAAGAGCATTGATCAATTAACTATCAATACATAACTGCTTGTTAAAAGTACAGATTTTAAAATGGAGCTGCCCTCAAGAGGAAAGGTGGGGACCACTGATGTCCCTGAAGGGGGACAGCTACACTATCAATATATTGCTGTTTTCCATGGACAAATCTGAAAGTATATATGTGTATATTAGGACTGAATCAGAAGAGACATAATATACGTAGGAAGTCATAGAGCTGAGAGTTATAGCCTTGCCTGCTGCTATCCTTGCAACAGTTGATACTGCTGAAGAGGCTAGCCACTCCTAAGTTTATGGAGTGGCTTGCCTCTTCAGTAAACAATAACTACATTTTTTTAAAAAAGCAAACAAAGCTCCAGCTGTACATATGACTACCTTTCTCTTCTCCCTTCCAGAAAATTTCATTTTGATTCCGCCCACCAAAACAAAGTCAACTGTACTAAGACACATTCATGTAAAAAGAGAGTGTGATAGAACATTGTATTTCCCCAAAACAAAAAGTAAGAACATGTGGCAGGCTGAGTTAGGGTGAGGAGGTTAAGAGGAGGACCATCCTTGTTGACTTACTCTGATGGTTTTGTTAATTTGTTCAGCATCAAATTCTGCAGGAGGCGTTACAAGAGCTGCCAGGACACGCCCAAAATCACCTGAAGTATCTTCCTTCAAGGCATCTTTCAGCGCCTTTAAAAAGGGAAGAAAAAGCTGGAACCACGAATAATTCTCACTGTCCAGAATCCTGGACAGCTTCAGCAATCATTCCCACTCCAGCAATCTCCAGATGTGTTGAACTACACTCGTATGCATCCTAACACTCATGACTGGAGATCATACATTTTTAGTCCATCATCCAGTTGGGAAAGGCTGCAGGGCAGGTCCGGGTAGTGTCTCAATTTTACTATTGAGAAAAGGTATCCTACCAATGCTACTTTTTTCCCTTAGTTTAGTTTTCAGTGAGAAATTGAAAGTTTTGGCTGGACTATACCACTTCAGACATAAGCCCCCTGCAAGGTATGTTTGGACAGGGTGACATGACCAAAAGGATCTGAACATTTATTTTGGCTGGATTTTTCTTCCTTCCTTTCCTCTTTCTCAGGAGGAACAGTAGAATCCTCTTCTCCTAGAGAACTCCTCTAATTACTCCTCCAGAAACACAGCATTTCCACACCGATTGCCACGATGAATCAGTGGCTGGCAGATGATGGAGCCCCCCCCCTCCAACCCCCCCCCCAACCCCCCCCCCCACCCTTTACTACCTGACAACATTTCCCAAGGATGCAGACCTTTCCAGTGTAGGCGTTGAACTCTTTAGCTATCAGCTGCCGTTGTGCGTTCGATCTCCCTGTCAGGATTTCGATCAGTGTTGTTTCATCTGTGCCTAAAAGCAAAATTAAGAAAGTAGTCAGCTAAGAAAGAGGAAGATTCTTGAATCTTGGAGTAAAAACGTTGAACGTTGTGATGGGCAACTCCTATTTTCTTTACAAGGAAACTTCAGTTTAATGGACTGTTGGGGCCAAGGGTCTCTTACTCGTAAACACAGAAGTATGTCATGGGGATGATTCACATCATTTGCATAACGCTGCTACCCAAAATCATCAAGTATGTTGTAAAATGTGCCTTTAATATGGAGATTTTATGGTTCTGCATTTTTGTTTTGTTTATTAGTCGTTTGCATGTATTGGACTGGTCTGTTATTTTGGGTGGATGTCCGGATGGAAATTTGGTCCATTGCATCTGAAGTCCATTAAATAGGGGTCTGTTAAATTGAGGTTTCACTGTAATTTTAACAATAACTCCCCCACCCCAGCCAATGCCACCCCCATCCCTTGAACTGGCTAGCTGATCCTTCTGCAGGGGTACCCAACCTTTTTGGCACCAGGGACCGGTCGTGGAAGACAATTTTCCCACGGACCGGGGGAGCGGGGTTTGCAGGTGGGAGCCAATCGCATGGACTGGGGGGCAGGATTTGCAGGCGGGAGCCAATCGCACGGACTGAGGGGCGGGTTTGCAGGCAGGAGCCAATTGCGTGGTCCAGGGGTGGGGTTTGCAGGCAGGAGCCAATCACGTGGACCGGGGGGCAGGGTTCGGAGACCCGCATGGCGGCCCGTTTCATAACAGGCCGCGGACCAGTAGCGGTCCGCGGTCCAGGGGTTGGGGACCCCTGTTCTAGGGCACTCTTTTTGAAGATATTCCAAGAGGCACTTTGTCACATGGCTGCCGTGGCTTCCTGTACAACTAGGTGTTGTGTCCTCCTCACAGCAGGTTGCTCTGAGTTGGATCCGGGGGAGCCTGTATGATAATAAACAGCTGCTCCAGGACGGCATGTCTAAAGGGCAGCAGGGGGAGGTAGGAGGATTTTGATCCTGATGTTGGTAGCACCTTTTCCAACAAATAATTTTTTCTTAAAATCGATATGTTGTTGTGAGCTATAGCTCACTTCAACAGATGCACCTGATGGTGATTTTTCTGCCACCGCAGACTAACATGGCTCTCCTACAAGGCCATCCTGATGCTATTTCATCGCATTTAATAACAGGGTCAGCCCCAAATGTGGGCTTCCCAGGAATAGATGCTATTTGTCCCTGGCTGGGGATAAAGAATTAGATCAGTGTTTCTCAAACTTGGCAACTTTAAGATATGTGGACTTCAAGTCCCAGAATTCCCCAGCCAGCTTGCTGGCTGGGGAATTCCGGGAGTTGAAGTCCACATGTCTTAAAGTTGCCAAGTTTGAGAAACACTGAATTAGATGCTAGCCAGACTGTTTATCAAGCCCCAGATTGCTGGGCAAGATCAAGGAAGTGGGAATTAGCACAGACTTCTGGAAGGTGTCTTTAATGCTAGAATTAGGGGTAAATCTTGGAAACTGCGAGAGGAATTTCCAACCCTCATTTATTAATGAGTTCATTAAGGCAGAAGCCCTTGGAATGTTTTGAACTGTTTCTTCCCAGGACTTTTTCCAGTCTGGACTGAGTTGTTGTTCATGAGACAAGCTACCTACAGATTCTCATCCTACGTATCTCTTGGCTGTCTACGTCTAACATTCACTCCATTATTCTCTGAGCATACCCACAATCTCTCACACCCTTGATAGCATAGCCACCATTGGCACTCGGATATTTTTGGGAGGACCTATTAGCTGTATCTTTGGAATGATCTACAGCTATTAGCTGTAACAGAGTCTTGGAAGGTATCTCAAAGATCACCTAGATCCACTCTTCTGTTGACGGAGACAATCTACTGCTCAAGCACCCTTAATGGATTGACCACCTAGCTTCAGATATAAAAACTCTGTGATGTAATTTCCACATTCAACATTCCTCTGAATCCAGAATGCCTGGGATCAGCAGCATGACCACTTGGCTTGGCTTGGGGATATAAGGAACAGTTTGTCAATTTTGAATCATATGGAACAACAACTAAGCTTCCAGAATCTCCTTCCTGTCCTCAAGTCCTGGTGACTTCAAGGATACCTCTATGAATTCTTCTTTGCAAACTGCAGAAAGAGCTTGTCATGCCTTCCTCCAGGTTGTTCTTTCATCTTCCCAGTCTAACCTACAGCCATTTGTTCGTGGTCTCCCAGACACACACTAATCCTACTTTGGTGGCCAGAAGCCAAAACATGGCAATCCAACACGAGATAGACTATTTAAGCCAACCTATCTTCCTTTCCCAAAGAAAACAGGGCATTTACCCAGTCCTTCCATTGCTTTCTTAATCGCCTCTGCATCTCTTGAGGCACTGAATCCAGGGTAATCCCGTATTGTTCCTCTAGAACCAACCTAAAAGAAAGAAAAGAGATGGTGCACAATGATACTGGACTCAAGGTCAAGAAATGCACAAGGCGAACAGGATTACAGGCTGCACTCAGTGGGAGAACACATGCTTTGCTTGTCAACGGTCATGGGTTCAACCCCAACATCTCCAGTTCAAAAGATGTTGGCAAGTGGCAGGTTAACACAATGCCTCAAACCCCCAAAGCACCATCAACAGAGTAGAAGAAGCTGAGATTCATGGGACAATGATCTCATCTCATTGAGGTTATCTATGGACTGTATGGAAGTGTAGAGAGATAGAGGGAAGGAGGAAGGGAGAATGTGTGGTATAGTGATAAAGGTGTTGGACTAGGAATGGTGAGATCTAGGTTCAAGTCTACCCTTAGCCATGGACAGACTTAGCCTTCTCACTCTTTTTCAGCCCAAATAGACAAGCAAGGAACAGAGGTAAAAAGTAAACCAGAGTCCTGAGTGAAGTGCTGCTCTCTGACAACTAGAGGACCTAGAATCAAAGTAAGAATGAGAAGATGGTAGATCAGATCTATTCTCTCTTTCTCTCTCTACAGACACACATATACACACACTTATTTACACTGATTTTACACTGATTTACACTTATTTTAAACTTATCCTTTATGAAAAGACATCAGTGCAATTGAATATGGAAAACCAGCCAATTCTGGATCTTAAAGCCACTTTTTTGAGAGCAGTGTCACATTGAAAAGAAATCTTCCAGGTTTTTTCCCAGATCAGCAAGAACGAGAAACGTACCACCTTTTTTTATTTAATAGGAAAAATTGAAATAGGATACTAAGAAAAGAGGCATTCAAAGGCAACAATATCAGTCATCTTCGGCCTATCTATCTATCTATCTATCTATCTATCTATCTATCTATCTATCTCTATCTATCTATCTATCTATCTATCTATCTATCTATCTATCTTCCCGCCTTTATTATTTTTATAAATAACTCAAGGCGGGCAACATACCTAATACTCCTCCCTCCTCCTATTTTCCCCACAACAACAACCCTGTGAGGTGAGTTGGGCTGAGAGAGAGTGACTGGCCCAAGGTCACCCAGCTGGCTTTCATGCCTGAGGCGGGACTAGAACTCTCAGCCTCCTGGTTTGCCATTGGCTCCTTCCTAGGGCTGAGAGACAGGGAATGGCCCAAGGTCACCCAGCTGGCTTTCATGCCTAAGGCGGGACTAGAACTCTCAGTCTCCTGGTTTGCCATTGGCTCCTTCCTAGGGCTGAGAGACAGGGACTGGCCCAAGGTCACCCAGCCGGCTTTCATGCCTAAGGCGAGACTAGAACTGTCAGTCTCCTGGTTTCTAGCCCAGTACCTTAACTACGTAACACAAACTGGCAGCATCATCAAAAACTGATCTATTCACGTCATATAAAATAATTCTGCCAATGAAAGAGAATTCCTGGCCTTTTGTTGATAGCAACTGTGGTAAGCGCATAAGAGGATATAAATAATTCACCTGGGCGTGGAGGAGGAAGAAGCAGCAAGAGCTGATATGATCTCAGCCTTTCAGGAATGTGGACTTAGTTCCTCTATTCAAAAATTTAAAAAGAACCCTGCCTGTAAAGTGCACAGGTTCTGAATGTGCTCTAAATAAATCACAACCCAGAAGAATAAAAGATAGAGATATCAGTGAAATGAATCCCCACTCGCCTGCACTGCAGTGTGGATTTTGCACATGAAGACAAGAAAAACCAGAGCAACAGCAAAGTACAATCTATGTTCTATCAGGGAAGGAATTCAGTTGAAGCCCCATTGACTGGGAATCAAGGAAGCTCAGCAGCAATTGGGCATGGCAGATTTTCCACCAATGAGCTGAGCGCGACGCTGAACAAGCTGCAATTTCCACGTTTCACATTTTTGCAACGGAGCACAATTGTCTCAGCTTCTCAATTCCCCGAGGTCCGTATTAGGATGTGCAGGACAAGTTTCTGGTGTTGGAAATGCATCCCACTGCAGAACAGTGTGACCTTGTTTCTGCATTTTTGTTGTGACCTGCTTACGTAAAATAAAGGGCTTTGATCATAATGCAACAGTGGCAGGTCAGTGAGAATGGGACCCAACGGAATGCTCCCAAAATTCCCAGCTCGAAAGACAGGCTAGGCAGGAATTCCCATTACAAGGGGATGGTCAGAGGTACAGATAGTCCTCAACTTACTACCGTTTGTTTAACGACGGTCTGAAGTTACGACGGCCTGGGAATGGGTGTTTTACGGCCTGTAAAGCACTTCTGAGTGTTGCAAAACATTGTACCACCAACCCCTGCGGTCACATGATTGCATTTAGGGTGCTTGGCAACTGGATCATGTTTACGACCAGTTGCAGCCTCCCACAGTCACGTGATCAGGTTTTGTGACTTTTTTGCCGTTTCCCAGCAAAAAACGCCCATTGGGGGAGCTGGATTCGCTTAACGACCCATGATTCGCTTAACAACTGCCATAAAAAATGGTCATAAAATCGGGTCTGGTCACGTGGTGACTCGACTTATGACCGCAGCGACTTACAATGGAAATTCTGGTCCCAATTGTGGTCGTAAGTCAAGGACTACCTATAATACAATATAATAGAACCTTATTATATGCAGATGAGATGTTATTTTTATAGATAGATAAGAAATTTCTATTCCTAACTTCCTTTCATTAATACAGAACTTCAGTACCCTGTCCGGCTGGAGTAAATGGGAATAAATTAGATGAGATGTCACTGGGTTACAGCAAAATTTTTGACAAATACAAAAAATCAGGGTCAAAGATGAAGGCCATAACCACATCATTAAAGCCCTGCTAATTTTGGGATATTTTAACTTTTATATTCTTTTTTTTCCCCCTTTTATTGCAATGTTATAAATCTTGATACATTGTATTATTTCAATGCAGATTTCAGTGCAGCAATATTTACGTAATATGATTACAATTATGAAGATTCATAAATAATCTGTATCTTGACTTGGGGAAGAAGCCTATTTGTATTCAGTCTTAGGCAGCAAAAATCTACATTTGCTCAGTTTCAGCCCTACATCTTGGTTTGTCAATATTTTCTTAGAAAGAACTTGAACCACTACGAGGTATTTGCTACAAAGCCATGACTGTTGTTACTCTGAGGCATACACCAGGCACACCCTTCCTGGTTCTAAAGGCTTATTTTCTCATCCTTAAGCAAAAAGGCCAGTTTGACAGCTTCGGCAGTGCCACGGGCTCCTCCGTACTTCCCCCCACTGTGGGAAACAATTCATTTGCAAAATTATTTGGAATTGCAGAGTAGTAGAAAGTGGCATCAAACTACTTCAGTAATTATGGATATAATATGGAAATAAATATGGATATAAAAATAGGGGTATTATTTTAATAAAAATGAATTATCCAATCTATCTGTTAGCCTTATCTAGGAAAAAAACAGCATGAAACCCAAATGTTGGGATGGGGGTCTCATCCTAAGAGGTGCAAAAAAAGGAAAACTGGATGTAAAATGATGGATACAGTAAATAATTCTTCAATTTTTATGCTCAACAATCAAAATTCTACATAATCCCCGAGTACAAGAAGCTTGGACTTTCTTCCAAAGTGAGATCACCCATTTGTGTTCATTGTACAGATCTGCACTCACTCGCTGGATCGTCACCTTGTTGTGGTGAGTGGGCTTGTGTGTTCCCAATGAACCCTGTGAGCGAAGCCGTCGGGAGTCATGTACTCCTGGTAGGGTCACCCATGGCGGTAAGGTCCAGGGGGAGGAACCAGACAAAGAACGATCCAAGAAAGTCCTCAACGGCAGAACAGGCGGAAGATAACAAGGTGTATTGTTACAACGGCTGCGAAGGCGGATGAAGGCTGCAGCAGACAAAAGGTCACCAATCGTCATGGTATCCATGCCATTGGATTAGAGCCTTTTTCTGTGAAGGTTGTGTGCTGATCGTTGTGCACCGATCTCCACACATAAAACAAATTCACACACAGGCGTCTTCCAACCACAGCAAACCCAAAACAACCAAAAGTCCCATGGCGATTGACGAATGGCAATGGGGGCAGGACTGTGAAATCCGGAAGCTCCTAGTCATGGACCAGCACATGGGCGGTGGATACGGATTCAGTCGTCCTGACTCAAGGATCGAGGCAGTTGAGTAGTTCGGCAGCTGTATCCACGACTGAGCAGCCCTATTTAGGATCCACTCTGCTCACCCCATATGGGGAGGGGGCTAGAAAAGGTGCCCTAAACATAGTCTGCCTCATTTTCTCCCTGACTGGATTACCGCGACCAGTGGGGTCACCATCTAGCGGTCGTAAAAAACACATGAATTTTGGAACATGGAATATACGGACACTGCAAGACAATATGGATAGTGAACGACCTGAACGTAGGACTGCCATTATTGCAAGGAAGCTGAGACGTTTTAATATCGATATAGCAGCACTCCAAGAAACTCGAAGAGCAGGAGAAGGACAGTTGAAGGAAGAAAAAGGAGGTTATACCTTCTTTTGGAAAGGACTGCCTGAACAAGAACGACGGATACTTGGGGTAGGCTTTGCTATCAAAAACGACCTTGTGAAGCTCTTGTCAGAAGTTCCCACTGGGATTAACGAACGACTCTCAACTCTCCGAATAAAACTCGCCAAAAACCAACAGGCAACTATCCTAAGTGCTTACGCACCAACACTAGATGCAGATGAGGATATCAAGGAAAAATTTTATACCCAGCTGGACACCATCTTATCAGAGATACCAAAGGAGGATAAAATTATCCTCCTGGGCGATTTCAATGCAAGAGTTGGGCGTGACTTTGATTTGTGGCCAGGAATCATTGGGAAAGAAGGAGTTGACAACAGCAACACGAATGGAATCTTACTTCTGACTAAATGTGCAGAGCATAACCTTGTCATTACTAACACACTCTTTCGCCAGAAAAATAAATTTAAAACATCATGGAAGCACCCACGGTCGAAGCACTGGCATCTTTTAGATTACGTAATTGTCTGTGCTAGAGATCGCCGTGATGTACTTCTCACCAGAGCCATGACGAGCGCCGATGACTGCTGGACAGACCATCGATTAATTCGATCCACGATGGCCATAAAGATTGTCCCTCATCGTAGGCTCCAAGGAAGAAAACCAAGGCGTAAAATGAATACACTGGCCCTTCAAGATCCTATTAAACGAGCTTGCTTTCAATCAACTCTCAAGGAACATCTGCCTATGGAACTTCCTGAAAATGTTGAGAAACACTGGACTAAATTGAAGACTTCTATTATTTCAGCCTGTGAACAAACTATCGGATACCAGACTAAGAGACATCAGGACTGGTTTGATGAGAACGATAGTGAGATTGAACATACTATTGACAAGAAAAGGAAAGCCTTCCAGATATGGCAAAAAGATATTAACTGTGCCGTTAAGAAAAAAATCTACGCCAGTGCAAAGGCAGAAGTCCAAAGAAGAACTAGAGAACTTAAGAACATATGGTGGATAAAAAAAGCCCAAGAAACCCAACATTTTGCAGATGCTCATGATGCACAGGGCTTTTTTAATGGCATAAAGGCCATCTATGGACCAACAAACCATGGTACAAATCCCTTACGCTCAGTAGATGGTGCTAAACTTCTAAAGGACAAAGAGTCTATTGCACTGCGCTGGAAAGAGCATTACTACAATCTCCTTAATCATCACTCTACTGTGGCTGACGAAGTCTTCTTGCAAATCCCACAAAAACAATTAAGAAATGAGCTTGCAGTACCCCCTAGTTTGGAGGAAGTCAGTAAAGCCACTAAACAAATGAAAAATAACAAAGCTAGTGGACCTGATGGGATTCCTGCTGAAGTCTTTAAAGAAGGCGGGCCTGAACTTACACAACAACTTCATAAGCTCATCGAAAAAATCTGGATGAGGGAGGAGATTCCAGCAGACTTTAGGGATGCCATAATTATCACTCTCTTTAAAAAGGGTGATAGAACAGACTGTGGAAACTATCGAGGCATCTCCCTTCTAGCCACAGCAGGCAAAATCCTGGCAAAGATCATCGCAAACCGTCTCCTATCTGTATCAGAAGACATCCTCCCTGAAACACAAAATGGCTTCCGCCCTTCCAGGGGAACAGTGGATATGATCTTCACTGCACGACAGCTTCAAGAAAAATGCAAGGACAAAACCGCCCTCTGTACATGGCGTTTATTGATCTGACTAAAGCTTTTGATACTGTAAATCGTACTGCTCTCTGGACCATCCTTCTGAAAATCGGATGCCCTGATAAATTTGTGAACATCTTGCGGTTACTCCATGACGACATGATGGCAACAATCCTGAATAACAATGGCTCTCAAAGCGATCCATTTAAAGTGGAATCCGGCGTTAAACAGGGATGTGTTATTGCTCCAACCTTATTTGCTATCTTCATCGCTATGATTATACACCTTGTTGAAGAGAAACTTCCTACTGGTGTAGAAATTATATATCGAACAGATGGAAAGCTTTTTAATCTTAGTAGGCTGAAAGCAAAAAATAAGGTAATTGCAACTTCTGTTATAGAACTTCAATATGCTGATGATAACGTAGTCTGTGCACACTCCGAGGAAGATCTTCAAACTATCCTAAACATCTTTGCAGAAGCATATGAAAAGCTCGGACTCTCGATTAACATTAAAAAAACCAAAGTGCTTTACCAGCAAGTTCGAACCAATCCCTCTGCAGCGCCATCAATCCAGCTTAAAGGTGTGTCACTAGAAAATGTCGACCACTTTTCTTATCTCGGCAGCCATCTATCTACAAAAGCCGACATCGACGCTGAAATTCAGCATCGCCTGAGCTCTGCGAGTGTAGCTTTCTCCCGAATGAAGCGTAGAGTGTTTGAGGATCGGGACATTCGCAGGGAGACCAAAATGCTTGTTTACAAAGCCATTGTACTACCAACCCTTCTGTATGCCTGTGAAACATGGACCCTCTACAAACGCCACCTCCAACTTCTTGAAAAATTCCATCAACGCTGCCTCCGAAAAATTCTGCAAATTACTTGGGAAGATAGGCGGACTAATGTTAGCGTATTAGAAGAAGCAAAAACCACCAGCATTGAAACAATGATCATCCAACATCAACTTCGCTGGACCAGCCATGTTGTTCGAATGCCTGACCATCGTCTTCCAAAGCAGATACTTTACTCCCAACTTAAGAATGGAAAACGGAATATTGGTGGACAGCGAAAGAGATTCAAAGATACTCTCAAAGCTAATTTAAAAAAATGTAATATCAGCATTGAGAACTGGGAAGCCCTAACTCATGAGCGTTTCAATTGGAGGTCATCCTTTATTAATGGCGCTATGGACTTTGAAGAAGCACGAGTACAGGGCGAAAAGGAGAAAAGAGCTAAAAGGAAGGCACGTCAGGCAAACCCTCATCATGACCGTCTCCCACCCGGAAACCTATGCCCTCATTGTGGGAGGTTGTGCGGATCCAGAATTGGCCTTTACAGCCACTTACGGATCCACCGTTAAAATTTTACCTTTGGAAGACAATCTTACTCGGCTACGAGTGATCGCCAATGATGATGACAGATCTGCATTAAAAATTTAAACATTCCTCCCCCCCTAAATTCAAGGAGGAAAAGTCCAAGCATTATTATAGCTGATTAAAAACAAATTTTACATGGGGGCTTATTTGAATCAAGATAAAGGACCTTTTGTTCCATGTGATAATCATCTTATCACGATCAGATACTTGTTTATTTCTCTTTATATATAAGGGGAAACAGCAATTGTTTTAAGTGATTTTTATTATGTGTTTATGGAATGATTTATAGAAATAATGTGATTTGGGTTAGAGTAAGGGATTAATTATGGAAATTGCTGAATATTCTTGTAGAAAGTCGGAAGTCATCTTGTAATCTCTCCAAAAATCTTTTTTCATTTTCTGTTTTTTCACTTTTTTTCTTTTTTGTAGTTTTATTGTTTTTTTGTAGTTTTTATCTTTGCTTTAAACTTAATAAAAAATTCTTATTACAAAAAAAGAGAGCAGATACTTGTTTTCAGATATGCTGAAGCTTAAATGGTTTCTGTCCCAGTCTTTTCTATTTAATTTCGTTCTAAACCAGTCTCCCAACCTGGCATACAGTATTTCAAAAGTAACACACTTGCACAATTTCCAAGCCTAATATACGTGGAAGGCCCAAGTTGGGGAAGTTCAGTACAATTTACCATGTACACGTGCATGTGCACACACACAGAATATTCCCCAGATATATTGAAGTGAATTCTAGTCCATGAAAGCTTATTATGTAACACATTTGCACGTTTTGAAGGTGCTATCAATCATTTTTCCAAAACTCAGCTTCAGGATTAACTGACAGCTGTTTTTCTAAGCAATTTAATGGATTAATCCAACCTGCTAATCGACTAAATGCTGCAATCATCCTAAATATCTAGGAATAAAAATCTGCAGATTACAGATAGTCCTTGCTTAATGACCACAATTGGGACCAGAATTTTGGTTGCTAAGCAAAGCAGTCATTAAGCAAATCTGACCTGATTTTACGACCTTTTTTGCGGCAGCTGTTAAACGAATCACCGCGGTCATTAAGTGAACCACATGGTCATTAGGCAAACCACACAGTTCCCCGTTGACTTTGCTTGCCAGAAGCTGGCCGGGAAGTTTGAAAATGGCAATCATGTGACCACGGGATGCTGCAATGGTCATAAATGTGAACCAGTTGCCAAGCGCCCAAATTGTGATCACATGATGGCAGGGACGCTGCGATGGTCATAAGTGTGAGAACTGGTTGTAAGTCATTTTTTTCAACACCGTTGTAAGTCTGAACTGTCACTAAATGAATGGTTGTTAAGTGAGGACTACCTGTACCCTGCCTTTTCTAGACACCAGTTTCTTTTCAGTATCTACAGGTGACAACACAATTGTTTAGTGAGGGGGATTCCCTCCCAGAACTGTGCATATATCTGCCGATAGGGAAGCACACTTCTTCCACCTGTCTGGCGTGTGAAACACTGCTGCCGGCATTCCGAATTTTATGCTCAGGCTGGATCACAGATCTTTCGTGATCTAAACTGCCTGAGCCAAATTGCATGCTTATTTCATCCTCCTTTACTACTGTGGTATGTATTTGCTTTTGCTTTTTCTTGATCAGTTTAGGCTAATAAAATAAATTTGAAAAAATAATTTGACTCACCCAAGCAGAAGCCATGGTTATCTGGTTTCACAAAGATTCTGCAAAACAATAACCGGGTTATTAACAAGGATACATTCAACTGTTGTAGAGTTGTGTCCAGCTCCTGTGCAGTGCAGGTATCAAAACTGCAGCATCGCCCATCCTCTGCCTGAACACATCCCCTAAAAAGTTGCCCATCACCTCTCCAGGTCAGTGATTCCACTGAAAAACTGTTCCTATTATTAGGAAATCTTTTTTCCCCAACCTTCACTTGGAATCTGCCTTCCTCCATCTGAATTCTCAGCTAATGACATGAGTTCTGACTCTGTAATAAAATGTTTACTGTAGTAAAAAGGAAGTTTTTATCTGACTGTTCTTTATTCCATCTGGTTCCTGCTTACATGCAGGAACATGCATGCTTATTTCATCCTCCTTTACTACTGTGGTATGTATTTGCTTTTGCTTTTTCTTGATCAGTTTAGGCTAATAAAAAAGTTCCTGCTTACATGCAGGAACCCTAACTCTTTCATTCCCAAATTTGTTATTTTATTGCTTTCTATTGACTTTCGACTGCAAGGCATGTCCGAGGTTACTGAACGACATCTTTCATTTGCTCTGGAAGAGCAGAAGGTGGAAAACAGCGGAGTATCTCCTTGCAAATTCTCCCCTCTCCATTCCTGTTTCACAGCAAACACAAGTCATATGTCTGCCCTTGACACAGGGAGTCTATCCTATTCCATCTTGGCAGATAGAAAACGGTTGGAACTGAGCCCCCCCCCCCCACTCCCACCCAAGAGAAAATCCTACTCAGAAGAAACAGCACCTCGGGGAGTGCCTGAATTCACCCAGGAAAACAGGGAGGGAGTTTTGTCTCGCTTCGAAAAATGGTTGTTTGGTTGGCCCAAGCACACCTCGTCGAGCTGAGTCAGTCTCAATCTCCCTTATTTGTTTTTATTAATAACCAGGAGTGCAAAGGGTAGTGCTGTAAAGCAATTTCACTGACAGTTGATTCTGCCTGCTTTGGGCCATGTATAAAGCAATGAGGCAGGAAGACTGGCTTCAGTTATAGGACGTATAGACACTGCCCCTACGACTGCATCTCACCTGGTCAGCTAAATGTGTCTCTGTTGTGCTTAAGAGACAAACGGAACTTCTTTCTCTCCCCCCCCCCTTCCTCCTCCTGTAGTTTAGAGACACTTTTCTATCTTCATGGATTCCTTAATAAAGTTTCTTTGAGGGAAGACTGGTTTAAGGAGCTCGTGCAATGGGGGCCATGAATAGCTCCTCCCACTGCTTACTCCCAACCACATGCCCCTTCAGCGGGATTGAGCATCCTTCAACCAGCTATTTCTGTTTATTTTATTTATTTATTTATTTATAATTCAATTTATATCACTGCCCCATCTCCCCCGAAGGGGACTCTGTTCCCGAATTCATGGGTGCAGGAATTGGGGGACCCGTCAAAGGCTCTGTTGGCTGAGATTAGCATTATTACTGTCTACTGGAGGTGGGGGGGAGCTGCGGATTCCAAATGTTGCTGACCTACAATTCCCATCCTCCTTCACCATCAGCCTGTACTACAGGGGTGGGCAACGTCAGGCCCGCAGGCCGTATAAGGCCCGCGGGGCTCCTGTCTGCAAACCCACCCCTCCCACGCGATTGGCTCCCGCCCGCAAACCCCGCCCCCCAGTGCTTATGATTGGCTCCCGCCCGCAAACCCCGCCCCCCAGTGCTTGTGATTGGCTCCCATCCGCAA
Organism: Charina bottae; assembly: GCA_023362775.1. Taxonomy (NCBI): domain Eukaryota; kingdom Metazoa; phylum Chordata; class Lepidosauria; order Squamata; family Charinaidae; genus Charina; species Charina bottae. The sequence continues at coordinate 41,459,591 of JALMGJ010000008.1, forward strand.
ACTCCGGCCCCCGGTCCGCGGAAATCCCAGAAACCCCGCCCCCACCCCACCCGGTCCCCGGTTATAAATATCCAAATGGCCCTTGGCAGAAAAAAGGTTCCCCACCCCTGCTGTACGAGGAATGGTCGTTTTATCAATATCTGGAGACCAGAGATTTCTCACCCCTGTTCTGTAGACAGCCATGTCTCATTTGGTCTCATCCAGCTGCCATGCACTCCTGTCACCCCAGCATGACATTTTACTTTTAAAAATAATAATTATTAATAATAATAATAATAATAATAATAACAGTTGTTATGGTTATTATTATTTCAAAAGCTATTTACAGAAATTAGCTGGGTTAAGGTATTGCTACACCTGATGGAAACATCTAGTAGAATTTGGACGATCATGAAAAGCTTCAAGGAGTCTTGGCTGGTTAGTACTTGGAGAGGAGACCACCCAGATTAGGAATTGGGAAAAAAAGATTCAGAAGGAAGCAAAGCAAACCACATTCATAAAGTTGCCAAGAAAACTTAATGTGCCAACAAAGTCATGCTTGATTAAAAGGAGACTTTGTTTCAGCAACTCAAAATGAGCAGGGAGGGAAAGTTACCAGGTTGCGAGAGGAACAGATCAATCCTGGTTTCTTTTGCTCTTTTTAAACAAGAAAACATTTTAACAGAAACAGAAATTGCTTGATGGGAAGAGTCTGTGGCTTGAATCATGTCAACTGGATTTCTATTTTCTTAGTGGAAACGTTTCACTCCTTATCCAAGGAGCTTCTTCAGTCTGAGTAAAGTTAGTAAGGGAATCCTTAAATATGTTTCTAGGCTGGCTGTGTGACCTTGCACCTGGGGCTAGGTCATGGTTATTTTTGAGATGTTATTTTACCTGCTGACAAAGGAAGATGTACAGTGGTTCTAAACACTGCAGACTACCACAATAAAATTACCTCACTTTTGGAGGATCACCATACATATGAAAAACTGAAAAGAGACCCCACCAACAATTACAAGAAAAAGGCAATAGACAGTTTGAAACAATTGGAACATGATGGCTCCATCGATAGGATTACCTACCACCGTCTGTATCCTGGAGAAGCCATCCCCTGCATCTACGGACTTCCTAAGATCCACAAGGAAGGAACACCCCTCCGACCCATAGTCAGCAGCATCAATTCGGTAACATACAACATTGCCAAACACCTCTCTACCATACTAGCACCTCTAGTTGGACACTCTGAACACCACATCCATAATTCGGAAGAATTTGTTTCCAAAGCAAAGATCCTGAAACTGGATACAGATGAAACTATGGTCTCCTTTGATGTGTCCTCCCTTTTCACCAGCATCCCCACCACTCATGCTCTATCTGCTGTCAGGAAGAGACTAGAAGAGGACAGCACCCTGGAAAGGAGAAGCCATCTCAACCCAAACCAGATCTGCCATCTTCTGGACCTGTGTCTTAACACCACTTATTTCACATACAGAGGTGACTTTTACAGACAAAAACACGGCTGTGCCATGGGTTCTCCTGTGTCACCCATTGTGGCCAATTTATACATGGAAGAAGTGGAGAAGAAAGCACTCAACACATTCCAGGGAACGGTGCCCACCCACTGGTTTAGGTATGTGGATGACACCTGGGTCAAAATCAAGGCCCAGGAAGTACAGGCCTTCACGGACCATATAAACACTATAGATGCCAACATTAGCTTCACCAGAGAAGACACCAAGGACAACAGACTGGCATTCCTAGACTGTGAAGTCCTCATTGGGACCGGTGGCAAGCTAGAAATAGGGATCTACAGGAAACCCACACACACAGATCAATACCTGGTGTTTGACTCCCACCATCCACTGCAGCACAAACTAGGAGTCATCAGGACATTGTCACACAGAGCAGAAACCATCCCCACCTCCATGGATTCCAAAAAGAATGAAAAGCAGCATCTGAGAACAGCTCTGCAGGCCTGTGGATATCCAAATTGGGCCTTCACCAAATCTAAGTCTACCAGACCTAAAACAGCGACAGATAGGGCTGAGACTCAGAGTAAACGGAAGAACCTGGTCATTCCTTACATGGCTGGCGTGTCTGAAAAGATCAAACGGATATTTGGCAAACACCACATACCTGTATATTTCAAACCCACCAACACACTGAGACAGAGGCTTGTACACCCCAAAGATCAAACTCCAAAACACAAGGAAAGCAATGTAGTGTATGCAATCCAGTGCAGTGAGGAGTGCTCTGAACTCTACATTGGAGAAACCAAACAACCTTTGTACAGGAGGATGGCCCAACACAGGAGAAGTAACACCACAGGACCAGAGTCAGCAGTTTATCTTCATCTAAAGGAAAAAGGACACTCATTTGAGGACATTAATGTTCACATTTTAGACAGAGAAGATAGGTGGTTTGAGAGAGGGGTCAAGGAATCCATTCATGCCAACTTGGAAAATCCTTCCTTGAATAGAGGTGGGGGCCTCAGGCATAACCTTTCCCCTATCTTCCTTCCTGCTTTGTCTTCTGTGCCTAGGAAGATTAAGACCATTTCACAAGCTCAACAGCAGCAGGGTAATCTTAACGATCCTCCTTTAGATGATAAAGGGACTTAGAAACAAACATCTCAAAAATAACCATGACCTAGCCCCAGGTGCAAGGTCACACAGCCAGCCTAGAAACATATTTAAGGATTCCCTTACTAACTTTACTCAGACTGAAGAAGCTCCTTGGATAAGGAGTGAAACGTTTCCACTAAGAAAATAGAAATCCAGTTGACATGATTCAAGCCACAGACTGTTCCACCTGGATGACTGAGAACCTTCATAGACTTGATGGGAAGAGAATGGCAGCAAAGAGGGGGGTCCTTGGAGGCATTTTGCTCAGCCCCCCCAGTGCTAAAAATGGGGAGTTACATGCAATTCTCCAAAGATACCTAATTGCACATCCCTATCAAGGACTGGTGCAATATACAGAAGTGTTTTTAAACCTTGGCGACTTTAAGATGTGTGTACTTCAACTCCCAGAATTCCCCAGCCAACCATGCTGGCTGGGGAATTTTGGGAGTTGAAGTCCACACATCTTTAAGTTACCAAGGTTGAGAAACACTGATATACATACACAAACATTGCTAGCTAAACAGGATCAGATCCGGTCAGTCCTTGAAAGGGAGACCACCAGGAAATCACACCCAGGAGAAGCCAGTACCAAATCACTAATAGGCTGTTGCAAAAATTAAATATATATATATAAAGCCTCTTATACACTGTCCACATAGATTGAGTCAAAGTCTGAAAGACAGAGCGAGAGAGGGACCCATGCGCTCAGTTGGCAGCCGCCCAGAGCCAGCTGGAGACAGGCGGTGCCTCAATTGAACTGAGCCGAACAAATAATAAAGGATGAGTTAGTATTTCGACTTGCGATAGGGTCGGGAAAGGAACTCGTCGCAGGGCAGCGCGCTACAAAGAACGCGGCGTCGGGACGCGGCGCGCGCCAGAAACGCTGCAAAGAAGAGGGAAGGAGACCCGGCGAGGCGCCTTCGAGCTTGTCCCCCGCGCCCCACCTTGGAAAAATCCCCCCAAGGCTGCCCCGCTTGGGAGTTTGGCTCCCTCCTCAGATCGCCCAAGACCGGGGAGCTGAATGGGGAAGCTCCAGACGCCGAAGCCACCCGAGACAAGAGTCCTGATCCCAGGCTGGGCGCGGCTGGGGTGCAAAGGGCACGGGGAAGTTGCGGAGGGGGGTGGGGTGAGGAGGAAGGCAGAAGGGAGCCGTCCGACTCTACAGGAGTCCTCCCCATCCGCGTCTCGGGGGCAGGGAAGAGGTCAAGCCGGGAGACTTACCCGAAGCTACAGTCCGAGCCGCGAACTTGCGAAGGATGCTAGCAACGGTGGCGCGGCGCCCGGGAAAAGTAGCGCTGCCGCGCTCCCGCCCTCCGCTGGCTCCACCTGCCCGGCGGTGAGGAGGAGGAGGAAAGCGGGGCCGGAACCTGCGTGACCAGCTGGACTGCAACTCTCCCGGTAGGGGGCGCCCTTGTGGCTTTTCTCTCCGGCCGAGCCCAATAAGTAAGACTCCGCCGTTGAATATGGCCGAAGGAGGCTTTTGGAGGACCGCCGACCAGGTTGCATCCTCTTTAGAAGCAAGATTGGGTCGTCCTGGGGTCTTTGTGAGAGGGGGGAAGGAATGGGGGCCTTTGTCCCAGGCATCATGGTTTGAAAGAGCTTGGAAGCGAGGCAGGGCTGCGCTTGTTACGTTCGGATGGGAGACCACAAGGAAGTCCCAGAGTTACAGGCTAGGGACCAAATGAATCCATGTGTTTCTTTCAGGACTGTAGAATCAGTTCAAAAAGAATTCCAATAATTTCTTGCAGGATGTTGGACTACCCCATACAATCCATTTGCTCAACCATTGACTACAATAGACCATGTGGGGAGGGGAACTCTATGGTGTACTGAGTTAAAAAGACTTGAGAACGGATTCCCTGGCTGGTTCTGGAAAAGGCAGGCTCAACAGTGAAGAAATGGTGCAGCTAGAACCAGATCCGAGCCCCATAGACTGAAGTGTCCAAAGCCTCACCGACTGAAGTGGGGTTAATTAATCACCCCACACTATACCCTAAACCCGGTGTTGTGATGCCAGCCTGCATGCACAAGAACAACCAGCTTCCCAGATTGGGAATACAGATTCCTTCATAGAATCAGAGTTGGAAGGGACCTAAGAGGTCATCAAATCCAACCCTCCCCCCCCCCCCCACTTCAGGATTCACTATGCCATCCCCTCTCGATGACCATCCAGCCTCTGTTCGAAAGCTTCCAGTGAAGGCGAAGAAACTACTCCAGGCATTAACCTATTCCACTGATTGGCAGCTCTTACTGTCCAGAAATTCTTCTTAATGTCCAATCTGTATCTCCATTCTTGAAGTTTCATCCCATTCCTTCTAGTCTTACCTTCTGGAGCATGCTGGGTAGGGGAATTCTGGGAGTTGAAGTCCACACAGCTTAAAGCAGCCAAGGTTGAGAAACATTGCTCTGGAGCAACTGAGAATAAGCCCGAACGCTCTACAACGTGACTGCCCTTCAGGTATTTGAGGACAGCTATCATGTCCCCTCTCAACCTTCTCATCTGCAAGCTAAACATACCTGGATCTTTGAACCGTTCCTCGTAGGACTTGGGTTTCCAGTCCTTTCACCATCTTGGTAGCCCTTCCTGGACTTGCTCCAGTTTATCAGTATCTTTTAAAATTTAATCTCAAGCACAATTTACTTAGGGAGAGGCATGATTTCTATCAAGGGCAGATGCCCAGTCCTTCCTACTCCTGGATAAGAAAAACTTAGTTTTTAAAAAATTAGAGGGAGAATTTAGGGAAATGGAAAGAGTTGTTCTGCCTGAGCTGGGGTGTATCCTCTCCCCATCAGCCCTGGAAAAATGGCTTGAATTACCCTCAGATGCCAGACATATCTTCCACGGAAAATTAGTAGAGGGTTTTGCTTTGGGACTCCAAGAAATAAAAGTTTACAGAGAAGCTGTAAATAATTTCTCTGTGTTGTTCTTAAGCCCAGTATTCTGTATATTGTATAACTCCTCTTGAGGGAGTTGAGCGGTGATAAATCGAATAAACAAACAAATAAATAAATAAATATTACAGATTATGGGATTTTTCTAATTCAATCTTTTGTGTATTTATCAGGTTTTGTATTTTTTTCCCCCCAAACCTCTTGAGATCATAATTCTTCCCTGAGAAATTCTTTGAACTCTGTAAAACTCAGAGCCTGGGAAAGTTGTATCAAAACAGCACGGCCTCATAGTCTTTTGAATGTTTTATTTGAAAAAATAAAGTTGCGTTTGAGCAACTGAAAACAACTATTTGGAGTTGGACAAACCATTCGTGTTTACCACTGATGCTTCAGAGAGCGAAACTGGGACAGTGTAAATGCAAGTGGAAGAGTTCCTCATCCAGTGGTGTTACAGAGAGGGAGTTACACCGTCAGGAAATTATGTAGACACCTAGTTTACACCCTAGAAAAGCCATGTCGATTTGTGGGCCAGCAGAACAAACTCAGAACCAACCATGTAGCACTAAAGGGGATTCAGGAAGCACAAGACGTTCATACGTTGGAGATTGATCAGGTGGGAGTATGGGTTCAAACACATTCAAGGGAGGACGACCACAAGGGCAGATCCATTATTCAGAGGCCCCTTTGAGGAGGACAGTGGACCACAGGCAGCTAAATGAGGAGGTGGATCCAATGACGAAGGGATAAAGTCTACCTCACATGAATGTTGCCCTCTTTACATGTTCTATATTGAATGTGTTAAGTGTAGAGTCTTAACATGATCGTCTTTCTCATATGTATTCCTAGAAGACATAGGACAGTCTCAAACCAGCTTGGATTCTCTTCTCTTCTGGTAGCGAATGGGCAGGCAAGCCCATACCCCACATTCCCCCCTCCATCTGAATAATCCACATTCAAGGTAACTGAGGCATGGCTTGGGATCATCTAGGCAGGGAAATTAACTGAAGATCACAATGGCAGGTGGGCTACCACCACCTTTCTCACCATGGGCTCAGCCATGCCACTACACCTAGGCTGGCCAGGATGGTATAAAGCCATCTCAAGGATCTTCCTAATGTTTCCTACCCTATTAGCATAACCAGCTCCTGACATGGTGTATAGTTCCCATTGCCCCCCATTAACAGTATTCAAGAATGTTGCTCTCTTCTTCACACTAGGTTAAAGGGTATCATGGTTCTATCAGTCCCAACATTAGAACTGCTTTTTTTTGGGGGGGGGGGGAACCCTGCAGACGGTTCAGATTGAAGGCAGCTTCTGGTAAAAAGTAACCAAAGGTGTTTTATTAGCAAAGACAACAACAGAAAGGCATCATGGGAATAACAAATAGACGGATGCTCTGAAATACAGAACACGTTGAGGTTCAAGAAACATGGTTGACAGCACCAAATGAAATCACTTGGGAGCATCAAAAGACCTTTTCTGGAAGGACAGTGGGCCATGAAAAACAAGAGGACTATTAGATCTACCCAGAGAAGCCAGACTTGTCTGTCTGCTGTGTCAGCAGTAACATTTAGAACAGAAATAGAAGTCTGTGAGGCAGCGTAGGAGACAGTTTAGGTGCTCCTGTGTTTTGCTTTTATAACACCATACTGTATAATTATTTTTACAAACACCAACATACGTGACACTAATGTGTACCTTTCAGGTGGATTCCCCACAATTTCCAAAGGGCCAGGCCAGCCTCATTTATGAAGCACGTTGGCCGTTTGGGGTAACAGTGTGGCGCAAGTAGTTCTCTGGAATGACGCCGCCGCCTGCCTACGTCTTATTTTCAGCCTACAATATGACCACGGAGACTGCAACGCCACCTCCAAAGCTTAGAAAACCCCGGCGGAGAGAATATGACTTGTTCGAGATCATCCAATGAGCTTGGTGGAGAAGCAGGGTCTCAAAAGCTGACCCCACCAGGCTGGTTTTCCTACAGCCAAATCTGGCCACACCAGGCTCTGCTATCCAGAGGGGTTATTCTCACACACCTCAAGGGCAGCTTGATTTTCTGAGCTGAACAGCAGCATCCCACAAATGCAAATCCGTGTAAATGTTCAGGGCACCTCTTCCCACGAAAGTTTCAGGGCTAGACATAATAATGAGCACGTGACATCTTCACTAGCCACCTGGCTTCATTATACTATGAGAAAGCTTTGTTTTGTACAGAAAGCGATTTGCCATTTCCCATGAGAAATCTGACATGTTCATGTTCTGGAGGAAACACTGGTTTGGGATTCATCATCCCAGGTTTTTCCTTCCTGCCACAGAAAGCTTGGGGATTTCTGCAGAGATCCACACAAGTTCAATTTTTCCTCAATGCATTTCTGTGGAGGTAGCCAATCCACACCGACATTCCTCTGTGAAAATGAAGAAGGATGCTTATTCAATTTAAGTTTGCCACGACCGAACACGAACCTCCGAACTGGAGGAATATTCTACAGGACAGAAACTCCAGTTGCCTGATTTAGCATTCAGTGGCTGTAGGGAAGAGCTTCCCGCTTCTACTCTTACCAGTACCCACTGCTTTTGTGGCCATAGTAGGCTTAGCAGCCACAGAGATCAGACAGAATTTTTGCTATACCTTTGGCAGAAAACTTTACCTTGAAGACACCAGATAAAAGGAAATGAGAAAGCGGATCATCATCAACTGAAGTCCTGTGCCTTTAGGATGTTTTCCTCTCATGACGCAATGGCTTGTTATGTCAATGCAGGACCAGGAAGACTTTTAACATGATTCTCTTCCACATGGTATCCTGCATTAATAATATGCACACAAGCAGCAGGGGAGAAGCTCAAAGGCACCATTAGTGCCATGTGTGAGAAAGCAACTCAAATGAACCTTAATCTTGTTTTGATATACACACTGAGTCAGTTGTTTTCCATCAGATTATTGGAAAATTCCTGCTGCCTTCCCCAATTTGGTACCTACTAAATCCATACTCACTCCAGCCATTCTGGTAGATAGAATGGAAGGTTAAAACCTAGCACATTTAGAAGACATTAAATTATAGGGAAAACTGGTTTATTGTACCTAATAATGTTTTTGGCATGTTGAACCAGCTTTGCAAGTGTCTCCACATGCCTTCAAAATTAAGATTCACTTTATCCTGAACGAGCTTTGGTAATTTGGATAATGTTGCTTTGAGAGTCAGGAGCTTGTGAATTATTGAGATATTTGCATAACCTGTGCGATGTATCAAAATCTAGGGGGGATGCAATATATAAAATGATTGAGCAACTGGCTCAAATCAAGTGTCTAAGCTAAGAGAGTACTGAATTAGATTTCTATGCAGACCATGAGTTACTTGCTGCTCTACACCACACTAGGTTTCTAGATTAAATTATGCTGATAGACAGAAGGAGTCCTAGATAGGATTATAAACTAAGTTTAGCAACAATTTTGGCACATGTGGTTTTCAGTTCCAAAGTAATGGCTATTTTATAAAGAAATATTTTTTAAAAACTGCATTTAGGACAAAAAAAGGGATTCATTATAGCAGATGTTTCAAAATAAGGTGGAACAACAATGGACAATGAGAAAAAACTAATGCTTTCTTATTTCCTTCAGCCACTTCACACAATTCATCCAATACACTTTATCATAGTTAGCTTGCCTCTTTATAGATTAAAGGTGTGCACTTGAAAATTGATCTACAAAACGTGTCCTACAGCCAAGCAATTCCTCATTATCAACCATTCTTGCTCAACAAACAAAACGAGCTGGCTGTTTGTCACCTGGGGAAGAGTGAGATAGGAAGCTAAAGTGTGCATTATAAGAGCTTCCTCAAGATATCCTGCTGAAGGAATGCCAATGGCATGGGACCCAGAGCCATGTTCGGCTTTTCAGTTTGCCCAATTACACCAAAGACCCTTTTATCCAGTTTGCCAGAAATATCCAAGGACACAAGAGCTCTGCTCCTTTCCATTTGACCCTATACCAGTACTTCCTAAGCTTTAGGGAGCATAGGAGATCTCAACTGATCAACTTGGAAAAGTGTGGGGCACCCAGCTGCTCTACTGCCAATTTGGTGTCCATGCAAAGATGAGGCTTATGGGAACCAGAGCACTATGACTAGTGATGCACAAGCATCCCTAAAACTTCAGGGATAGGAACCACACTTTTTTGAGCTGCCATTTCCATGATCCAATAGTAAAGCATATATGTACTGTGTGTGTGTGTGTGTGTATGTATGTATGTGTGTGTATGTATGTATGTATATATATATATATATATATATATATATATATATATGTGTGTGTGTGTGTGTGTGTGTGTGTGTGTAAAATGGTTGCACTAATGATGTTACCTAGCCTTGTAGTGAAACATCTGCAGGAAAACAACCAAGCTTGGAGAACACCAAGAACCCAATGTTGGTATTGTTTCAACAACTGCTTATATGGATCTATTGGTTCACCCAAATTACATGATTCTGAGAGACCCCATTGTCCTCAAGGCATTTGTATTTCAAAGAGAAGCAATTATTTAGTCCTTCCAAATGTACAGCAACAGGCTTCACTTTCATTCAAGTGCTGGTGGAACTGGTGTGAAAATGTATCAATAGAAGTAAGTTAGTACAAATGGTCTCACAAACGCATCATTGGAACTGCAACTCCTTCACCAGTCAACTAAGTGGGGAAAATCCAGGGGCAGCTTGCTGTCCCACACACCATTTCTGTACCGTGCTTCTTCTACCTCCAAAGCAGACACACGAAAGGCATCTTTGTTTTTATTCAACCAGTTCTGCAATGAGAATTCAAGAAGCCAACAACAGAAGAGGTCTGGGAACCATAGCGAGATTGGAGGTACGTGGAGTGGCACTCCAAGGTGGTTTATGAGATGGGTTTCAGTCCTTCCTCTCCTTGGGGGATCTTGCTTTCAGTGAGGTAGCTCCATTGTAGAGTGGAAGCATGCAAAAATACCTTGCTTGATCATTGCTTAAGCAAACAAAATGCAAAGATTTTGTCCTTCCCTTTTCCCACAAGACTACTATAAAAATACCAGAATGGGTTTTTATAGAAAAAATTACAGAAGGTTTCTCCCCCCCACCCTTTTTTTTTTACAATTTATATAAAGACATTTCTCCCCCTCCCCCAAATGTGCAGGCCATTAAACTTCTGTCCCATCATGTAAATTGTTATGAACTTTCACCTCCAAGTTCATTTGCTTGATCTTTGTTCCTCTGACCTTGTAGGTGCCTTCATTTTCACAGAGAAGGTTGAGGTTCTTCACTGTGCAGTAATGTCCACTGACATTCTTCTCCATCCTCTCGGCATACCCCTTGGCTGCCTCAACTTTAGTGTTGAGAGGGTATTGCTCTGCCATCTCTTTGGCGGCTTCCTTCTTCTTCCTATGCTTCCGACACTTCCTGGTTACAAAGCAGATGGACAAGAGTATAAGGAAGAGAAGCAGGATTGCTGCAAAGGCGCTGCCAATGGAAGCCCCCGTTTGTGAAAAGGAGGCAACAGTTATGGCCTCTTGTTGCTCCAGGTTGAGAGACTTCATGTTAGTCCCATTCTTGATTTGATCTCCTTCGTTGTCATAGATCAAGGAGTCATCCAGAACAGGGACACCCTTGTGGTCTACAAGGTCCCGGCGGCTGCGCTTCGGCCGATGTATAACAGAGCGTGGCATCCGGGGGCCCCCAATCGTTTCGGGACAAATGACATAGATCACTTGAAGATACCACTGGTGTCCAGCTTCCACCTGATCAAAAAGATAGAACAAGCACAGCATTCAGAAGATGTGATTTCTATTCCTGTTTTAATGTATATCGCAATTTCTCCTGGAGGTAATTAGAGGGCTATATGAAAGAACAATAAACAACAATCTCTTCATTGAAAACAAGACTGTGTGGAGCTGATCGTACTTTCTCAGAATAGAGTTCTATATTTGGGATGCCCCTGCAGAAAATACCTGGCCTCCACGCTATGTGCTACACTCAGTGGAGACCACAAGGAAGGGGTTCTCCATCTTATTTAGTGCCTAGATTAGATGGTATTGGGGAGGCAATATTTTAAGATATTGGGAACTAGGCCAACTACTTCAATTAAAACCTCCTTTGGTTACTGTACAAACCTAATTTCACAGTTATGGTTCTCACTCCTGGATTGGGTAAATCATTAATATTTATTACAGATATTATAGGTATCATTCTCCAATCATATTCCCAAGGTAGCTTACAAAAAAAGAACAGAACGATGTAGAAACGAGGCAAATCAGGCCCTCAAAAAGACCACAACTTTATATGAGATTACATTCCTAAAGGTTTGAGAAAAGGAGGCCTTCGCTGAAATGATAACAAGGAAGCCTTACATGGGAGATTTTAAGATACAGGAAATTATAGGTGGAGATGGCCTATCCACTGGTGTACCCTAACTGTAAGCCACTCAGGTCTTTAAATATTCTTTATTTTTAAAGAATAGCACTTTGAAGTGGGCCCCAAATTCTAGGAAAGCTGGAACAACTGACCCAGCACAGAGGCACTACCATCATAATCGCCCTTTTGAGTCCCCTTTGGGGGAGATGGTGCGGTGATAGAAGTTTAATAATAATAATAATAATAATAATAATAATAATAATGCCCAGTTAGGAGGGCTGTCAGAGCTCAGCAGACCTCTGCCAATATGTTAGACAGCTACTGTACGTGTATTCCGGGCGGCTTGAAACAGACACGGAAGAGACGCCTGCTGCGTTTGAAGTAGACCGATTTGCACCTAAGTGGCAAGCGCGAGTACACATCTCCGCTAACGGATGTCTGAGCACCCTGGAGCCAAGAGCTACACGGGTTAACATCAAAGGACCTCGGGGAGGGGAATGTTTAAATGTGCCATGCCATGCTTTGATTGTTCATTCAAGTCTTTGTTAGTGTTAGCCTTCATGCTTGTAATAAATCCTTTTGCTTCTAAGAAACCGTGTCTGTGGTTTACTTTAGAGAAAGGGGTTCAAGCAGCGGAGTGAAGCTTACAAGGGCACATTTTGTATTAATTGCAATTTCCCAAAACTCTTCAAGACAGTCTCACAAATAGATGCTGAAGGCTACAGGTTCATTGATAAATGAGGCAGGTTTACAGCTGACATGCCAGTGAGTCCATGCTGGGAAAAAGCACAATGTACCACAAAATAAACTTAATATTATATAATATAAAATAAATTTAAATAAACTTGCTGCAGTAGAAGGAGCATATCCAACTGTGAACTTATTCCGAGGGACATCAACATCCTTTCCAAGACAGGATGAACACCATTATCTTCAGCTGAGACGCCACCTAATCACCTTGCCTCATTCAATAAATATGAGAGCACAGGGCTACACCCCAAATACTTCTCTTTCCCCCTTGTGTCAGCGATGAAGAAGAGATTCTAAAATTCTCCTGCATCATCAACCCTGAGAATTTCAGTAATGGATTCTAATGCACGCATTAACTTGTATATCACGTACCTTATAGAGGGCGTCCACCTTCATGATGAAACCATCCACTCCAGGCATGCTGCTGACCAGGTGGAAATCTGGCAACTCAGATGCAAAATAGGCATCAAAAGGGACGTCGTGGAAATATTTGTCAGTCACTTCTGGTTGATTCCGGTCCTGTGGTTTAAAGAATTGATGACAAGGTAAGGATGGCAAGACAAACAGTGCCATCAGGATATGGTAAGGAGATACACTCAACTAACACTTCCTGACTAATGCTGTCCAGAGGTGTTAGAACTGCAACTCACCGAATTCCCTTTGCTCTGCTGGCCAGGATTTCTGGGATTTGCAATCCCAACACATCTGGAAAGCCCCAATTTGGGCAAGACGGCTCTAAGGTCTGGAAATTAGAATCAATCTTCCTAGACTAGATCCCACTTAGAAATAGAACAGTGCCAAGCTGGATTCCTAGAGAAGGAATCAAGTTGACTTGATTGGGAAAAGTATCAGCTGTGTGGTGCTCATCTAAGATCCTGGGTGATTTGCCTGATTCTAATCTATGATTGCTATTCTAGATGAATTATCCATCTACTAAAACACAGATGAATAATCTGAGGCTCGTAAGGCTCTATGTGCAACCTTGGAGATCTTGAGTGTGGTCCACCATGAGTGCCTCGGTCCCTGAACTTCCTCTTGTTACTCAACTGTTCGATGGGCTGGAAAAGGAGACTTGTCCTGGTGTGGTGATGCATTAAAATGATCTCTGCCCTACCCAATCTCCTCGGGGGGGGGGGAGAGGAAAGGCACAGAGCATGCATTCACACACACCACCACCCCAAGTAAATAGTCCACCTTCTAAGCTGCCCACCTGGTTGGTGCTGGGGAAAATACCGATCAACAAGGAAGTGGGGATAAGAGATGCTTCATGAAGTCCCCCTTCCTTTACATTAGGGTGAACTACTATGGCCTTTTGAAAGTTGCTGGTAAATTGTAATTTTTAATACAACAGAAGGAAAAAAAATACGTTAGGAGTAGTCATTCACAATTCATACAAAGCCATTCAAAAATCATATGAAAAGTTCCTACAGTATTATCTACCCTGGACCTGATCTGGCACTTGATACACTATTCAAAAACTTGATACACTAAGCACAACACTGTTTTCACTGAGACATCCTGTGAAAAGTTTCAAAACTATTAGCTGTAGAAAGAAGAAGTCTGCTCATTTCCTTCCTGTGTGCATCCCAGTCAGGTTACATGGTGTGGGTGGTGGGATGGAGAAATGAATGGGTCTCTTTTTCCTTCCGTTGTTAAAAGAGGAGAAAAACGATATGCAGTATTTGTTTCTGCACCCTCCACACACTGCTGTTTGTGAAGTGGCACATTGGACAATGGCAAGCATGTCCCAATTTATTTATTATTTAGTTGAGATAAGGAAGGATGATGGGGCAGGAAGAGGCAATGGTGGTGGTGGCTCCAGATACCTCTACCCAATACTCCTGCAACCCGAAGATGCCAATGACCCCCCCATGTCATCTGAGGTCCTTTGGACAACAATGGAAGGGAGCCCAAAATATGTTCCACAGGTTCAGTCCACGCCATCTCCAGGCAGACCTAGGGAATGGCCCTGTCTGACGCTATAGAGAGCTGCTTCCAGTGATCATACACAATTCTAGCTCACGGGAATAGTGGTCGGCTTGGTATAAAGGACTGAAATTGGGCCTCCTGAATGCCCGAGGGCATGTCATAGCCTAGAAAAAACTGGACAGGGAATTGGACATTCACAGAACCCATACTTGGCCTCCAAGTGACCTTGGCTCCAGGGACTTTGCACCCTTGACCTACCGTATTGTTATTTGATTGCCTTTTAATAAGCTCCTCCCACTCCAATCTGTCACTAGAAGTAGAGGGACTCATGGTATGAATGGGTGCATTGAATCTGTGATTAATTAATAGATGCATTACATTCCAGTAAGTTGCCACTATTGCAGGGCAACAGTTGTCCTTATTACCATCCGGTACTCACAAAAGTCCCCAATCAAAGTCTACCTTATGGAGGCCTGAGCTGTGCTACGTACCAGCAGCAGAAATCTGTGCTTCAGGTGCTTGCTAGGCTGGATGCAGCCATACTGGGGTCCTTCGTTATATATTGTGCCGGTTGGATCAAAGAACGGGACGTAGCCATCCTTCCCTGTGCACAGATACACTTTCTCCAGCTGCAATTTGTAGGCAGAATTGAGGTTTTGCTCTGGGTTCCACATCACCCGGCCATACAGGATTTGACCTGAGTGAAGAAATACATTGATATCAGGCGGATGCAATGAATTTTGTTCCAAAGGACAAGCATAAAGAGAAGCATGTCCTAGTCCCTGAGCTAGCAAGAAAATGGCTGCATTGCTCAACCTGAGATGAGGCCTGCATTTGAGGTTTTGCATTATGATAGAAGATGCTGATAAGGAGCGTGGTGGCTCAGTGGGTAAGACGCCAGGCTTGTCCATCGGAAGATCGCAAGTTCGGAGGTTCGAATCCCTAGCCCCGCGTGACAGAGTGAGCTCCTGCACTCGCCCCAGCTCTTGCCAACCTAGCAATTCGAAAGCATGCAAATGCAAGTAGATGAATAGGTACCACTTCGGTGGGAAGGTAACAGCGTTCCGCGCGCGTCATGCCAGCCACATGACCGCGGAAGGGTCTTCGGACAACGCTGGCTCTTCGGCTAACAGACGGAGATGAGCACTGGCCCCTAGAGTCGGACACGACTGCACAAATGTGTGGGGGGAACTTTTACCTTTTTTTTTAGAAAATGCTGGGGAACAGAAGATGCCTTGAGCCTGTGCCATGCCAAACTTTCCCAGCTGACCTCCTCACCGTACGTTGGTGTTGCAAATCCCCCAGTTCTCCTGCCAGCATGGCCATTGGCTTGGAATCCTGGGAATTCTATGACAGTATCAAGTTGGCTTCCCAACCAATTACTGAGATATTGAAGCAAGGTTTGAATGAAAAGAGGCAGAGATGTTCAACTGAAGCATTCTGCAAAATGTGCGGTTTTCCATAATCATTTCTCAACATTTAATATATACATATTTTAAACGTTACCCCATCCTGCTTTATAGTGTATATATACATATATTAAACATACATTAATATATTAAGCATGCATTAAACATTACCCCATCCTGCTTCATGGGATATATATACATATATTTAACATATATATATTAACCTAAATGCATATATTAAAATATTAAATATCTATTACACGTTACCCTCTTGCATTTCAGGAAGTTTACTTATATGGCTTCCTGCAAAATGTACTGCTAAGCAAGAAACTCTAGGAACTATAGTTTAATAAAATCAACACCATATAAATGTTAGTAGGGTCCTTCTAAAATCTCCATGTACCGTCATTCTCAAGTTTTAGAGGAACAGGACACAATGTTCTAAAAAGGCTGGCTATAAACAAGACGGGGTCTGCAGGACGTTTCTAATGCATTCCATTAAGCCTTTATATGGCCCTAGTGGAGTGCTAGTCATGTATGTCTTCCACCTTTTGCTAAACGAAATGGGCCCAGAGAAATATCCCTTGTTTACCCTTCTTGGCTTTTAATATGCCACTGAAGGGGAACAGCCTTGTTCGACTTCCCCATTATGTCACGATCGGCTCAACGGCACACCTTCATGGTATTTGCCTTGCTATAAAATTGCTTTATGGAAGGAGAGCCCTTCCAGCCAGCTGTTGTTTCACTTTCGTTGCAATTCAATCTAGCATATTTTCATGCAGTACATTTCTTTCACCCTCCCTGGTGTTTTCTTGCAGTTGACTTGGAGAGCTCTATACCCTGTCCAAATCTGAAACACAAATCATACCCTTGGAAAAGGCTCCCTTGTAGTCCATCTCGGCCATTGACATTTCAGATTTAGTTGGGTCCATGAGAAATACTTTCTCATTATTGCAGAGCTGAAACTCCGTGTTCAGGGAGTACACAACAGGAACTGGCCGGTTAGTCTGCTGAAAGGCAATCGGGATCAAAAATCTAAACGGGGAAGAAAGGAAATAAAGAAATAAGGCTAATGAAATAATAATCCCAGGAGTATTTATTTATTTCCCAACTTTTCTTTGAGAGCTCAAGGAGGTATATGTGGTGCATTATCTAAATGTTATCCTCTCTGGGCCTGTCCTCCAGGAACAGCCCGAGAAAAATCAGCTGTTCTGCTAAATTCTCAGCAATTAAGAAAATCTCTTTGCAGTCAAGAGGAGACAGATCTTGCATCTCCTAGCAAACTACCATCTTCCTCTCATTTGAGAAGGATTGAGAGAGAGTGATCTATCATCAAGTAGGGTTCATGCTTAACTTGGTTATTCAATGGACCTATTTTCTGGGTTTACAAAATACACTGAACCACAATCTAAGCAAAACCGGTTGAGTTTGCACAACACACTAAGTCACTGAAACCAAGGCTGTAACTCCCCAAGCTTAGTGTGGTGCACAAGTGAATCTTCCAGGTCTTATCCCAGGGGTGGGCAACGTCAGGCCCGTGGGCCTTAGCTCCCGCCCACAAACCCCGCCCCCCAGTGCTTGTGATTGGCTCCCGCCCACAAACTCCGGCCCCCGGAAATCCCAAAAACCCCATCCCCACGTCCCCGGTTATAAATATCCAAATGGCCCTTCGCAGAAAAAAGGTACCCCACCCCTGTCTTATCCTGACCTGGTTAAGTATGCTGGATAAACATAACTATAGTGCAGTGAGGTTTATGGGTTGATCTGAAAGTCATTCCAGGTCTGTTTCAACTCAAGTAATGCTGACATTTCAAAATACCTTCAGGAAGGACTTCAGGAAATCTGAAAATGCAGATTACCTGAAGCCTACTTGGATAGAACTTTGGACTTGCGAATGAATGAATGAATGAATGAATGAATGAATGAATGAATGAATGAATGAATGAATGAAAAAAAGTCCTGGCAAATGGAAATTAACATTTCAAAGCCAAGGAACCAGAGTTCCAGTTTCCCAACCTAGCTCCTTTCAGCTCCTTCCAGGGCAGTGTAAGTGCCTAGCATTCTCACCACTTTGAAAATTGACATGTGAGCTCATACTACTATTAAAATCGTAACTCAGAGAACATAGATCAACAAACAGTCCTCTTAAACAATTCTGGTCCGTGACCGTAATAAAATATAGATTGATTAAACAAGAAAACTGATTTCACATTGAAATATTTGTGCCAAAAGCATCTACGTTCAGTAGGTTCCAAGAAACACCTCAGTTTCATCACCAGCTGCTTAAGTTCCTCTGCATGGCTTTTAGTAGCCTCCCCACCCCAGCCCCATGAACAATCAAAATATTTTCTCTTCAAGGAACAGCAGCAATGGCTTATCTGCATGGATCATCTTAAGTAAACTTTGCTTACCTAACAAGTAATCTGTTTTTGCTAGGAATCTCAAACATCCTGTTAAGTGAGTTAGGAAGATCCGTCTGCAGGGCAATCTCAGGGCAGATCAATGCTTTTTACTTGTCCCACGGCCAGCATGGGCCACTCGCCACTTCTTGAGTCCACCAGCAGATGACGCTGTCCCCCTCCCACTCCCAGCCCATTGCAATGCCCCCCTGCCCATGTTTTTAAGTTCTGCTTCAAAACTGTTTTCTGTCCTAACCAAAACTGTCTTCAGCCCTTCCAAGCAGACGGTCTGCTTCCTTCTGATCTAGTGACAGTCCCAACTCCAAACGGCTATAGCACCTGGCACGCCCCCTCCCCTCCAGTGGCTGGTTGCTGCCCTGCTCAGCCATTTTGTCCTAAGCTGCCATGCTGCCATGTTTTCTTTCAGTTGGCAGCTGCCATTTTTTAAAATTACTTTGCAGTTCATCCAATGACAGCCTGTTAAGTCAATGAACTTTTCTTGCCCTGTGTTTTGCCACCTTCTCTAGAAGCTCATAGCTCCATTCAACACCCACATCCGCCAGGAGACACCCTTTTGGTTTCTGTTCAGGCTGGGTGAAGCACTTCCCCAGTCCCTACCCATAGCACTGCAAAGCTTTCCTTTCTAATTTTTCTCCTTAAATCTTTAAT
The DNA here is from genome assembly GCA_023362775.1 of Charina bottae. Taxonomy (NCBI): domain Eukaryota; kingdom Metazoa; phylum Chordata; class Lepidosauria; order Squamata; family Charinaidae; genus Charina; species Charina bottae. The sequence goes on from JALMGJ010000008.1 coordinate 41,478,607, forward strand.
TGCAATGCAGACTCGTTGGAATGGAGCCACAAAGTTTTAATGAATGCTATTTTGCCTTGATGAAGCTGAAGCATCAGTTCTTCCTCACAAAAAAAGATTCTATGAATATATATTTGAACATAGGAATGAAGGAACAACCTGTCCCCTTTGACTAATGCACCATCAGAGCAATAAAAGCAGAATATGGCAGGGGTGGGGGTGGGGAGAAAGAATCTGTATTACTGGCAAAAGAGAGAACGTGGGAAGGGAACGTGAAGACGTGTGGTGGCTGAAGTAAGAACAACCTGGCCCAGGGACAAATCACTGCAATCCAGATTGGAACTTTTAAAGTTGGCTTCAGGAGCAGCGGGGTAGTCTCCCTTGGCAAATTGCCCTTAAGGCAGCCCTGTCAGAGGATCAAAGGAAGTCCTGAAGAAAAACACAGTTAGGCAACTCCAGAGCTAAGGTAATATTTGGGATATTACAAATGGCATGGTTTCCCATCTACATCATAGTGCCTTCTCCTCTAATCTCATGACAGTCTTCCCCCAACTTCAAAAATAATGTATTTTGCCCTGACGCAACCTTCTCCAAATTGGACTACAACTCACATCAACCCCAGATTAACCCCATTAGCCAAGTTGGTGGGGGGGTCATGTCTGGGAAGATTGCCTTCAGAGAATATATGATCACATCTTCTAGCGCAATGATAGGCAACTTATAGCACCCCAGATGTTGCACAACAACAGTTTCCAGAATCTGTAGCCAGCATTGCCAGTGATGAGAGATTTTGGAAATTGTAGCTCAGTAAACATCTCTTGCCAACCTAGCAATTCGAAAGCATGCAAACGCAAGTAGATAAATAGGTACCACTTCGGTGGGATGGTGGGATGGTAACAGCGTTCCGTGCGCGTCATGCCGGCCGCATGACCACGGAAGCATCTTCGGACAACACTGGCTCTTTGGCTAACAAACGGAGATGAGCACCGGCTCCTAGAGTCAGACACAACTGTGCGGGGGAACCTTTACCTTTACTTAAACATCAAAGCCAAGTTTATGTGACAAGTTTTACTAGGGCAGGGAAAGACTCAACAACTGCATTTGCCCAACATGCTGAATTAATTAGTTTTAACTTTGGTTATTTTGAGGTGGTTTTAATGTGTTAGTATAAACCCAGCATTGCTCAAGCTTTTTAAATTTGCTAGCTGCTAATAAAATAAATAAACAAACAAACAAACAAACAAATAAATAATTCTTTGTCTTAAACACAGATTTCCATTTTGGCTCTGGTGCTCAGCAACAGTTCATGCCCATTGCTCAAGCTTTTTAAATTTATTTTTAAGAATATACTGAAAAACATCCCTTTGAAGTTTTGTCTAGGTTGGTCTTAGAAATCACTAAGAATGCTCATACAGACTTTTAGAGATTTTTCTTCTTCTCCCCCATTCGTCTGATTTGTTTGCTGGTGAATCAATGGTAGCAAGCCATGTGTCGTGTTGTTGGACATAATCCAAAAAAGTGTATGCATCCCTATTTGAAGCTCAGCACAAAGGAAAGGCAGTGACCTTAGGATCACGGCTTTAAACTTATGTTCCCCAGCTCAGCGCTGGCTTCTCAGAAGCCATACTGCACGGCCAGCCAGAAGCAGTTGTAAGAATACTGTCAAAGTAGGCTGATCATATTTCAGGATGGCAAAACGGGATGGGGTCTTAGGTAATATTCCGTATTCATGAAAAAGACAGGGGTCCCCGCCCCCCAGTCCGCGCGATTGGCTCCCGCCTGCAAACCCACCCCCTGGTCTGCGTGATTGGCTCCCACCTGAAAACCCACCCCCTCGGTCTGCGTGATTGGCTCCCGCCTGCAAACCCTGCCCCTGGTTCGTGCAATTGGCTCCCGCCTGCAAACCCTTCCCCCGGTACGTGCGATTGGCTCCCACCTGCAAACCCCGCCCCCCGGTCCACGCAATTGGCTCCCGCCTGCAAACCCCGCCCCTCAGTCCGTGCTCCGGCTCGGATCCTCCTTCCGCACCATTCCCACCGGGTTTGAAAAATGGGACAAAATTGAGATTTTTATGAAAACGACGGGACGGTTGAAAAATGCTAAAAAAACGGGACTGTCCCATTCAAAACGGGACGTATGGTCAGCCTATGTCAAAGGCTTTGCTTAAGCTAAGCAAAATGAATGTACAAATAACAAGACAAATCTGCCCGTGTTTTCCCCAAAGCATCAAAAAGAACATCTCAGGAATTATAATGTTTTGAACCTTAACGGGAGAACTCTGTTTCCCCTTCCTTTTCAATTATTACCTATTTGTCTTTGTCATTTCTTTGAACGGGCAAACAAACCAGGGACTGGTTTTTTTTCCCATTAGCAATTTATCTTTGCTGCAACATACAAAAGGTTTCCATATTTAATAACAATATGAGTAAACAAGCAGTGCAGCCATTAAAGTAACCTGCCTACAAGGCAACAGAATCCTATTTCCTTGAAGATTTGATTTAAATTAATGGTTTACACCTGTATTCTAACAAAAATTGTGTTATTATAGCTGGAGGTGGCAGCAGGGGGTTGCAGAGGGGGACAGAAAGATGCAAGGATGTGCAATGTGTATATAAGAGTTTGTTAACCCCTTGGCTCTCTGCATTGTTTCAACAGCGGGAAGACACCTTCGCTCTCTGAATAGCTGAACAGTACTCATTCATCGTGCTGAAGAAAGAATGTGCCTTCAGAACTTCTTTGAAAGAAAGAGAATTTCACAGAAAAGGTCATGGGTGGAATTCTTGCACAAATCTAATGAAGGGGTAGCTCACCACTAAAGCTTGCCAGATGTTCCCTCTGCCATTGATTCTCTAATTGTCTCTATTTGTATTGTCCTTTTTGACTTTACGCTTACTGATGTACAAGAAATGTATGAAAACCTGTACCAAAATGCTGTAGAGGATAATGATGTAGCAAGGTAGAGAGAGATGCCTCTGCTATACTTCTCCCAATTCCAGAATTTAAAATGAAGTATCATTGCCTTTGGCCCTTTCTGCACGTGCTGCAAATTTCCTTAACTGTTCTTTTCTTGTTTTCTTTAAATAGCCATGCTTATCTCCAGGCACAAAACAGCATAAACATCTACTTACTTTTCTGGAGCATGAGCGGTGCAGGGTAATGGCTTATCTCCTGGATCAACCCAAGACTGTGTGGGTTGGACTGTACATGGTATTAAGGAGATGGTGTATTCTCCTGAATAATCTTTCCTGAAAACAGAGATAAAGCACTGCCATCAGTGCACTGAACGGCAAGCTATTCTTTGTGGACAGTTGCTCATGAGACATGAGGAAGGTGGGCCAAATAAAACAAAATACATCGAAAGAGAGTAGGCATGTGAATTAAGGACTGAGATATTGCCAGAAGCCACTTAAACCCAGATAGGCTCACTGGGAGTTGATACTGCACTTCTCACAGGTGCCTGTAAGCCACTATTTATAGATTTAAACATCTATCATCTATGTCAGGGTTTCTCAACCAGGGTTCTGTGGACCCCTAGAGTTCCGCAAGGGGTCACTAGAATCTGGGAGATCACGATTTATTTAAAAATTATTTTAAATTCAGGCAACTTCAAATTAAAGAGGTAATGTCTGTAGCTTGAATCATGTCAACTGGATTTCTATTTTCTCAGTGGAAACGTTTCGCTCCTTATCCAAGGAGCTTCTTCAGTCTGAGCAAAGTTAGTAAGGGAATCCTTAAATATGTTTCTAGGGTGGCTGTGTGACCTTGCACCTGGGGCTAGGTCATGGTTATTTTGAGATGTTATTTCTAAGTCCCTTAAGTCCCCAGGTGCTAGGTCACACAGCCACCTAGAAACATATTTAAGGATTCCCTTACTAACTTTGCTCAGACTGAAGAAGCTCCTTGGATAAGGAGCGAAACGTTTTCACTGAGAAAATAGAAATCCAGTTGACATGATTCAAGCTACAGACAATTCCACCTGGATGACTGAAAACCTTCATAGACATTAAAGAGGTAAGTTTCATTCTTTATTTTTAGTTTAAGAACACTGTTAATGCATATATACAGGCCTACCCATGAAACGAATAGAATCATTTTGTAACTTCTGGCCTATATTTGAACCTGAATGTGCAGGAGTTCCACGAGGCCTGAAAAATATCTCAAGGGTTCCTCCAGGGTCAAAAGGTTGAGAAAGGCTGATCTATGTACTTACTTACTGTATCTACCTACTTACCTGAATCACAGAGTCATATCCAATGCAGGAATGAAGTACAATAGCATCCCTGACAGATGGCCACCCAGTTTTTTAAAAAACATTAAAGTATTAAAATTATCTATAAATGGCCAAAATCTCACAAGTTCTGTGATCCTGCACACAGCCTTGTGACATTTTGTGCACTGGTATTATTTTTATGCGAAGACTTAACCCTCCTGAGAAGTCTGTAATGCTGGGAAAGGTGGGACGAAAAAGATTATCAGCAGCAAGTTGGAAGGACCCGATTACAGCAACGATGGGTGCACTGTTGGAAGACCTGAAGAACCAGGTTGAGGACAGATCGTCGTGGAGAATATCTGTGTGGTCACTAAGAGTCAACACTGACTTGACAACACATTATCAATAAATTATTGTTATTTTTTAAAGTTCTATAAATCATCATCATCATCATCATCATCATCATCATCATCATCATATTAATTTCTGGCATCCACAAGCTCAAACAAAATTGTGGTGCCTGCCATCTGGAAAAGATGTTTAGTCCTGTTCTAGACATCCTATGGCCATTCTGATCTAGAAGAGTTTCCAGATGAAGTCTAGGTCTATAGTCAGTGCAACCTGGGGTACCTGTTGATATCAGAAGTGCCACACACACACACAAAAGATGCATGAATGACTTGCCCGTCCTTTTTCAGTGCTTCTGGATTATGAGTAAGGGGGCAACTCTTATGTCAGTAGATCTGTCTTTAAATGGGCATCTAGAAGTGTTTGAACATCTTGCCTCCAGTTGCCACCACTTAAGACATTACCTGGAAACACTAAAAGGTGATGTATAAATTCACACAGATCTTTTTATAGTTCTTCCAGGTAACCCAGATTCCAATCCCTTCTGCTCACTGCTATAAATTCCCTTCCTTCTTTTCATACTTCCCCATAGTTCAGGAATTTAAGTGCCAAATACAACTCTGCACTCTGCATAACCTAGCACTGTATAGATAAGAGCACCCATTTCTTCTCCCTGCAGAATTCTTAAGAAAATTCTGTGCTCAATATGCTACTTAACTACTTTCCAGTTTCCTTATCTGAGAATTCTACCTGGCTCAAAATGTCTAAATTTACCAGCATCATGGATGTCACCACCTGCCCTAATTTCATAACTGTTCACTCTGTCCCAGCAATAAGAGGGAATTTACTGTAAGTCTTGTGTCTTCTCTGGAGAGCCTGGTCCAGTGGCAACAGTTTTCTTTGTTTTATATCCCTATCCTCCCTCTTAAAAAAAGTCTAGAGCTGCATCACAGCAGATATGGGAAACATGATCCCATTAGGGTGAAGGAAATGAGAGCTGATCACAGACTTTCTCAAGGGGGAGAGAGAAGGAATAGTTCCAAGGCCTTCCATAATCAATGCCTTCCTTAACCTGATAATTCTGCATGGCTTGCAAGAGAGAAATCTCAGTGGGAGAATTAGGCTTTAAGTACCCTTGACTGGCCACCCCTCCTCTCACTTTAGGAAGTGTTAGAACAGGGATGAGAAATCTCTACCCCTTCAGATGATGCTGAGTCACGGCCAACCACATCTCTTATCATTGGCTGGCTGGGGTTGCTGGCAGTGACAATTCAGAAATGATTTGATGGTCATTTTTACCTTCTCAGAGCACAATCTTTTGGGGGGATAGTGAGCTCTTCACCAAAGAAATTTAAGCAGAGGTTGGTTGACCACCATCATAATCATCATAGAATCATAGGGTCGGAAAGGTCTTGGGGTCTTCTAGTCCAATTCCCTGCCAGTGACAGGAATCCTCACACCATTCCAGACAAATGGCTGTTGAACCTTTGTTGGAAAACTGCCAGTGATGGAACCCCACAACTCCAGGAGGCAGCCTGTTCCACTGCTTAATAGCACTTGCAGTCATGAAATTCCTCATTTCAAGTGTGGATCTACGTACCTCTGTAAAGCTCTACCCACTGGTTCTTGTCCTACCCTCAGAAGCTATGGAGAATAAATCCACATCTTCCCTGTGACAGCTCTTCAAGTATTTAAACTAGGTGAACTCGATGATCCTTCCCAACTCTTTGGCTATGTTGAAAGTGGTTTTTACTTCAGCTTTTGCTTTCTGTGGGTTTCACAGCTGTCTAACTGGAAAAGTCCACTTTGATATCTATCTATCTATCTATCTATCTATCTATCTATCTATCTATCTATCTATCATCCATCCATCCATCCATCCATCCATCCATCCATCCATCCATCCATCCATCCATCCATCCATCCATCTATGTATCTATCTATCTATCTATCTATCTATCTATCTATCTATCTATCTATCTATCTATCTATCTATCATCCTCTCCAGCATCCTTGGCCCATGATAGCAACTTTGATAGCAACTTCAATAATAATAATACACCTCAGCTTTCCTTCATACCTGCTGTAGGAGCTGGTTGCTCTCCAGAGTTGATAAGGAGAGTCAAAAGTCTGTCCACTCCATAAGAGCTGTAGGTCAAATTCAATCCCTCCCAGGTGGTCAGGAGTCATGATAAAAGACTTAGCATTTGGCAGAGTGTGGTGCTCCATCACAAAGTGCCCTGTGCAGATGGGAATAAGCAGGTTCACTGTAATAAGGTCCATATTTCTCTGTGTATGTAGAGGGAAGAGGGAATGGCCTTGAAGAACGGAAGGAAGAGCCACTACCAAGGCAACAGTCAGATAAAAGTGGCGTGAGCCCTGGCCAAGAAATTAATGTGAGTAAATAACAAGCCCCTCCATAGTTCACACAAAGGTAAAAGGAGGGAGGGGGAAGCGCATTCAGACTTGCAAGATTCTGTTACTAAAGCTTTACAATAAAAGTAGTACTGACCTACATGGCATTGGTTTCCTAGTCTGGTCCGCCTTCAAAGGCTGGCAGTGTATGTGTGAAGCAGAGAAGGAGTTAGCACTTTGGAACAGCTTTCCCTAGTCTGGTGCCCTCCAGATGTTAGACTTTAGTTCTTCTGATCCCCAGCCAGCATGGCCAAATGAGCATAAGTACTCTCTTCTGCAACGCATGACACTGGCAGTTCCCAGCATCTGTACATACTACCCCTAAACTTTAATGAGGAATGCTGTGACATTCTACCCAATCAGAATCTACATTAGAAGGGCAAAAGAATTTTCAGAATGGACCTAAGACTAGCTACTTTCTAGTGGATTCTGCACCTACTCCAAATCCATGAGAAGTGCTACCTAACATAGCCCAAGATATTCAGCCATGTTGCACCAACTTCCCGTGCCTAAAAGCTTCCATGGCACTGGAAGAGGAGCAACAGTCTCAGGGCACAGCCCTGAAATTACAAGGAACACAGACCAACAGAAAAAGATGGACATAAAAAAAAGTTGAGAGCCCTTGATCTCTGAATTTTAGCACAGCAGCAGGAAGAAGACTTCATTGTTTCTGTATGGAGAACCATAACTCTACAGTCCAATGTTCTTACTTCCAGGACTTAATCTAAGCTGATGCTAATCAGAATTTAGCTTTTGGAACATCAATGAATGTCAGGATACAATTCCAAAATAGAATGCTTCCTTCCCACTATTGAGAAATACCAATCAGCATCCACACACATCTGGGATTCCAAGGCAGAAAATTTGACCCCCTTTGTTAATAGGAGAGTGCAAGGACTACTCACCTCTGAACTTGGCGTGAGTTTTGAACTCAATGACCAGCCGACCATCATCTCGGATGTAGATCCTGATTATCTGCAGTTTGGCAGAAAGGACACTGTCTGTCTGTATACCTGAAGGAGAGAATGGCAACAGTTGGGCTTCCTCAACAGGGGATCATGGATTATTCATCAAATTGCCCTCCCTCGGTTGGAGCCCAGCTCCAGCAAAAGGCAGCCAACGAGGTCCTCAAGAAGTCACTCGGCCAAACTGAGGGCAGCTTAGCATCTCAGGGGTGCAACAGCTCGTCCTTTCAGCCCATGTCACGAAGAAAATAAAACTAGCCGCCTACCTGTTCTCCAGAGAACGGTGTCATAGAAGAAGGAAAACTCCATCTCTGTGTGGTGTTCAAGGGAGGCCCATCCTCTGGGTGCAGTTACGTAAACGTAGGAGACATAGAGTGGGACATGGACTGTCAAGAATGACTGAGCTGAATCTCGAACCTATCATCACAGAAAGAAATTAAGTACTGTACAGTTTTTACATATCATCCTGTGTTTTTGTACAGCAGAGGGATTAATCTGGCCTGCAAGGCCCCTCCATCCAGGCCATAAGGCCTCCTTCTTTGAAATTTAGTGTTTACTGTCTCCAGCTTCCAACTCCGTAGCATCCTTTTACATCTTTAAAACCCTTTTTTTTCCTTTTTAGTCCAGAAAGAATGTTGACTCACTGTGGAATTCTCCTATCCTGCCGCTCAGAAAATCTCTCTTTAGCTATAAATTAATTACATCCAAAAGTGTTTAAGAAAGTGAGACTCATGGGAACCTTGTGCCCATATAGGCTGCATCACGGCTGTGAGCTTTATTGAAATCCCTTGACTCTCAGCCACTCAACTCACGAGTTGACCGCAAAAACCTGAGTTCCTGCAGTCTACTCACAAGGAGCAGCTGTCTGGAGTGCAAGTGGGCGATCTCACGCTCTCTCCTTTATCCGGAAAGACTGCGCTGGCCAGAATTCACCATCTGGCCGCGAATCTCCACCACAATGCCTTCCCCACTCCTACAGCGACATCTAGTCAGCCATAGTTCCTCACCCGGAAGCCAATCCCAACTCCGTAGCATCCTAACGGGACACGATGATGTCAAAACAATGACGTGTGCCTTGTGTCATCATTGTGTCCTTTGTGTGATGATGTCATAATGCACATGCCATCATTTTGACATCATTACACGAAAGGCACAACGATGTCATTTATTTATTTATTTGTCAAATTTCTAGGCTGCCTCGTTCCTTAAATGACTCTGGGCAGCTTCACAAATTGAGAAACAGAATATAAAAAGAGCAACAGTCGCCCAAAGGGAACAGATAATATCTGGTGCTAATACAGTCTTATAATTTGCATGCTGACATCATGATACACGTGTCATTATGTGACCCCAAATGCCCTTGCTAGTGCCAAGAAGCAGGTCACTCCTTTGGATATAGATACTGTATATAAGAGGTCAAGGTGCTGGCCAGAGATTGTAAACTGCTTAGGGCCACAGAGATAGTATCAAAATCTGAATCTGTGTCTCACTCATCCAAAGCTCTGCAACCCCAGAGAGAGAGAGAGAGAGGGGGGGAGGGAGGGAGGGAGGGAGGGAGGGAGGGAGGAAGGAAGGAAGGAAGGAAGGAAGGAAGGAAGGAGAGGTCTTTTGACATTTTCTTTCTCATACATATGAAGCACTGAACTATCTCTTTCCCTGTACAGGAGAAGGAAATTTAGAAGCAATAAAAGAAAATGGAAATCTTATCATTTTACTTTATTGCTGATTAATAATAAGTATGCATGACCAGGCCCTCTTATCTTTCTCTGGTAGCAGATGATGATGATAATGATCATAATTAAGGTGCTAGGTGAAGAGGTTTTTCACAGCTATTAATATTTCAGGGAAATTTAGTTCCTTCACTCCTTGAATATCACAGAAGACTTCTTCATGCATTCTGCTGAATGCAAAAGGGCTAAAACTGGAGCCATGCTTGCAGGCTGCTGACATACCCCTATATGCCGCCCTGAACAGGAAGGAAGGTCTACCCCCATTCAGTTAATGCAGGATTCTTCACACACACAGCAACCCCTGATCATCCACAGACTTCTAATTGGGGGAAGATGACAGCTTAGTCAGAGAAGGCTTGGTGCACATGGACTTACAGAAGGCAGCCAGCATTTGCAGCTCCCTCCCCAGTTTTAGCTTTAATAAATTTAGGAAAATCCATGAAGAGGTCTTCAGAGTCCCTTGGTTAAAGCCCACGGTGGTGGTGGTGGTGGTGTAGTTCTACTCATAGTGTAATCAATGGGTCAAGTGATTTCTAAATGTTGTGCAATTCTCTCCCGGAACAGCAATCTTGCCCTGCATTTGCCATTGTTAAAGAGGGCATCTCTAGCTGAAGTAAGTATAGAGGATGGCCTTGAAAGACAGAGGGAAGAACCATTGCCAAGGCAATGACCAGATAAAGAAGGCTTGAGCCCAGACAGCCCCCCCCCCTTCACATGAAGATGAAAGGAGGAGGAAGGGAACTACATTCAGACTTGCAAGATTCTGTTACTATAGCTGTTCTAATTAAAGTAGCTTTAGGTCTACATGGTGTCTGTTTCTTAGTCTGGTCTACCTTATGAGGCTGACACCAGCCCTCCTATGAAGGCTTTTCGGGGACAGAGATGGCTGCATGGACAAGAAGATGATAGGTAGTTTTGATGTTTGCTAAGTTGCTTATATTTCTAAAATATAACGATGAGAATTCTATAACCCACCTCTAGGTTAATTTACGTTAGGAACCAAGCCAGTGTCACTTCTATGTTTCCCATACAGAAAGCATTACCTGGAAGTCTGCAGTGACTGATCCCCCACAGACATCAATTAACTCTGTCATGTCATAGTATGCGTCAAATGTCCAAATGCAGCTCTTCAAGTTCAAATGTTTGTAAAACTGGATCGTCTTTGGTTCTCTCACGCTGGGATCAAACTGGTACGGCCGGTCATATCCAGGGCCCAGAACAATATTATTATAGGTCAGTTCATCTAGAAATCCAGCTTCTGGATTGGAAGCAAGGGAATGCACAGCGATTTTTCAGTAATACTTTAGCCACATCAAACCTGGAACTGCTGGAATATATTTCAGACTTTGACAGGTCTCTAACAAATAAATAAGTAGCTGCTGTTTCCAGATTCAGGTCTAAACTGATCATTGGACACACAGAATATTGTTAGAGCATCTAATTTTGCAGAAAGTTGCAGGTGTTGATCGACATCAAACCTGGGGCTGGCTGCTCTCTATCTTTCATTGCCCTCAGTCTATTACTGGGCCTACCAAGCTCCAGGCAATTAGGAAGCGTATCTCACAGTCATTTAGCAATTATAGGTGGGTAATAAAGAACTCTGCATGATTTATTTTTTTAAATAAGAATGCATTCAAATGTACTGATTTCTTTGAAAGCGGGATAGAAATGAAAATTAAAGAAAAGAGAAAGCAAAACTGATTGACATCTCCAACCAAGTAAAAAGGTTTTAAGATTTTGAATCCGCTATGTGATGTCTCTAGAGGCTTGTCTCATTTTTTTTCCTGAAAGGATCCTCATCTTTAACAGCTATGTGACTGGCAGCTAAAACATGGCCCTGTCTCTGCTGCAAATAGATACACCATTCTGCTGATGCCAGTTAGGCCGGTACATTTTCATGGAATTTGGTGGTTGGGTTTTGCTTTGTTTTGCTATTTTGAGAATTTACTCAAATCCACAGGTCTTCATAAGAAAGATGGAAAAGAACTTGAGATTAAAAAATGCAAATGGGGGAGAAAGAAGACCTGAGAAATTCAGGTATGGCCACCAGCTACTGTTGCTACAGATGGAGAATAGCATCTACTGACAGAGAAGAAGGCTTTTCTTTTCTTAAAATAAACATCAGAAAAGCTCCACTGAAGGTGCCATCACATCACCATTATGCCTCCTAGGCTGATTTGTTTTTGGTTCTAAAAAGGGTACATTCCCAGTTGCAAGAAGTCCTTGAACGTGTTCATCTGATGGCTAAAAAGCAATCCAGACTATTTCTTCATTTGCATCTACCTCTGGCAGCAACATGCACGGCAACCTCTCTTTTTTATGATGTCCTCATGACATTGCCTTCATCTGATCTTCAGCCTATATTTGTGGCAATCTTAAATCATCCTTAGCTGTTCTTATATTGAAGTATTGTTTTCCCCCTTATCCCAACACAAGTTCTTCTGTATATACAACCTAACCATTCTATTGGTGGCACCCTTAGAAGGTGGGATCAGCTGTTCACCTACTAGGCACTTTAGCCTGTGGTGGATATCCCATTCTCCACCAGACCTGGGCACTGTTTTCAAGGCCATTCTGTTTTGGGTGGTGGGAGAGTCTGTTTTTTCAAACCAAGCTCTTCCCCTCCAGGGTCAGCCCTGCCCCAGAGACCTGGATCAGCTGAACATTACAATCTAAAAGAAGGCGAGGGGGCTTCTGCGAGACCACGTTTCTACATTGTGTTGAAGAAGTCAAGAATGTCTTACCTGAGATGCCTTTAAGGTCTCGGATGCTGACTATATTGGAACAGACATGTTGGTGCCTGTAAATGGATTCTGACAATAGAAAATGCAGGTTGTGCAGAGGCCTGGTTGAAATCAGGGGAAGCATCCCATCCTGGTGTGGAATTTGCACTGAGATGTGGATTCTGGAACAACACAGAAAGGCAGAAATTAGAAAGTTATGTTGAATAAGGTGCACACATTGAGAGAAGATAATGGTGTTTATATTAGACCAGTGTTTCTCAACCTCAGCGACTTTAAGATGTGTGGACTTCAACTCCCAGAATTTCCCCACCCAGCATGCTGGCTGGGGGAATTCTGGGAGTTGAAGTCCACACATCTTAAAGCTGCTGAGGTTGAGAAACACTGTGTTAGACTTGAATCTATAAGCTAACTGAATTTAAGTTTCTATCAAATCTGACTCAGTCCCATTGAAATCACTGCATATTGTGTGGTCTTCTACACAATTTGGAACAACACAGTCTTCAAGCCGCTGGTAAAAGAGAACTGAGGAGAAGATGGGGAACCCTGAGCTCATTTCCAACATAACCAGGGAAGCGGGGGCAGGGGGGGGAGATTGCAACACTAAAATCCCTTTAGATGTTATTTTCAATGTCATGACCCTTGAAAAAAAATCTAACAGACAGGTTAAGTGTGTTTAATGTAACACATTAATCAAATCTTTTTTCTGACATTTGCTTCAACATTTTATCGCCCAAAATATTCTCCTTTTCCTCTCTTTTTTCTCCCCTAATGAAAAAGACTTAATCAGCATTGCTCCACTATTGGAGTGATTGGAAACGCTAAGAAAAAAAAGAGGAAGCTATTGGAAATTGATACACTGTCCGTTTCATATTGTATGTTGATCCTTCCTGCAGTAATATATTTGCAGAAAAAATGTTGTCTCTCCTGTACTAAATGGTAGCTTGTTATGCCTCTCATTTTCATTTTCATTCTCTTTCTTTTCATTTTTCTGTGAAAATCACTTTGGCAGGAAATTCCCGAGTTTTCTCTAAAGCAAGGCTTTAATTTGATTTAAATAAAACCTTATACTTCCTGGAGAATTCCATCTTATCTGAAGTAAAAAGGTGCTGATGGATGCAGTTTGATTTCTGGCCTTTGCCTGCTTGTGTTATGGGAACAGCTGAACAACCAGGAAGCTTGACGGAGTGTTACAGCTAAACATGGTTCACTGCCTTTTCCCTTAACTATCTACAAGGGTTTATCCTTGACTCACAAAGCAGTTATAAATAAGGAAACCTCTGATTGAGGCTTGTGTAAACTTTCATCCATACAAGGAACACTGAATTATTTATCTCCTAACAGCTCCCAACTGTAAACCAGAATTTATTCTTGGCTTATGATCTTGGTCTACATAAAATACTAAAGGAACCACAAACAGAGGATTCCCTTAACCCTGTTAGTCTGCTGCCTTTGGCAGAAGAAGTTATGCAGGATAATGGAGCTAAATTAACCAACTCTTTTGCTGTTTTTTTAATCCCGCCTTTATTATTTTTATAAATAACTCAAGGTGGTGAACACACCTAATACTCCTTCCTACTATACTGGACAGTTTTCGCCCAGTCTCCCACCTCCCCTTTTTAGGGAAGGTTGTTGAGAAAGTGGTGGCGCTGCAGTTCCAGAGGCTTCTGGATGAAAAGGATTACCTAGACCCCTTCCAGTCAGGTTTCAGGCTCGGATATGGAACGGAAACGGCATTGGTCGCACTTATGGATCATCTCTGGTGGGAGCGGGATGGGGGCAGTGCATCCATCCTGGCTCTTCCTGACCTCTCAGCAGCTTTTGATACCATTGACCATGGTATCCTTTTGGGGCGGCTCAAGGAGTTGGGGGTGGGTGGTGTGGCTTTGTGCTGGTTCACCTCCTTCCTCCAGGGCCAGTCCCAATTGGTGGTGATAGGGAGCTAGAGATCCGACCCACGGCCTCTCCTTTGTGGGGTGCCGCAGGGCTCGGTACTCTCTCCGCTCCTTTTTAACATCTACATGAAACTGCTGGGTGAGATCATCCATCACCACGGGATGAGGTATCACCAATATGCCGATGATACTCAATTATACATCTCCATCCCAAGGGAAGTAAGTGATGCTGTGACTGCCCTCTCTCGGTGTCTGGAGGCTGTGGGGGCCTGGATGGGGAACAACAGGCTTCGGCTGAACCCTGGTAAGACGGAGTGGCTGTGGGTGAAGGGCTCCTCGGCATCCGGGAATTTAACATCTTTAGTGCTGGACGGGGTTGCACTGCCCCAGACAGACCCGGTGCGGAATCCGGGAGTCCTGGACTCACGACTCCTGCTCGAGAGCAGGTGGCAGTCGTGGCCAGAAGGGCCTTTGCGCAACTTTGTGTTGTGCACCAGTTACGCCCTTTCCTGGACCGGGAGGCCCTTCGCACGGTCACTCATGCCCTGGTCATCTCCCATATAGACTACTGCAATGTGCTCTACATGGGGCTACCCTTGAAGAGTATCCGGAAGCTACAGCTGGTCCAAAATGCTGCTGCGCGGGCAATTCTTGGTGACCCTAGATCGGCACATGTTACACTGTTGCTCTGCGAGCTACATTGGGTACCAGTCTCCTTCCGGGTGCAATTCAAAGTGTTGGTTATCACCTTTAAAGCCCTTCATGGCATGGGCCCAGGGTATCTGAGGGACTGCCTCGTCCCCATTGTATCAACCCACCCCACCCGATCATGCAGAGAGGGCATGCTACGGACCCCGTCTGCAAGAGAATTCCATCTGGCGGGGTCCAGGAGGCGGGCCTTCTCTGCAGTGGCTCCCGCACTGTGGAATACTCTTCCCCCAGAGATAAGACAGATTCCATCCCTGGCGGCCTTCAGAAAACAACTGAAGACCTGGTTTTGCCACCTTGCCTGGGGCGGGGAGGGAAACAACCACTCCTGGAGATGGCTGGTCCCCTAAAACGGCTCTTTAGTTATACATGAGCGGTACCACAACTAGCATCGTCATCTGGATTTTGTACTATATTTATATTGTATTTGATATATAACTGTTTATGGTCTGTAGCTTGAATCATGTCAACTGGATTTCTATTTTCTCAGTGGAAACGTTTCGCTCCTTATCCAAGGAGCTTCTTCAGTCTGAGCAAAGTTAGTAAGGGAATCCTTAAATATGTTTCTAGGTGGCTGTGTGACCTAGCACCTGGGGCTAGGTCATGGTTATTTTGAGATGTTATTTCTAAGTCCCTTTATCATCTAAAGGAGGATCGTTAGGATTACCATGCTGCTGTTGAGTTTGCGAAATGGTCTTAATCTTCCTAGGCACAGAAGACAAAGCAGGAAGGAAAATAGGGGAAAGGTTGTGCCTGAGGCCCCCACCTCTATTCAAGGAAGGATTTTCCAAGTTGGCATAAATGGATTCCTTGACCCCTCTCTCAAACCACCTATCTTCTCTGTCTAAAATGTGAACATTAATGTCCTCAAATGAGTGTCCTTTTTCCTTTAGATGAAGATAAACTGCTGACTCTGGTCCTGTGGTGTTACTTCTCCTGTGTTGGGCCATCCTCCTGTACAAAAATTGTTTGGTTTCTCCAATGTAGAGTTCAGAGCACTCCTCACTGCACTGGATTGCATAAACTACATTGCTTTTCTTAGGGACTTAGAAATAACATCTCAAAATAACCATGACCTAGCCCCAGGTGCTAGGTCACACAGCCACCTAGCAACATATTTAAGGATTCCCTTACTAACTTTGCTCAGACTGAAGAAGCTCCTTGGATAAGGAGCGAAACGTTTCCACTGAGAAAATAGAAATCCAGTTGACATGATTCAAGCTACAGACAATTCCACCTGGATGACCGAGAACCTTCATAGACAAACTGTTTATGGTCTTTTAATGTTTTTATCTTTATTGTAAACCGCCCAGAGTCCCCCTCTGGGGGGAGATGGGCGGTGGCAAAATTTAATAAATAAAATAAAAACAACAACCCTGTGAGGTGAGTTGGGCTGAGAGAGAGCGACTGGCCCAAAGTCAGCCAGCTGGCTTTCAGCCTAAGGTGGGACTAGAACTCACAATCCCCTGGTTTCTAGCCTGGTGCCTTAACCACTGCACCAAACTGACTGTTCATTGAAAAGCCAGACTTCTCAAAAACAGGAGCTCTGCATGTCTTGCTTTTTACCTGTTGGGGTGTTCCTTATGCTTTACATCCAGGTACTTCAAAGTGGCGATGAAAGATTGAGCCTGGAATCCCCGCACGGTACCAGCCACCACAGGGGTATGGCAGATGGCACTGTCTGTCCCAATGGTGACTATATTACTCCGTAGGGGAGTGCCCACATGGCCGACTTTATCCACGGCTTTGGTCACGCAGCGGATGTGGAATCGCCGGCTGAAGTAAATGCTGTCCAGCACCTGGGAGGAGGAAGGAAAGAAGAGAGAGAGGCGGAGGAAGGTGAAGGATGCTGAGTGTGTCTGAACACCGGAGTCACGCAATAGCTCTCACAATTGTTTCCTGTTATGATTATCATATATTGCCTTTTTGTTTGCTAACATTTACGGAAACTTACCAATGTCATTCATGTGTTAGAAGCAAAAATAACAAAGTACAGCAAGTCCCCAGTTAAAGAACATCCCTGTTTACAGACGACTCCTAGTTAAGAACGGACTGCCATAAAGACTATTATATTAAAAATTCGAGTTAGGTACAATATTTCGGGTTAAATACACACTACTACTTTGTGTATTATTATGTTTAAGATCTTTTAGTGTATTTGGAAGTGTTTCTTGAGTGTTTTATATGCATAGAAAGGTAAAATATATACGATACACTAAGACAAACATTTGACTAACTGATGCTAAATAACTGTTCTGACTTTCATACAAATTTGACATAAGGGCAGATTTAGGAATGGAACTTGTTCTTAAACTGGGGACCTGCTATATACATATTTAAATGGAACACTTTCTTTTTCCATTTTCTGACAGACTCCATTTTCTCTTCTTATTCTCTAATCCAGGGGTCCCCAACCTGTTAGGAAGTGGGCCGCGGGGCTCCCTCCTGCAAACCCCGCCCCCTGGTGCGCGCGATTACCCCGCCCCGTGTGCGCGCAACTGGCTCCCTCCTGCAAACCCCACCCCCCGGTGCGCGCGATTGGCTCCCACCTGCAAACTCACCCCCCGGTGCGCGCGACTGGCTCCTGCCTGCAAACCCCACCCCCCGGTGCGCGCGATTGGCTCCCACCTGCAAACTCACCCCCCGGTGCGCGCGACTGGCTCCCGCCTGCAAACCCCGCCCCCCCCCCCGGTCCGTGGAAAAATTGTCTTCCACGACCAGTCCCTGGTGCCAAAAAGGTTGGGGACCACTGCTCTAATCCTTCCTTCTTTCTCTCCCAATAAACAGGCTGCAGGGAAGAGATGGTTGAGGTCTGACCTGATTTCTTGCAGATGACTTTCAAGAAGAGGCTGAGGCTATAAGACCCATGGATCTGAGGCCTTGATAACACTGACTAATTTGCCAGGCTTGGATTGGCAGTGAAACTGCACTCCCGAAATGGCAGGTGAACCCACTTCTTCCTTGCAGACCCACAACGCTTGAAGCTTTAAAGGTATGTGTGGTCCAGCAGCTGCATAAGGACAACGTGCCCATGACCCTCCACCCTCAGGGATGGGACCATTGTTTGGATACTCCAATATAAACAAATTTTTAAAAATTTATTTATAGTGATATTTATACCCCGCCTATCCCCTCCCTAATGGAGGACTCTAGGCGGCTTACATTCATATATATACAATTCAAATTATACAATTCACCAAATTCAATTATACAAATCACCGCGCGTGAAGGGAGGGGGGTGAGGGAACCGACTCTACTAGGCTCCGGACTACAATTCCCAGGATGCCTTGAGCCGGCTGCTGACGTCCTGTAGCTGTCACATCCGGGTCCGTCGTCACCACTGCCATTCGATCTTCCTCCGATCCTCTCCTCCGGTGGAGCCGGCTTCCCGACAGGACGCCAGCAAATTAGCCCACTTAAGGTGGTACCCATTTTATCTACTTGCTAGGCTTTCAAACTGCTGGGTTGACAAATCAAACAGGAACTTATGCAGGAGAGTAAACTAACTGTGTTTCTACAAAGAGCAAGTTGGCTAATATGATGGGCTACCTGCAGATCTGGCAGGACTTGCTATTTTTTTCATATAACCCTGTAATTGGGCATAGACAATTTTAAGTGTACAAGAAGGCCGACCCTGCCCAGGACAGACTACAGGATAAAATTCAACAGAAGGAAAACAACAGAAGAGGGAAGTGGCAAAACAGAAGCACAGGAAGGAAGTGGCAAATACTGTCAAGTGTTGGGGGGGGGGGGGAGTAGCAAAACTGACAAAGAATTTGCAATTATTTCAGTTATGTGCCCTTAGGATTACTGATTAGAAAGAGAATGAACTGAAGTTGGTACCAGGGAGAATGCAGAATTTCATTCATTTCTCGATGTTTAGCTACTGCCTGACATTCTAGTTCACCATGCAGTTCATAATTTATTTAAGAGATAGCATTTAAACACGCAGAATGTCACCAGCACCTGTTTTCTAAAGCAGGGGTCCCCAACCTTTTTGGCGCCAGGGACCGGTTTCAAAAGACGATTTTTCCGCGGACCGGGGGGACGGGGTTTCCAGGATTTCCGTGGACCGGGAGGCGGGGTTTCTGGGATTTCCGCGGACCGGCGTTTGCGGGCAGGAGCCAATTGTGCGCACTGGGGGGTGGGGTTTGTGGGCAGGAGCCAATCGCGTGGAAGGGGGCGGGGTTTGCGGGCGGGAGCCCCGCGGCCCAGTTCCTAACAGGCCGCGGCCCACGGGTTGGGGACCCCTGTCCTAAAGGAGTTCAGTCTAGCAAAACCCATGCCTCCCCGGCCCCCCATGATTCTGCTGATGGTGTGTCTCCGCTGGATTCTCTATACATACCATGTGATTGACGCTGGTGAATGGGGTATTGTCAGTAATTGTTTCAAAAGGGGATCTGGCTCCATTTCCATCAGTGGGGGTAGCCACTTCCCAGCTGAACTGTATGGACGACTGGTTGATCCCAGCCTCGCTGCAGCGCTCCTTCATGACTGAGTACTTGGGGAAGTGAGAATCGCAAGGGGTAACACAGACCAGAGGGTAGCCTGGAGATGGCGACTTCTTAGCACCTGTTTTGGTTTCTTCTTCCACGTGGTCATACTCGGACAGCGTAACCACCTGCAGGGACACAGTTTGAAAGCTAGAATTCTAGAAAGGGGTTCTAGCACTACTTCTTCTCCTTGTGAAACGTGATCACCTGTTCTAGGACGATACAAGATTGCATCGCTTAAATAAAGGCATTACAGCATAAGAACTTGAGAAGAGCCCTGCTCCATCAGGCCAGAAGCCCATCTCGTCCAGGATTCGGTACCACACAAAGGCCAACCAGGTGTATTTGGGACACTCACGAGCCTGGACAGGAGGGCCAAAGTCCTTGGCCACGGTCACTTTCTCTCAGCTGTCAGGAGGGCACCCTGCCATTCTGCTTTAGATAGATGGGATTTGCAGTAACTAGTCAGTAATGGCAGGTTTTAAGATATGTTCGCATGGGGAAATTCTTAGTTTGCTCTTTGCATCGATTCTATTCACTTGTATTAATAAAATAACCTTTTCATATTTTTATTTATTTATTTATTTATTTATTTATTTATTTATTTATTTTCCCGCCTATATTATTTTTATGAATAACTCAAGGCGGCGAACATACCTAATACGCCTTCCTCCTCCTCTTTTCCCCACAACAACCACCCTGTGAGGTGAGTTGGGCTGAGAGAGAGGGACTGGCCCAAGGTCACCCAGCCGGCTTTATATCTTACCATGGCTTGTGCTAAAAGTTTCTAAATTAATATCAAAGGAGTGAGTCGTTACAACAGCCCTCCCAGGTAAACCAGACAGGAAACACAACCAGATGAGCTACGTCTAATTTATTGTTATGCTACATTAACAGAATCTTTCAAGTCTGAAAGTAAAACCTCCCACCGTCCCTTTTTACGGCCTGCCAAGTTAGGGCAGATCCTTTCTAAGTTTCTTTCTCCGGCCATTACTCAGTTGCGGGCTCCTCCCCCTTTTATCTGATCGTTCCCTAGGCAGCATCTCTTCCCCGTCTTCTAAGGTCATTCTCACATTCCATTATCCTTTCCAGCAAACAGTTTTCCAGACATGCTTCCTATGTTTCAGGAAGCATAAACCATCATCAATATTAGTAGCCATTGATAGCCTGATCCTCTATCAGTCCATCCAGTCTCTTTTAAGGCCACAAACATTGTCTGCCATTATTACAACTACAAGCACTGAATTCCACACTGCAATTAGCCATTATGTGAAAAAGTATTTCCTTTTGTTGGTCCTGAATCTCCCTGCATTTAGTTTCAGTGGTCCTTGAGTTTTAACTGTGTGAGAGAGTAAGACTTTTCTCTCTCCGCTTTATCTCTCCCATGCAAGATTTTATATGCTTCTCTCATATCTCACCTCACTTTCCTTCATTTCAAGCTAAAAGCCCCAGTTGCTGCCATCTTTTTCACAGGGGACATGGTTGCACTGTCTTTTGCACCATTTCTATAACATTTATCCTCCTTACGATACAATGACCAGAACTGTACACAATACTCTAGATGTAATCTCACTATACATTTGTACAAGGATATTAGCATTTCTATTTTCATTTCCCTTCCTAATGATCTCAGGAACATAATTTGCCTTTCCCCCCCCCCCAACAGCTGCACACTGGGTTGATGCTGTCATTGAGACCTCCACCATGACTCCAAGATCCCTTTCCTGATCAAGAGAGATCTTGAAAGAATCGCTAGGATACTACACTGAGCAAGGGGAGGCTAGGATTGATGACGTCTATGGACACTTCCAATCCTACAATTCTATGATTTACCAGTTCAGATCCCATTTGTATCAGTCCAGCAGAAACTGAACATTCTTGTTGCCTATTAAAGCATTTGTTTTCTTTTTCTGGTTTTGGATAGGTTTTATTTGTTTGTTCAGCCTGCTCCTTAGTAGGAAATCATTCGAACAAACTTGGTGGAAAAGCCACTTGGTTGGAAAGATCCACAAATTCCCACAATGGAAGAATGGATGGTTAAGCTAACGGAACTGGCACAAATGTCTAAGTGGACAGCATTGATAAGAGAAAATACTGTGATTGGATTTATTTCTATTTGGAAACCGCTTTTGGATTATTAGGTTGTATCTGAAAAAAACAAAGTTTTGATTTTGGGTTTTGATGATTGAATGGTTTGATTTTATAGAAATAAGGTTACTAAAAGTTTAACTAATCGTAAGAGATTACATTTGTATAATATGCATTTATATCTGTGTTGGGGAAAGTTGGAAGTCACTTTCTATATTTTCTATCTATTTCTGCACGTTTATAGTTTTCCTTTTTTGTTTAGTTCTGTACTCTGTCTTTTCTGTCCTCTACATCTTGTATTTTACTTATACTTTGAAAATCAATAAAGCTTTTTTAAAAGAAAAAAGAAAAAGAAAAAGCCACTTGGGGAATGGTAGGCACTGAAACACGAACAAAAACAGGAAAGGGGCTTGAAAAATGCTTACTGGTAGCCCAACGGATTGGGGATGAAATTCTTTGTCAAGGACACTAAGAAGCTTTTCAGTTTAATCAGCTCATTAATCCCACTAATTAGTTCTCTTTAGAGTGCAGAACTAATCAGTCCTCTAGAGTCACTTTGAGCTCCATCTCTGGTGTGGAGTTCAGCAACTAGTACCCCAAGGCTAAATCCAGCCCACTAAGGAATGCCAGTTGCTGAAGAGACGAGAGATGCATGTGGAGGAAATGATGATGATGGCAATGGGGCCCAATGACAGCCCATTATTAAATCTGGCCTATAACCTCCATCCAAACACAACCATTCGCTGAAAGTGGTGACTGAGCATGGGCACATTGGCAGCGCCTTCATTATAGCCAGAGGCCACAGAGATTTAGGTCACTCCATTAAAAAAGCACATAAGAATCAACCCTTTCTTCCCACTTCAGGCCAGACTTCCACAATACTGTTTTTATATCTCTGTGGATGCTTCAGAATGTGGAACTGACCACAGGCTTTCCACAGCATAGTAATTCACACAACTCAGTTCACACATTTTAGCTTGGGTAAATACAGGCAGAAGAAAGGCAGTACAGAGCCTGGAGAGACTCTACCACTTAAAGGGGGGTGGGGATGGGCTATGCAGATGTTGAAGAACTACAATTCCCAGCATTCCACACCATGCTGTCTGGCACTTCAGGAGAATTGTGGTTCAGTAACACCTGAAAGCCACATGCTCTCACTCCAGATTTAAGGTTTTAGAGGAGATGAATTCAGATAATTCTAAATTACCTCTGTGTAAAACAAACAGAATCAAACTACCTAACACAAGGACAAAGTCCTAGTTACCAGCCCATTCCCTGCTCTAGTGGTTTTTTATTTACAGAGATTTTCTTGATGTACAGGACAAAAATTATGCCAACACCTCACAAACTGCTGACTGAAATCCCTTTTACCATCTGCATGCACATACCAGATTTTTTTTTTTTTGGTGCCTTCGAGTCAATCTTGACTCCTGGTGACTGCCTGGACAAGTCCCTGCAGTTTTCTTGGCAAGGTTTTTCAGAAGTGGTTTGCCATTGCCTCCTTTCTAGGGCTGAGAGACAGGGACTGGCCCAAGGTCACCCAGCCGGCTTTCATGCCTAAGGCGGGACTAGATCTCTCAGTCTCCTGGTTTGCCATTGGCTCCTTCCTAGGGCTGAGAGACAGGGACTGGCCCAAGGTCACCCAGCCGGCTTTCATGCCTAAGTCGGGACTAGATCTCTCAGTCTCCTGGTTTGCCATTGCCTCCTTCCTAGGGCTGAGAGAGAGAGAGACTGGCCCAAGGTCACCCAGCCGGCTTTCATGCCTAAGGCGGGACTAGAACTCTCAGTCTCCTGGTTTGCCATTGGCTCCTTCCTAGGGCTGAGAGACAGGGACTGGCCCAAGGTCACCCAGCCGGCTTTCATGCCTAAGGCGGGACTAGATCTCTCAGTCTCCTGGTTTGCCATTGCCTCCTTCCTAGGGCTGAGAGAGAGAGAGACTGGCCCAAGGTCACCCAGCCGGCTTTCATGCCTAAGGCGGGACTAGAACTCTCAGTCTCCTGGTTTGCCATTGCCTCCTTTCTAGGGCTGAGAGAGAGTGACTGGCCCAAGGTCACCCAGCCGGCTTTCATGCTTAAGGCGGGACTAGAACTCTCAGTCTCCTGGTTTGCCATTGGCTCCTTCCTAGGGCTGAGAAACAGGGGTTGGCCCAAGGTCATCCAGCCGGCTTTCATGCCTAAGGCGGGACTAGAACTCTCAGTCTCCTGGTTTGCCATTGCCTCCTTTCTAGGGCTGAGAGAGAGGGACTGGCCCAAGGTCACCCAGCCGGCTTTCATGCCTAAGGCGGGACTAGAACTCTCAGTCTCCTGGTTTGCCATTGCCTCCTTTCTAGGGCTGAGAGAGAGGGACTGGCCCAAAGCCACCCAGCTGGTTTTGTGCCTAAGGTGGGACTAGAACTCATGGTCTCCCGGTTTCTAGCCTGGTGCCTTATTGCCAGATTTAGGTCACTCCATAAAAGAGCACATAAGAATCAACCCTTAGCTGATCATTCAAGTTAATGTTCTTACAACAGGAGGGGCTGGTAAAATGAGGCTTCCAGCTGCTTCCTGATCCAAAATGGTAACTATTGTGGTCGTGAGGTCCCCCAAAACAGCTTCAATGGGATCATCTGGACCCAAGACCAGAGAAAAGGATTCGTGCCACTCCCGGTCTTCATTGGACATGATCTCCACCTTAAAGAAAATGTGGTCCACACCTGCAGGAAAGGACATGAATCTAAGCAAGTTATCATTCAACAGGAAGTTAAATCCATCCATAAGGCAAGATCCCGGAGTCCCAACACATCTGGAGATGCCTGGTTGGGGAAGGCTGCACTAACCCATTGTGATAAAAGCAAGCACAATTTTATCTCAACCTAATCATTTCTCTTTTTTTAATATATCATACTACCTGATTGATTGCTCGGCAGGTTTACTAACTGATGCCATGCAAGGATTAATGATGCCTGTCTGGCTTTCATAAAAATCTATGATCCAAATATACTGCTGGTATTCCTGCTTGCAGGCACGACTCCTTTGGTTCTTCACAATAAGCACAGAGTTGCTGATCTTGCTGGATTTTGTGTAGGACCTAACAGGATTGCGATGGACAGGTGGTTCAGAAAAAGAGTTGGCAAAACTTGTTCCTGAAGAAAAACCACAGGAGAACTGGAGTTGTGGGTGGCAGGCAGGAGAGGATCCCATGAGGAAGGGAACCAATGAACTAAGGAACAGAGGTGACAAGGGGACTGCGAGGGTAAATGATGAGCTGTAGAGCAGATGTCCACTCTATTTACTGCAGGAAGAAAGATTCATCCAGACTTCCTTTAATGAGTTTTAGTGCCAAGAATTAGGAGACAGAATACAGAATCTTGAATCTCTTTTATCATGAAGTCATTAATGCAGGGTCTCTGCAAAGGTTTCGAATCTCTTTTTTCCCAGGCTGTTTCAAGAAGGGCTAAGGATCCACTTCTTTAATAAATCAGTAATGACCTCTCCCATCTGCTGATTGTTTCCGCCTTCTTTCTCAGCCTCTCTCACAACAGAGATGGATCGTGGAGATCCGAAAGATTAGGAGAAAACACAGCACAGAGAACCCTTTTCCAATCTGGTAGCTTCCAGATAGGTTGGAACTCCAACTTCCAGCTAGCACGAAGACAAGTGGACAATCGAGCAGTTGCAGTCACAATTTCCAGTGTGACCAAAGGAGGGCATAAAAGCTACTGGAGGGCTGGGGGGGAAGATTAGGCTTTTTGGGGAGAGGTTTTTTTTTTCCTAGGGATCAGATCTGTTTTCTTTTTAGGGAGCTGTTGAGCTTTAAAAGACCTACACACTTTTTGAAACATACCCATATTTTTCTCACCAAAATTAAGCAATGTGATTTCAGGTTGTTGGGGGGCACAAAGGATGAGTTTGAATTTTGCAGACAACTATTAGGGTCCCCATCTGAGTCCTACAAGAACAATGGGCTTGTTCTAGTTGCAGTGAAGACTCAGTGAAGTCCCACTGATTTCACTAAGAGAGAGGTCAGCATCCTATTCACTTTTTCATTGAAATGAATGGGAATTTACTACACTTCACTTCTGTTCTTTGCTCAAATGCATTCTGCAGGGATTTGAGGGAAGAACTAGAAAGCCAACATTTGGACTACGGAAGCGGATGGGGAAGATTTAGAGGCAGCAATATTGCTAAGGTCTTAAGGGGCATGGAGAAGGATTAGCTTCATGTATTGGTACAAAGCAATCAGCTAAATCTTTGTGCCTTTGCTTAAAGGGCACATTGATTTTTATTTCTCTTTTTTGACTTAGAGCTTGCTTTTTGCATATTAATCTCTACAGATCCACCAGAGGGCACACACAATAAACACAAGAAGGAACCCAACTTCTTTGTGCCTGAAAAGGATCTCCATTATTATCAATCCAAGAAAGGGTCCAATTCATTCTATCCATTTTTTTACCAGGGCTAAACTTGAGGACTCGACTCTTTGGATAATAATCAATTCCAGACTGAGCTGAACCATCACGGGTGCTGCAGCGAACTTTCGAGGTCCTGTTTTGATCTCCTGTCCGGATCACCTTGACATTTAAGAAACCAATGTCTTCTGGTCCAGGAGGTTCACGAACTTGGTACGCAGCATCTTCAAACTCAATGGTGGGAGCTGGAATTATGGAGCAAGCAGGAAAAAAAGCCCTGTGTTACTACCTTTGTCAGTTTTCAGCCATGAAGAACATTTTAACTTAACTTGCACTCCAACAAGATTGTGTCTGTTATAGCTCAGAGTTATTTCTTTTTTTTAGTGCCAATTATTAATGCCAGGAAACAAAGTAGTAGTCTAAACTTTTGAGAGTACTTGCTTCAGCAGAAATATTTAAACACTGTACTAAAATTTAACAGACTCTGCCAAGTAAAGACAAGTTTATTGACTGTTCCTTTTCCTGACTTTTTTGTACTCAAAGTGGCTCAAGGCTGAAGACCATTGGAGAGGTTTCAAAAATAAACAGTTAAGTGTGGACATGACAAGAGACCAACACAGGTATGGAGGAAATGAGCTGAGCAATTGCACTGAATGATAAAGATTCAGGACAGGCGAAACAAGGTTGTTCTTTATGTAATGTAACAACAATCCATTCAGTTATAGAATTTGATTCCGTAAGATGATGTGATGGCTGCCTGTACTGACTTCAAAAGGCAATTAGACAAAGGATAAGGCATCAACAGATATGGGGCATGACTGGATATGATAGCTAAACAGATGTCCATATTCAACTGACTTCTCAATATCATATAGCCCTCATGTTACTGTTAAGCAACAAGAATGGCTGTTGCACACCAACTCTGTTCTTCAACTCATCTGCCTGTGCATTACTAAAACAGAGTAGGGTGTTGTAAAGCTTGGGATTCAAAGGGGAAAAGGTACTTCAGGGCACACGTGTAGCACCTGACTGCACCTCCTGAAACCAAACACATATTTTCCTAGGACCTTGGACTGTTGTTGTGGAGGGCAACTGTGCAATTATGGGAAAAGACACAGCTGGTTTAAGGAGCTGCAGCTGGTATTGCAGGCACATTCTCCATGTGCCCAGGAGAGCCTTTCTGCCTTTCATCAAAAGCACAGCTCAGCCCTGGGATGGAATGCTAGATTCAAATCATCTTTAATTTGATCCAGTAAGGTTCTTTTTATGCTTTGTTCTTATCCATCTTCAACTGGTGTGTTGAAGACCACACTTGGCTAGCTGATAACCTGAGTCAAAAAGCAGGTCTACAATGGAGAAAGAAGCCTTGGTTGAAAGTCTAGGAAGTTTGAGATAAGGAACAAATCTAAGATTGCTTCTGGGCACTTGCAAATCAGCAAATCCACAACAGATATATGCATCATGAGAGCATCATGAGAAGAGATGAAATTTTAAAAGATAAAGGTCAAGTTAAAAGTGAGTATTGTGTTGGGCTTTAAAATTAGTACCAGATCTGGATGTGTAGAAGACAACCAACTAATCAACCAACTGTAATAAAACTCAGATGAATACATCTTTGAGTACAAGCCCATCCCTCTTACCATCTTCATCGTTGGAGATTACTACAGTAGCCATATTACTTTTCCCAACTGTAGCCCCACTCCAGTGGTTTCCTTGGGGTTCACTCAGATATATCCGGAATTTCTCCTCCGGTTCAAAGGCAGAGTCGTCATTAATAATGATAGTGCAGTTCTTTACCTAAAGTCAAGGATAGCACCAGCTAAGGACTTGGGAGGCAACCTGCATAACTCATTTATAAAGCAAGGCTTATATCCAATTAAATGTTCAAGGCATCTCACCATAAGAGTAATAAAAGACAAATCAATAATAATGGCTAATAAATAAAATGAAAAAAAAATGATTTCAAACCAAGGCTATGAGAAGGAACTATCCGGCAGACTTCTCAGAGCTCTGGAAGCTACCAGAGGTCTGGAAATGGCTTCCTTTAGGCAGGGAATTCCAGAACGTAGATGTGACCATGAAAAAGCCTTATCTTATGTCCCAATCAGATGTACATTAGATGTTGGCAGCACCAGAAAGGAACAACTTTGCCAAAACTAGCTGGATCACCCCTTTCAATTAGACTATAAATATCTCATTAGCCGAAGTACAGACTCTGTAGCTTTGCCTTTAATTTAGCCATTCAACTGTAATTGAAAGAGGAGAGCAGATTAATCATGCCTGAGCTTCCTACTCATTGAGACCCTGTTTTAATTGCATTAAATTATGTTATTCTGCGGTTAAATGATCACAAGCCCATGATGGAACGGTGATGGGAAGGTGATGAACAGGAGCAGCAAGACCCATTTTCTCACTACGACTTTTAGTCGGTCGCTCACAGCCCAACCTACCCCATAGAATAGTTGCAGTGGGGGGAAAAAGGAGGAAGGACTGCAGCATACATTACGTTGAGCTCCTGGAGGAAATTAACTCACAAACAAACAAACAAACAAACAAAATATGAGTATGAAGGAACTACCATTTTAGGAGGAGAATAAGAGTTGGAGATTAGACTGCAGTAATTACTAAGGAGGTGTTGAACAGAAAAGCAGAGAAGAAGCATTAATTAACCCAGATCAAGCTAACCAATTTATTCTTAGACCAGGGCTAGGGTTAGGGTTAGGGTTCAGGGATACAATGTCAGGGAGATAACGGGCGGCGAAGGAGGGGGCTCCCTCCAGGAAGGGAAACGCATTGGTAGTACTGAGAAACTATCTTTCCCTCCCAAGAGACTCAAGAAAGCCCCGCCCTAGATTCTGGGCTCTATCTCTGGACTTCCTCAAGCTGATTTAGTTTAGCTGGATTCTGTTAGAGTAAGCATAATAAACACGAGAGTTTGGATTCCAAGCCTCAGCGTGTTATTTCTGCACTCCAAGTCAGGACATACAATGACCAAAATCTGCAGCAGGAGTTCCTGTCATTTTGAGGTAGGAAACCATAAGCCCTAAAACATACTTCACAGGATAAAAATGCAAAGAAATCTTCCAATCCTCTCCCCCACCCCCAAGGGAAATCACCCCCAGCTCTGCCAATGTACACGACGCAGCCCTGCTTATCTTCTCTCGGAGCCTCACCCACTGTGCCCTCAGCCCCCAGCCCACCTGTCTTAGACCAAGTCGATAACATGCTTTTTGGTTGAGGGTCCAGTTTCTTCAGGACGTGTCATGACCCACATGCTGGCAGAGTCTTTCCATTTCGTCTGTTTCTTTACCCAGAAAAAAGCACAAGTTTTCCTTGCCACAAGTCTGACCTGACAAATTGCAGCAGGTTTTGAAACTGGGCCAAGGGCTGCAAGTGGATGACTCTCTCTCCACAAGGTTAGCTCATCAGTTATCTGCCAGCTATATTCACTCACCTTCTCCCCTTTCAAAAATGTGAGCCGTGATTCCTCAGTGTTTCTCCTTTCCTCAAAGTCCTCCATGACTCTTGCTGTCTGACTTTGCGTATGGCATCTGACTGAAGATTCGTAGCTTAAGTCTCCGGTACGGATAACAGGAACGTGCAGGACACGGTCCTTCTCTTTCACAAAGTACACATCTTTACTGAACTT
Organism: Charina bottae; assembly: GCA_023362775.1. Lineage (NCBI taxonomy): Eukaryota > Metazoa > Chordata > Lepidosauria > Squamata > Charinaidae > Charina > Charina bottae. The sequence goes on from JALMGJ010000008.1 coordinate 41,508,215, forward strand.
CATGTTTGGTACTGCAAAAGAGGAGGAGGAGGAGGAGGAGGCAACTACAACATAACTTTTATGAACATGAAATAAGCCAAAGCTGCCTTCCTCAACTCAGTGCCCTCTATAGCTTGAATCATGTCAACTGGATTTCTATTTTCTCAGTGGAAACGTTTCGCTCCTTATCCAAGGAGCTTCTTCAGTCTGAGCAAAGTTGGTAAGGGAATCCTAAATATGTTTCTAGGTAGCTGTGTGACCTTACCCTGGGGCTAGGTCATGGTTATATTGAGATGTTATTTTAAGTCCTTTTATCATCTTAAAATAACATCTTAAAATAAGGAGCGAAACGTTTCCACTGAGAAAATAGAAATCCAGTTGACATGATTCAAGCTACAGAGAATTCCACCTGGATGACTGAGAACCTTCATAGACATCAGTGCCCTCTAGAAACGCTAGATTTCAAGTATCATTATGGAAGGTGAAGACCAACATCTGAAGGGCTTCAGGCTGGGGAAAGCTGTGCTGGGACACGTGCTGGATATTGCTTGGTGTTATTAAGATTAAACTTGCAGCAAAAAACAAAAATCAATCAAAAGAGAAAATAAATGCAAGGGGTATAGGAAAGGATTGGTGCAAAATGATGGGCACTAGGTGGAAGTCAGGCCAAAATTGGGAATTTCTATGACAAGCATTCATGTATAAAAAAAGAGAGAGCACTGGAATTGCTAGAATCACCGTTTTTTCAGGCTGCTTGAGCAAAATGTACAGAGTAAGCAGCAAGAGTGGAACTCCGTAATCCCCAATGCAAGACAATTTAGAGTCAAGTGCACATGTGCTAAAATGCTTTGAATTCTGTAATCCTTAATCTGTTTTGACAAATGCACAGAAGTCTACATTAAGAAAGTCCATGATGTTGCAGAGAAGGATCCCTTAAGGAGGATTAAGCTACATTCTCAGAATCACAGATTAACAGCAATCCTAGTTTGTTTGGAAGGAAGATGGTTCCTTCCAGGAGGGGTTGCAGTCAGAGAGAGCCCCTGACTTGAGGTTATTCTATAACACCAACTTTGCCCATGGTTAAGAGAGTAAACTATGATTTCAGACCCAGTAACATCACGTCATCTTCAGAATCCATACGGTGCCATTCAGTCTTACCTAACTCCTGAGTCTAAACCAACTCCTCAATTAAAGCCTAAAAGCAGCCTTGCTGAACCAGGTAAGTTGTGGCTTGAGTGTTTCCACTGCCATGAGTTTGGGATTTACTCATCGACTTACCATCCTGGAAGGTGTCATTAATGGCCACCACTGCTTGGAAAGGTTTGGCCAGGTCTGCTCCTTGGGGTGAACTCAGATAGACCACAAAGGTCTCTACCCCTTCAATCACTGGGGACTGAGCATCATCCAGAATAGTCAAGGTACAGTACTAATGGGGACAAAAGAAATAAAACAGCCTATTCTGTAAACATATGTAATATTTATTAATTAATTTATATCCCACTTTCATTTTGTACAACTCAAGGTGGCGTACATAATGCTTCCTCCTCCTATTTCCCCAAAACAACAGCCCTGTGAGGTGGGCTGGGCTGAGAGAGAGTCATCTACCCAGCTTCCATGCCTAAGGGAGGACTAGAACTCACGGTGTCCCGGTTTCCAGTCCACCACCTTAACCACTACACCAAACTGGCTCTCCATAATAAAGATGTTCTCCAGTTGGCCTCAACCCCTGGTGCCTTCATGGATATATTCAAATTGTTTTCTTTGCAACCATTAGGTTTTCAGCTTCAAGCCTGTAGCCCCTGGATTTGTGGCTGGTCTCCCATCCAAGTACTAACCAGGTCTAACCCGGCTTAAATTTTGAGATCCCCCAAGGCCACCTAGGTGCCTACTCACTCTGTGTAAACATATGTGAGAGAAAGTGAGGAAGAGAGAGAGAGAGAGAGAAGAAAAAGAGAAAACATTTTTAGAATGTCTTAGATTTATAAACAATGTCAGCTTTCATTTATAAACACCTGCTTTCCTCAGATGCTGAAGGAACAGCCAAAACCATTAGATGGATTGCAACATCTATTTGCAGGCAGTAGAATCACATCAGCACTGGATTCTTAACATGCAAGTGACTAGCCAACAAAACTGCCCAGACATTTTCCTTCCCCCTTCAATAATTAGAGATATAGCACCTCTAGAGATTCAGTTGGTTACGGTCATGGCTATTAAAAAGATTTTTTTAAACAAATAAGATTTCCTAAATGTTGGTACTGTACTTGGGCCTTAGCATTTGATTCTGGATTACACAACAGGAATAAGGCTGAGCTGATAAGTCTCAAGATGGGTTAACTGGAGGAGTGGGTGGGTGGGACAAGTACATTTCACTGTCATTGTCCTGGATATCTCCCAACAGCTATTGGCTGATGGTTACCATTTCCTTTCCCAAATAAGGCTTATCAGAGTAATTTGGAATTGTATCAATGTATATCAAAACACATTTCAAGATGCCTAACAAAACAAACAAACAGGATTACATTCATTTGAAAGCCCTATATTGGTTCGAGTTCTTGTTGTGTTCTAGGGATGTGCAAAATTTTCAATCCAGGAACAGACCATTCTGGAGAAAGACACCTTCCCTTTTTTCTGTGATATACTATGATTTATTTTATTTATTTATTTTATTTAATTTATATGACCGCCCATCTCCCCACATGGGGAACTCTGGGCGGTTCACAATAAATAAATTAAAATAGAATCTAAAATAAAACATATATAAAAAATATAAAATATATAAAATGATGTCTAATCCCTCCATTAAATTAGAAAAGGAACTGTACCTCCTCAGTTCTTCCTGGACGAAATTCAACCTTCTTGGAGCTGGGAATGTAATCAAATCCTGGAGTAGCAGATGGTGGATCTGTTGTCCGAGTGGCACACCAGACAGAGGTAGGAATGGAGAGATCAGACCCGTGCCTAGTAATTGGGATTTCGATAATCCCTGGAAGGAAGGGAAGGAGGATTTCAAAGCAATTAATTTCAAATAAAAACAGAGAAGATTAGTGCTGCTTGTACCCCTTAAAAAATTTCCAAAAGACACTGTAGTCCTTACTTCTATGTGCATTAAGGGAAATTATTATGAAGTCAATGTCCTTATGGAGGGGAACCAAACTGGATAGATGCCCCTTGGTTGAGCTGCAAATATAGGAACGAGGGCTCATGTTTCTGTGCATAGAATGTGCTGGTCTTTCTTGTCAATGTCATAGTTGCCAAGTGGGCCACCCAAAGGATAATAGCCTCCCCGCAACCCCAACCAATCACAGGTTCAAAGAACTGAGTTGGGTGAACCTTAACTGCAAGTCTTCTCCCATTAAGTGGACATCAGAGAAGCCAGCCAGATGTTTGTTAGTGGGACACGTGGCCTGATTCCACATACTGTATGCCTATTTTGTGCATTAAGTATAAACCGGACAACACAACATACTGCAAGAGTGAAATGATTCCCACATTATACCTGCATCCTCGCTAACACTAAAAGCTGCACTTCTGAGTGACACAGTAGAAGCATCATTTGGGCCACTGATTATAACTTTAGCTGAAGCTATGCTTCCAATGCGTGCGTTCTCAGATGCATCAGTGAGAGCAATTTCAAATTCTTCCTCCTCTTCATACTCGCTGTCATCGACCAGCTTCACATCGCAGGCTGTCATTGTGACCCCAGGCCCCAACACGACCCGGTTCTCACTGGACATGCCCCTGGACTTAAAGTCTGAGCCAGACTCCAGGGCATACATGCTGCTGCCTTTGGCACTTTGGGAGACAGTGTAGCATACGGCAGAGACAACGCTGCGAGAATCTCCTACAATATAATACAGAGAAGAGCAGTGCCAATTATTTTCTAGAATAAGGAGGATACTCCTCCACAAACACACTTCTTGCAAGATCCTTTTGCTAAAATGTAATTCTTAATCTTACTTAATAGTGATCATTATTTTATCCTGATCATGTTGATTGGAAGCAGATAATTTGGCCTGAAGTGGGTTGTTAATGAATTTTCTTCCTACTTTTTATACGTGTATTGTTATTTAGCTTGGTTTGATAAAACACTTTTCCACTAATCTGAATTATTCTTCCCAGTTTCGTACCACTTTTGTGATTAGGACTACATTTCCTAGTCTGCATGGCCATTGGCCACATTGCTGTGGAATTCTGGGAGCTGTAATCTCAATACAGCTGAGGACACCATGTTGGGAATAGCTAGTCTAGTGGAGACTTTAGCATTTTTATTATTCGCCTTTTCTAAATTGTTCATCCTTTCAGTGTCATACATCAGTATCTATTTAGAAGCCCCACTACAGGTAGTCCACACCTAACAACCATTCTTTTAGTGATGGTTCGGACTTACGATGGTGCTGGAAAACTGACTTATGACCAGCCCTCACAGTTATGACTATCACAGTGTCCCTGCAGTCACATGATCACAATTTGGGCGCTTGACAACTGGTTCACATTTATGACCACTGCAGCGTCCCATGGTCACATGATCGCCATTTTCGACCTTCCCAGCTGGCTTCTGGCAAGCAAAATCAATGGGGAACCACATGATTCACTTAACGACCACATGGTTAACTTAAAGCCATGGTGATTCACTTAATGACTGCCATAAAAAAGGTCGTAAAATCAGGTTGGATGACCACTTCACTTAGCAACCGAAATTCCGGTCCCAATTGTCGCTAAACGAGGACTACCTGTAATTTCAACAGAATTTATTCCCAGGTAAATGAGTATGTACTGGATTACAACCATGATATAATCCTGAACATCCTACTGAGAAGTTTGACGGCCTACTTAATTCTAATATTACGTTTGTTTGTATTTTGTTCAAATGTCCAGACCGAATTACTAATGAATTGTCTTGGGACTCTAGAAAAGTTCTGCAACATGTTCTTGATACACATTCATTACATGCTGGGCAAGCCCTATAGTGCCTTTGAGTCACCCTGCATGAACACACCCAGTACTCTGAGGACACTCCATCTTTTAAGCAATATTGTCTTTTCACCAATATAAGCTCCAATAAGCTCTTAAGAAAACCGAAGGGCACTGTTTGAAAAGCAATGAACCAAAGAGCAATAATTTGGACTGAAGCAGTAGTTTTCAACCTTTTCATATTTATCCAAGTCCTATTTTCATTCTTCAACACAACCTTCAACTCAATTTCTTCCTTCCTTATTTTTTACAGGGCATAGCGATTTTTCTTTTTTCCTACAAATAGGCACTCAAAACTAATTTCCTATCACCTGCTGCTGGATTATTTTCACTGGAGAAGGTGATAAAATTTATGGGATTTATGCAAGGGTATGTCCTGCTATTGAGCATTAAGGGTCCTTTCCCTCTTTAAAGGGAGCATCCGATGCAAAAAAAAAAGTGGGGGGAGGGGGATATTAAAAAAACATGTAGCTGCTCACACCTCTGCTGCAGGTGCAGCTTCCCATGCGAGGAGGAGAAAAACCGCTCCTACCTCCCAAAAATCACCTTCTATTCAAGCTGTTCAAGATGAAGAAACTTGATCTCCTTTGTATCCAATCAGGTGTAAGTCTTCTTTCCATTTGGTGGTTATGGAATGTCTATGAACTACTTTTGATAAAGACCCAACCCATTTGTGCATCAAGTTGAAGGCAACAGTTGAAAGTCCCCAACCCTGCGAAAAAGGCCACAGTGGCAATTTGATAGCCTGAACTAAACACCGTTGCATTCTATGGGCAGAGTTAAGAGCTAACTTGTTCCTCTGTGCTCTATGTCAACAAACCTTTCCTTTCAATGGGGATGGAGAGGATGCCGGCACTCTCACTGATGTGGTAGACTTTCTTGTCAAACTGCAGGGTGGGCTCATCTTCTACATCGCTAATGAAGACTTTGGTTTCGGTGATGTTCCCCAGCAAGGCATACGCTGGCATGCTCAGTTCGACAGTGAAGCTCTCTACGCCCTCAAAGATATCATCATCATTGATAACAATGGTGCAGGTTTTGAAGTCCTCCCATTCATCAAACTGCACCTGCATAGGATTAAAAAGGAACAGCAGGGCTGGGCATGGACTTCACACAGAGATGGAAACAGATCTTCCACAGCCAGTGAGCACTCAGTCTTAACTGGGACTGCCAGATTTGATTTGGACTGAGCACTATTCATTATGAGCTTCAGGATAGTGAAACATTATTTAGGACTGGTAATCATGGCTCCAATACTGTATAGGACAAAGCATTCCCTAACTGCTCCATAAGCCAGTCTTATGGACTCCCTGTTCATCTTCCAATACTCATATACCATCATTTAGTTCCCCTTACCATTGAGACACTGGGGCTTGGATCTCATGGGCTGAGAGTAAAATTTAAACTTCCCTAACTTCCTGGGACTGTGTATAGCAGCTGTCCTCAGTCTGAGCACCCTCCAAATGTGTGGACTTCAATTCCCAGGAGTCCCTCAGCCACAACGGCCATTGCTGGGAGTTTTGACGGCCACTCATCCAGAGAATGTCCCAGCTTCCAATTCAAGTCCCCTGTTCCTGAACCTCAGGAACTGAACCCCAGGGTAAGAAATTCCCCTTAATGGGTCTGGATTTCAGTATAACTGGGCTACTCTGACATAAGCTTTCAGCCCCCTGAACAGCCAGAACCTTCAGTAATGGTCTTCAGTGATGGTTGTTGCTCCACCATCACTTCCTGCACATGCTAGGAAGTGGTGTGGCCCATTCTTCCTTAAGCTAAGACAGATTCAGTTTTTTGGTTCCAGAGCTTCTACTATAATGAATTTCCTGCACCCACCTGGCCAGCATATTCAAGGTAATCTTGTTCCCCTGGCTGAGAACTTGAACCAGAGGTGGCCGTTCCCTGTTCTGTACGGCACAGGACAATAGCGTATTGTTTGAGGTTTCCTATCCTCTTCACAGCAACACTTATGGAACCGGCCTTTTCGCTGATGTTGTAGCTGGAAAGAAAGAGGGATAGAAATAGCTTCTTTCAGGTCACAGAGAAGGTGCAACCCAGAGTTTCTGAAGCGCAAAGGAATCCATTGGAATGAGTCCTCCTCAATTCGGTATTTATGTTACACTTATTTTAGGAGGCTTATACATGTATTTTAGTTTATTGTTCCCAGTAGCAAATTAAGAAGTTAAGTTGCAATTTATATCAGTTTTAATTAACTTAAATGTGTTTGCTTTCCTCTTGTTTTATAGAAAATGTGAAATCCGCCTTCATTAAGGGCAATTCGATCTAATCAAACTCATTTAATTCAACTCCAGGAAAAAAAAAAACCAAGAGAGAAGAGCACAGAATTCATCTTGGCAAAAGCCCAGTTACACCAAATGGGTTAAATAATGCCTCTTGGAGCATCTGGTACATTATCAACAAATCACACATAAATATGCCAGCTGAAGTAAAAACCTATGGAAAATGATTTGTTCAACATATGAACGTCTACCCCACGTCCCCACCCATGGTCCACTTGCATCTCTCTTGTCCTATATGAGAAGTTGGTGGTTTCCTTGTCACTTTCCTTTTTCTCATTCGTTCTTCCTTTTTCCAACTTCTTACCCCACTGTCTTCTCCCTCCATATTTTGCTTCTTTAGATCTCTTCTTTTAGGTCTTTTTCCATAGCCCTATTTCCTTTAACCAACATGATCCCCCACCCACCCCCCATTTTCATATCCTTCCTAAAGCTACCTTCTTCGGACTCCCATTTTTTCCCTTCTTATCTTCAGTACATATTTATTTTCCTCCCTACACGCTAAGGAGGTTTTTCCCTGTTCTACCTTCCTTTGGTTTTCTTCCTCTTCTCCACTGTTTCAGATACTAACAAATCAAAGTAAGACTCCCTTGAGTTAATTTCAACTCCTGGTGACTACATGGTCAAATCTATGGAGGCTTTTTGACAACAGTGAGGAAGTTATTTGTTGGTGCCACCTTCTATTTTTTAACTTTCCATTCTACATGTCGATGAAGGTTCTCAGTCATCCAGGTGGAATTGTCTGTAGCTTGAATCATGTCAACTGGATTTCTATTTTCTCAGTGGAAACGTTTCGCTCCTTGGATAAGGAAGGAGCGAAACGTTTCCACTGAGAAAATACAAATCCAGTTGACATGATTCAAGCTACAGACAATCCTTAAATATGTTTCTAGGGTGGCTGTGTGACCTTGCACCTGGGGCTAGGTCATGGTTATTTTGAGATGTTTATTTCTAAGTCCCTTTATCACCCAAAGGAGGATCGTTAAGATTACCTTGCTGTTGTTGAGATTGCGAAATGGTCTTAATCTTTCTAGGCACAGAAGACAAAGCAGGAAGGAAAATAGGGGAAAGATTGTGCCTGAGGCCCCCACCTCTATTCAAAGAAGGATTTTCCAAGTTGGCATAAATGGATTCCTTGACCCCTCTTTCAAACCACTTATCTTCCCTGTCTAAAATGTGATCCATTCTACAGTTGACAGTCCTAGTAGTCTCTCCTAGTCTTCCATCCAAGCACTAACCAAGCCTAATCCTGCTTAACTTCTGGGCTCAGCTAAGGTTGGTCATGTCCTCCAATTTCCTTTCCTATTTCTTTCCCCACTGTGTATAGCAGTGTTTTTCAACCTCAGCCGCTTTAAGATGTGTGGACTTCAACTCCCAGAATTCCCCCAGCCAGCATGCTGGGTGGGGGGATTCTGGGAGTTGAAGTCCACACATCTTAAAGTGGCCAAGGTTGAAAAACACTGATGTATTGACTTCTTTTCCTGTAACTTTGCTATTTCCATACCTTCCTGACATTTCATTTTGGAACCTGGAGTCTTTCTAGCATCTTTGCCTTCTAGAAACAGCATAAAACTAATTGTGTCACCTGTTCTTCCAGAAGTTTTTACTTCAGTTCAAAGTGATTTTTCATATGTGTTTATTTAAAATATTACCCAATTATTTTTTTCTGAAGTAAGGTACAGTTAAAACAACAATCTGTGGGAAAGAAGGAACATGCTAGCTGCTGACTATGAACACTCTGTGGCATCACAGCAGTGAGAGTTCAGTCAAATGGCTGAATAATTACATTTCTATGTTGAATTAAGAAAAAGCTGGTAAGTAGGGTACCTCATATGTTGAAAGCAGATAAGAGACCACTGAATATGGAAAATATTGTCAGTGACAATGCTGGGTTTGCTGTCTTTCACCAGAAACTGAAAACTATCTTCTGTCTTTTGAATGTTCTCCTCATGCAGCACATACTGGATCAATCCCAAATTCACATCCTCTGTTAGAAAAAGACTTCAGCAAATTAATCCAGGAATTAAAGAGGATTCTTTGCATCCTTTGCAAACCATAAGAATAGCCTCCATGCTGACCTAGTTTTTGGATATGGAACAATCCCTGTTGCTCAGAAAGGATTTCACCATATCTCAGCCTATAAATGCAACGTTTTATAAAATGATCCATGTTGGGGAAAACTATTCATTTCATCTAGAGGCTAATGGGGCGGATGACCGAAGAAACAAGCTTCTTGGGGCTGTAGCATTCAATGAAATTGCTGACTCAAGTGAGCAACCAATAAAAGCAAACTCTATTTTGTGCATTGATAGTGAAAATCAGACTGCCCATATTTTAATTCTTTTCTAAGGTTCTATCTGGCCACACTCAGAATACTGGTCATCAGGTTTCAAAAAGATACGTTAGACCTGCAAAAAAACAACAACAACAACAACACACAGACTGGAACCATAGCACCATAAAAAGGCAAGTACTGAGATTACAGAAGAACTGTATAAACTGAAGCTTGATATGGATGGCAAATGTTTCTCCTTTTCTCTGAATCTGAGAACTTTAGAGGCTTCCCATCAGGTTGAAGAGTTGGGAGTTTCAGGGGAAGACAAAAGCTAACCCTATAAACTTCCTCATATGATGTATAGTGAACCCTATGGGACTGGATGGTTAGCATTAAGTCATGATGAGGTTAGGTTCTGTCTCTGCATGCTGGGTCAATCCAGAAATCATAGTTTGTAAGCCAAGGTTATAGCTTAGCATGGTGCATGATCCCCTCCAACTGTGGCTTGGTCCAACAATTATGTTTAAATAAACCATGGCTCATTGTGAGATGGACATCCAATCATAGTGATCGCAACCAACTTGAACGGTTTTAAAAGAACAGACAAATTTATGCAGCTAAGGGCATTTCCACATGGGACTTTGATTGGTAAAAAGGTAAAGGTAAAGGTACCCCCCGCACATTTGTGCAGTCGTGTCCGACTCTAGGGGCCGGTGCTCATCGCCGTTTGTTAGCCAAAGAGCCAGCGCTGTCTGAAGACGCTTCCACAGTCATGTGGCCGCATGACACGCGTGGAACGCTGTGTTTGATTGGTACCGTGCCTTTATTTTCCATTACCATAATCCCTGTTGGCCCACTGAACTAATTTCCTTCTGTTCCAGGACAAATTGCAAGATTTTTGGTTTCCAGACTGCAGCGCTGAAGCTCTGGAGTTGAGGGTGGCACAGTTATCCAATGGCAGAAGGACTTTCAGATCCTCTGCTCTCCCCACTCTCAGAAACCAGGTGCCCCAGGAGTAGGCTTAGCTTGGAGGGCAACCAAAGAACTGGAGGCCCTGCTTGTCAGAATCAACCTGAGCTATATCATTTAACCAGAAAAAATTAGGTGGGTGAAGGAAATTTCCTAGGTATGGGCTTGTGCAATAGCACCGTCCTATGTTCAGACTGGATGCCTTAAAATGTGTAGAAATGTGGCTTAGTAGTGACTGACTTTTTATTTTTATTTGCTACAGAAACAAACACAGCAAAGTAAGGATGATGACAAGAGGGGACACTAGCTGGTTCCCAGTTTTTGCACCTCCTCCCAGCCACCGAAGGGAAGACAGACTGGTGCACAGAACTGTAAGAAGGCAGGAACGAGATCGCTTGTGGGGAGCCTCAGAAACCTTCCTGAAGACAAAACTGATGGCCATGTGGAAATGCCCTGAGGCTATCAATGGCAACTTGCTAGGGAACAACTGAAGATGGTGATTCATCTCCCCTTCTGACTTTAGTCTATAGCCACTCTGGAAACAGGATGTTGGAACAGATACATTTTTTAACCTGATCCAGCACAGTCCTCCTTATGTTCTTATATTTTATAAGATATCTTATATCTTATATATATTTATCTTATATTTATTCTTCTACAAAACACAAAGATGGCTGCCGAGATGTCCTTCCTGACTGTCAAATTCAGTTCTGCTTTGCTATTTTCACTCGTAGGTGGGTTTGTTGCCAACAAAGTGGGTGGGTCATGTTCAGTCAGCTCTAATGAGAGACATCTCCGTATTACCCAGGTTCATCCAGCACGTCCTTCCATTCCTCCAACAGAAAAGGACTATGCTCAGTAGAGAGGCATGACATCGAAAAGCAAACGCCAAGCTGGCTTATACCTTGTGTAAAGGTAGTCACCATCCTTCCTGGCTGCAGTTTCTTCTCCACATAACCATGTTTGGGCCCCGTCGTTATTTCATAGATCAGGTGGTTGTCTTCTGTATCAGGGTCCATAGTCAACAGCTCCTTTTTAGTGATGAGATTTTTTGGCTGGATGGAGACCAGAAACCAGTGAAGAAGAGTCTATAAGCACTGAGCTTTAAAAATGAAAGCCTACTAGCACAGTCTTTCCCAATCTGGTACCTTATAGATGCTTTGGATTACAAGTACCATAATCTCTAACCCATGTACATTCTGGAAACTCACCTACAAGGGGTTTCCTCTGTATTCTTTTTCCCCCGCTTGCGATTGTTCCAAAGCCAACCAGTAATCCCTGTGATGAAGTGAAGACTTCAACCTCAGTCTTTTGGGTCCATATCTGACCCTTTAATCACTATACCACCAATGACTATTTAATCAAATCTTTCTGCCTTACCTTTTGGGCATTTGCTATTCTTGTTTATCTAAGGCAGCTTACACGGGGATCATCTTTCATTGTATCCTTCCAAGAACCTGGTGAGGTAGAAGATAACTAGCCCAAGGCCCCCCTGAGCTTCCATGGCTTAGGGTGGGTTTGAACCTCCATCTCCCTGGTTCTACAACAACACCTCATCACTGAGCCACCCAGGCTCTCTTCAGCCTTTTCAGATCTTTTGGCGCTGTGCGATTGCCTATTTCTTAATTCCGGGGCCTAAATGCAAAATCTTCTGATAGATATAGAAGAAGCAGGTCCCAAGGCAGACTTCAGACCCTCTAAAAGCAATCTGTGCAAATGTCTTTAAAGCCATCTGCATCCTTGCTTCGTCTGTCGCTCTTCCCACTATGGATATGTGTGGTGCGTATGAGCACCCTACTCAGCTTGCAATTAAAATCTGTTTCCATTTCTATGCCTCTTCACTGGTGATGGCGGAACCACTTGATTAATCACAGCAATTAATCTATCAGAGCTTCCCACTTTAGGAATGCAAATGCCATTAGCAACGGAGTAAGACATCACAGCCCGCAGTCTATGGAACAAGAGCATTGGGTGGGGAGGAACAGTGTTATCAGGAACTTTAGCCTTACAGTTTAAGATGGATGGCTTAGTTTAGCCACAACTGCTGATGTAAGAAGCAGCCAAGGTCTATTCTATTCATCACAGTGGCTGGCAGCAGTAAGAGGAGAAGCACACTTGCGCGCGCCCACACACACACACACACACACAGAGAGAGAGAGAGAGAGAGAGAGACACCATCCAGTCTTTTGCTTGGAGTACTTAACCATTTTCCAGTCAATTTTAGCCAGCAACATTTAGCAGTGCTGTTGCCCCAGAGGAAGTCAACAATAAGACATAGCTGTAAGCAAGATCAGCACACTTCTGCATCCATGATCCTGAGAAAGTCAGTAAGATGAAGCCAGAAACTGAGCAATTCCTCACCAGCAAATTTCCCAAAGTTAACCCTTGACTTTACCCCACCTTAGCAAATGGCTGTGTCCCATTTCTAGGTAAGGCATGGAGCCCCCTTACAGTAGGAGGAGTAGGCAGATGGGAGATTGGACAAAAGGACTAAAGACAGGGTTGCAGGGATAAAAATGAAATGATCTCTCTCTTCTCCTTTCCGTCCAACCTGATGGGCATTTGTTGCTAATTCCAAATGTGCCAAGAATGGAATTGTAATTCGACAAATCAATGAAAAAGTGAGACTGGATTCACACATCACACTAAGTTGTAAGCCAGAGAGTGACTTACAGTATTACATCAGGCTCCAGGCTAGAAACCAGGAGACTGTGAGTTCTATCCCGCCTTAGGCATGAAAGCCGGCTGGGTGACTTTGGGCCAGTTGTTCTCTTTCAGCTCATGATGACAGGCTCGGGAAACAAGCTGGTCGGTTAATTGCTGTCGCAACCAAAGTGGTTGCAACCAAAAATGTGGGCCATTTTTTCCCCATTCATTTCATACGAGGATGGAGTGATGAACGTGATTCAACTCATGGTTTATGGTGGAATGTGCTGTGTAAATCTCACCATTGTGGCTTAATTAAAAAACCATAATTAAAACAACTCATGCTTTAGAGTGATGTGTAAAGTCCGCCTGAAATATCCACGGTTGCATCTTTCTGTCTTAGAATCAAACGAGGTATTCATTTCTGGTTCTGCATCTTCCTATTTTTCGTGCAAGTTAAAAAAGACAGAGTTGCCTAATTTGAAACAAATCAGACATAAAAGCTCACCTTGCCATTCATATATTCCAACCACTGAAGACCCAAGTTAGTGACAATTCTTGGAGACCCATCATCCACAGGGAGAATTTCTACTCTAAACCACTGGGGCACAGCAGTCACAATCTGAAAAAATATATATCCAGAGCATCAATAATATGTGTGTGTGTGTGTGTGTGTGTGTGTGTGTGTGTGTGTATGTATATGTATATGTATATGTATATGTATATGTATATGTATATGTATGTGTGTGTGTGTGTGTGTGTGTGTATGTATGTATGTATGTATATATATATATATATATATATATATATATATATATATATATATATATAATATATCCAGAGTCCCCTGTGGGGGAGATGGTGCGGTGATAGAAATTGAAAGATAAATAAATAAAATAAATAAATAAAATGCCTCTGTTCCTCTTTTCTATCATAAGTCATTCAAAACAGTACTTCAAAATATACATTATTATTTACAAAGGGGTTTTCACATCTCTAAGTTATTTAATATCTCAAACAGCTCCTTAAAGGAAATACGGTCCTTATGTGCAATTTACAGAGTAAAAGATCGAGCCACAGCAACTTACTGAGAGAGCTGGTTATGGCCTTTCCATAGTCTCTTTTCCACTGCTCTTCCAACATGTCAGGGAACAAAAGCCTTAATTGACTTGTTAGCTTTCTATAAGCAAGGGCCTAGAGCAGAGCTTTCCAAACTGTGTGTCGTGACACGTTAGTGTGTCAGCTGCAGTGTCTGGGTGTGTGGTGGCTGCTGCTGCCTCCAAACCTGCTGTGATTCCGTGCAGGTCCTAGTGCCTGCCTTGTGCCTTGCTGCCTCCAAACCTGCTGTGATTCCGCGCAGGTCCTAGTGCCTGCCTTGTGCCTTGCTACCTCCAAACCTGCTGTGATTCCGCGCAGGTCCTAGTGCCTGCCTTGTGCCTTGCTGCCTCCAAACCTGCTGTGATTCCATGCAGGTCCTAGTGCCTGCCTTGTGCCTTGCTACCTCCAAACCTGCTGTGATTCCGTGCAGGTCCTAGTGCCTGTCTTGTGCCTTGCTTCCTCCAAACCTGCCTGCCAGGATTCCGCACAGGTCCTAGTGCCTGCCTTGTGCCTGGCTGCCTCCAAACCTGCTGTGATTCCGCGCAGGTCCTAGTTCCTGCCTTGTGCCTTGCTGCCTCCAAACCTGCCCTGCCAGGATTCCACGCAGGCCCTAGTGCCTGCCTTGTGCCTGGCTGCCTCCAAACCTGCTGTGATTCCGCGCAGGTCCTAGTTCCTGCCTTGTGCCTTGCTTCCTCCAAACCTGCCTGCCAGGATTCCGCACAGGTCCTAGTGCCTACCTTGTGCCTGGCTGCCTCCAAACCTGCCCTGCCAGGATTCCGCGCAGGTCCTAGTGCCTGCCTTGTGCCTTGCTGCCTCCAAACCTGCTGTGATTCCGCGCAGGTCCTAGTGCCTGCCTTGTGCCTTGCTGCCTCCAAACCTGCTGTGATTCCGCGCAGGTCCTAGTGCCTGCCTTGTGCCTTGCTTCCTCCAAACCTGCCTGCCAGGATTCCGCGCAGGTCCTAGTGCCTGCCTTGTGCCTTGCTGCCTCCAAACCTGCTGAGATTCCGCGCAGGTCCTAGTGCCTGCCTTGTGCCTTGCTGCCTCCAAACCTGCTGTGATTCCGCGCAGGTCCTAGTGCCTGCCTTGTGCCTTGCTGCCTCCAAACCTGCTGTGATTCCGCGCAGGTCCTAGTGCCTGCCTTGTGCCTTGCTTCCTCCAAACCTGCCTGCCAGGATTCCGCGCAGGTCCTAGTGCCTGCCTTGTGCCCTGCTGTAAGAGTGTGTCATGAAATGATGCCCTGCTGTAAGAGTGTGTCACGAAATGATGCATGTCTAAAAAGTGTGTCACCAACATGAAAAGTTTGGAAAGCTCTGGCCTAGAGAAAACTAAGGTTGCATTTCTTAACTTACCATCTGAACAGCCACAAGCCATGAGAAGTTGTACCACGTATGTGAAAGTCACTTTGGGTCTACAGACCCTCGGCTTCCCCACTAACCTCTTTC
The DNA here is from genome assembly GCA_023362775.1 of Charina bottae. Taxonomy (NCBI): domain Eukaryota; kingdom Metazoa; phylum Chordata; class Lepidosauria; order Squamata; family Charinaidae; genus Charina; species Charina bottae. The sequence continues at coordinate 41,523,892 of JALMGJ010000008.1, forward strand.
CCATCCTTTGCCACCACAAAAAAGGGATTGGTTCCATCAGACACCATAAAAGTGAAACGGTCTTCTAGAAAATTGCTTCCGTCATGACTGTAACTGATTCGGTTCTGGAATATATCCTCCATGGTGAAGGCATGGGTCTGTCGGTAATGATGCCCGTCATTGGTGTGCTCAATCTGGCCATGGCGTGGGGGCTGCACAATGCTAAAGGTAACAGACTTGGCCTGCATACAGAACAAAACGTGTGAAGAGCAAACAAGAGTTCACATCACACTGTAATGGTTTGTTCACAGACTGATGAAAATTCAGAAGATGGTCTGGTAAACCAACAGCTGTAAGGTTCTCCCCTGTCTGCAAAGAGGCCCACCTGGCCACTTCACTGGAAAGCAGATTAGAAGAAATGGAGCAAATGTCTGCCCTAAGATATTTCAGGGGGTAAATTCATTCCGTATTCAGTTGCTGAAATTATTCCGTGACTGTAACTGCATCCTTTCCTGCTCAATAAATCTTGTTAACAAAGACTCCGTGAGAAACTTGTCTGGAAGATACAAGTGCCAAAAGCTTAACAATCATGCTAAGATTTAATGTGGCTGGTTAGGCTTTAGCTTAGTGTAATGTGTAAATGTGACCAACAATGCATGGAAACAAACTAATTCCTGCCAAGGAATCAGAACAAAGAGATCTAACCCTGAAAACCTGTCTCAAGACACCATCCCACTGAAGCTATGGAGTCACTTCTGTCATTGCATTCTCTGCAGACCAAACCTAGATCCCACTACATCCAGTTCTCTGTAGCCTCCAGTCTTTAGTTCTTCATGCACAAGCAATTTATGAAACTCAGCACTTGAGGATGGACAGGCTGTTATTGCCTCAGTTGGCTCTGAAGAAGGATTTGCTAATTTCATGGAAGTCCGATTTCTCAAAGGTCTATTAGTTCTGCCAAGTAAACAGCACCTCCTACTCCAGAGGCAGTATATCTCAGAATATTGGATCAGCGGAGAAAGTATTTATTTATTGCTGAATATATACAGCTTCTTTCTGTTGATACCAACATTCAAGGTGGCTTACAACATTAAAAAATTACAGAATGTAAGACAGCCATGGTGTAGTGGTTAGGCATTTATTTATTTATTTATTTATTTATTTAATTTTTATCCCGCCTTTATTATTTTTATAAATAACTCAAGGCGGCGAACATACCTAATACTCCTTCCTCCTCCTATTTTCCTCACAGCAATAACCCTGTGAGGTGAGTTGGGCTGAGAGAGAGTAACTGGACCAAGGTCACTCAGCCGGCTTTCATGCCTAAGGCGGGACTAGAACTCTCAGTCTCCTGGTTTGCCATTGGCTCCTTCCTAGGGCTGAGAGACAGGGACTGGCCCAAGGTCACCCAGCCGGCTTTCATGCCTAAGACGGGACTAGAACTCACAGACTCCTGGTTTCTAGCCCAGCACCTTAACCAAACTGGCCCTCATTGGGATGGCATGGGCTGTAATCCACCCTCAGCCATGGAAGCTCCCTAGGTGACTTTGGGTCAGCCCAAGGTATCTCATATTTTACTTGTGGCCAAAAATAGGAGGACAGAGTGCTATATGTACAGTACTGCCTTGAGTTCCTGAACAAAAACTGGGATATATGCTTATACATAAGTGTTCCATATGACTGTCTACTGCCAGGGGAACACGCCACTTGATGTCGATGAAGGTTCTCAGTCATCCAGGTGGAACAGTCTGTAGCTTGAATCATGTCAACTGGATTTCTATTTTCTCAGTGGAAACGTTTTGCTCCTTATCCAAGAAGCTTCTTCAGTCTGAGCATCAAGAATGGTGCACCTGATGTGCAAGGTCACACAGCCACCCTAGAAACATATTTAAGGATTCCCTTACTAACTTTGCTCAGACTGAAGAAGCTTCTTGGATAAGGAGCAAAACGTTTCCACTGAGAAAATAGAAATCCAGTTGACATGATTCAAGCTACAGAACGCCACTTGATGGAAACTAAAATTTTCCCTCCTGCTATACTGCTTCAAACAACACAAAGAGACCTCCTTTCTTCACCTCTGTGTCCTCATCGGTGGCTTTGAGCTCAAATTCTGTGATGGTTTTCCTCACGCCTTCCTGCACAGTCATGCCAATAGTCTGCACAACAGGCAAAGAATCATCAATCGGGTTAATAGTGATTTCAAAATTCTGGGTCACCTATTGGAAGAAAGATTGGGATTATGAGCAAAACCATTCTTGTTGGACATCGCCTTTCCACAGACAAACTAACCATGTTTTGGAAACCAATGAAAATTCACTGACCTCCTGTAAGCCATCGGAAACGGTGAAAGTAAACATGTCAGCATGTTCTTCAGCCTCGCTTGTATGGATGTAGTAGATGCTGTGGGAGATAAGGTCTGCTTGTTGGAAGGAGCTAATCCTTCTGCCTAGAAAACAGTAGCAGAAGCATCCACCATGTGTTCCAAAATTCCAAAGGTGTCCTCCAGCCCAAAGAATTACCTCCCCCTATTCCACTTTAAACTTGCTTTCAGAAATTCCCCATTGCAACACAACACCCTTGGGATGCTTTCAAATGTGTCCAGCAGACATATTTATCCATTCATTTATTAACACTGTCAAACTTTAAAGGAGAAACTCCAGGCATCATAACTTCTGTTACTGAATAAATCGGCACAATTCCCTTGTAATTCCCTGTGGATTCAGTAAGATGGGTGCTTTTGTTCACTTTGCTCCAAAACCAGTAAATATTTGCAAACCTGGTAATGCAGTGTGCTCCAAGTGTCCCAACTGGGGCTGTTTAATAATCCTGTATAGGAGATCGCTGGATTCACCACCCTGCTCCTTGGCTGACAACTCAAAGGTGGTGATTTTTTGCACAGAGTTTTCATCCAGGGTTAGCCCAGTGTTGACAGTGATGGACAGAGGCAATCGATCCTCTGGGAACAGTGAATATAAGAGAGGACATACAGGGTCAGATCCTAGATCCATCTACTGTGTCTCATGGTAGACAAGTGGATGGATTTGGGAAGCCACAAGTCTCAACTGGAGGATCAAAGCCCATTCCAGTATTTAAGGCTTGCCGCCTATGATTCAGGAAGTACTATGTACAGTACACAGCCATTGGTAGCCACTGATGGCCCAACCCTCTGTGAACCTTGCAGACCCCTTTAAAACCATCCAGTTGGTTTATTTATTGATTTATTTAACATATTTATATCCCGCCCATCTCCCTCACAAGGAGGGACCCTGGGCGGTTCACAATAAAACAGTTTAAAATCAATAAAAACCATAAATAACACCAATAATCAACAAAAATACATAATTACAGTCAGATCCAAACAATGGTAGGTCTTACTTATCCCATGAGCTGGTAGGGCTGGTTGAGGCAGATCTAAGAAACCAGCCAACCCCAAGACTGGCTATTCCCCTCCCCACCCCAAGCATGGTGGCAAAACCAGGTCTTTAGGTTTTTTCTGAAGTCCAGGAGAGAGTTGCTACTCCTACAACTATTAGCAGCGAATTTCATAGCTTAACTAAGCATTGCATGAAAAAGTATTTCCTTCTGTTGGTACTGAATCTCTCTACATTTAGTTTCAACAAATAGCCTCAAGTTCTAACAAAGGAAGGAAAACCGAACTCCCTCCATGTTGTCTATGCCATACATAGTTTTATACGTCATGCCTTTTCTCATCTTCTTTTGTTCCAACCAAGAGCCCCGATTGATATAATCATTCCTCAAAAGGGAGCCATTCCACCCCTTCATCATTTGATTGTCCGTTTTTGCACCTTTCCCAGTTCTATAATATCCCTCTTAAGATGCATCAATGAGAACTGTACATAGTGTATAAGTGCAGCCTTGCCATACTTTTGTAGGACTGGAGACAACATTAAGAAGATACTTTCCTTTCTTCTCCTTTTCTCACTATTTTACTCAGTCATTCTAAACTGGGTTGTCTGTTGCTTGACTGCAGAGATCTTAATCAATTAGTTGTAGGCCCTTCCATCTCTCCATTACTGTCAAGGATCAGTTGAGGGTGCAAGAAAAGAGGTGCAACTTTTGACTTTGGATCGGGTCCATGTTCAGATTGCCACCTAACTTCACCAACAACATTGCATTTCTCTTTTACCTTCTCTCAAGCCAACAATTCTATACTTTCAAGTATTCCACTAAGCTGACATTTGAAGGAGGGAGGGGCATGTAAGGAGACAACATTACCAAAAACCCTCCCTAAGCAAACAAACATTTATCCAACCTGGTTTATTTTAAGTACTCTTGAGTGTGTCCAGTGTTGCATTTTTAAACCAATGCCAATTACAGGACAGTCATGACTACAGGAATAAAACAAAGTTTCTCTCTGGTGCCACAATGCTAAATTCAATGCTTTACTTTGCAAGCACAATTTAAAGATACTTTTTAAGGTGAAAATAATAAAATGAGCATATGTAATTGTGTACCAAAGCTTGTATTAAAAGAATTTTTCAAAAATAATTGGGGCACATTTTTAGCTAGAAAAAATGGTTTTTAGATGGCTAATTTAACTGGTTAATTCAGTTCTAATTCTCATGTAACATGGTTTTCAAATGTGATCTATTTTCAGGAAAGCCAGAACAGGGTGGATTTCTGTTGACTCCTGATTTAACAACTCAGAGGAAATTCCCCCAAAATATAAAACTAACCTGTGGAATTCCATGACAAATTATATAGTGATGAACAAATGATTGTTCTCTGGAACATCAATCAGTACTAAGCAGGATGCAAAAGGTAAGATGCTCAGATTCTCTGAGAACTTCAAAGCCTCCATCATCCAAATGTTAATGATGTGCAGCCCCTGAATGGTCTTCATAATTGATTCTAACCATCAGACTTCGCAGCTGAAGTCTTTTCCAGAATTTCCTTAATTCTACTTAATAAAAGCCATCCTCTGTCTTGCTACAGAAAGCAAAGCTGTGACAAGATTGTTGCCTTACCTGTTATGTTAATTGAAAATTCCAAGTCTACCATTTTGTTTCCCTCTCCATCTGCCACATCAAAAACAAAAACAAATGTCCCGACAGGTTCTCCTTTCTCATGGCTGTATTCCACCTGTCCTGTAGTAGGAAGACAGAAGAAAAGAATAGAAGCAATTCTTAGAACATCTGCAACCTATCTTGCATTACTGTGTTTTTCTGAAGTCTGTAACCAAGTTCTCTGTGAGATGATAAACCCATACACAGATGCTGGCTTTGATGCTCAGTTGCACCCTTCTCTTGACTCTGTCCTTCAGGAGTGCATCCAAATTTCTATTGGCTATTTTACACACTCCTATTTCTGGGAGACAGTGGAGGACAGGAAGGCCTGGCGTGCTATGGTCCATGAGGTCATGAAGAGTCGGACACGACTAAACGACTGAACAACAACAACATTTCGCAGATAACTCAGCATATTCCATTTTTGTCCCATGGCCTATTGTTATCAATTGCCAGATATCATAGGAATGATCAACAAATAGGGGTCATTTGGGCCAAAACATGAATTCCACCAGTTCTGAGATTCCTGCTTGTCTCTGTGCACAGAGATGGAAAGATAATCACAACAGATTTGTGGTATGTCATGAATATTCCTGAAAGGAACCTTACGTTGCACCTTTGAGGAGTTGAAAGCATTCATCAGCCCTATTGGATTTTTAAAGAGGCAACACCTTATTTGCATGCAAGATACTGTAAATAACTCCTACAAGTTCTCCCTGTTTTCTTCTCCTCTCTGCATAACAAGCCAAAAACAACAACAACAAAATACATGTTTTTGAGGCAGCTCAAAGTTCAATGCCAGAATTTTACCTATTAGAACAGAGAGTACCCCACCTTTGTTTATATCAGCCTGCGTGAAGCTTTTTGCCGGCCCCTGGACGGAGATCTGCATCAAAGAATCTCTTTTATGCAGGTGCAACACTCCATAGGTTGGGTCCTTCTTCATGATGTATTGGATGGACAAGTCATCTGAGTCAGCATCTGTGGCTCTTAAATGCTGGTTTGTAATGACTGCCACAGACCCTAAAGGGTGGAAACAAACGGATAAAAACAAAATTAAATTTCTTGCTTAGTTATTCTGGGAAAAATAGCCTGTTTGTTTGTTTGGTGCCTTCGAGTCAGTGTTGACTCCTGGCGATTGCCTGGACTAGTCCCTGTAGTTTTCTTGACAAGATTTTGGAAGTGGTTTGTCATTGCCTCCTTCCTAGGGCTGAAAGAGTGAACGCCAATTGACTGAAGTTCTCTACACTCAGCTATTGGCTAGTTTCAATTATTTAGCTGAGTATGTTCTCTATGGTGGGGACAATATAGAGTAATATGGGTGGGCTTCCAAGTGTGTTGACTAGCAAATGGAAAAGCTGAGGGCGTACCAGACTTCATGATGTCATGACAGCAGGAAGTTTGGCTATTTAGGGATTTTAATAAGGCGACTTCAGAAAAGCATAATCAGAGTTGACTTCTTTATTTTATACCAGCAGAGAGTCGTAGGCCTCTGTTCACGACTAATTTGGGGAGGTCCATCCTTGGCGAGGCTACAGCAAACTCCACTTTCCCTGTCTCTATGTGGAGGCCGTCTGAGAGTGAAAATTGGAACTCGTCGGTTTGGGCTAGCAAATTGTTCAATCTATAAATGATCAGTTCGTCCAGGACATCCTGGTAGGTGAAAGTTGATCCCTCAGAAAGAGCTTGTCCATTCTCCAGAGAATGCAGATGAGATTCTCTCTTGTACAGATATCCTGAGAGTAAGTAGATAATTATGGATTAGTTCCTCACAAACCACATCCTCCCTACTGCCTCTATGTCTTAATTCTATTCCTAATATAGATACTTACTCTTCATGGTATCTTTTATGAACCTATAGAACCCTTTACCACAGAATAAGGATTCTGGCAAATGGCAATATAAAAATTCACAAATACCTTTTAATCCATACTATATAAAAACCCAAAATAGGAGATTTCTCAACAGCATATGTTATCAAGTTGGTCAAGCTATTTTTTATCAGCAATGGCTTTCACGTATCATGCTAAACCGTGATGTGGGTTGTTATTTTCTCTGCTTATTACCTTGGTTCTTGTATTCTAAAGCCTAATAAAATGAAAAGATGAAATGATGACCAGTATCCTATCTTACAAAAGGATGACATCAATTCATAGAGGATGGTTTCTGAAGAGTGATTATCCCTACTTCTATCACCTGATGTGATAGGAAAACAAACTCTACCTTCTTCCAAATTCCTTGGAAGCTTCTTGGAAGAAGCAAGATGGCTTGTCTCCGAGCATTGCGAAAGGGCCTTGGTTTGACTCAGGAAAGTAATTATAATTTATTTTTGTTGTTGTTGTTAATTTATACACTAAGTCAAAACTTAGATCCTGCAGGTCTCAACTGAACTGCTGAGATTTGCTAAAAACTTGAGTCACAGCTTCTTCTGAACGTTCTACACAATTTGTTTACTTAATTTGGCAGATGACCAACTAAGCCGTGGTTTGAGAAGTGTGCTTGCAGCAATTCTAGTAGTGAACTTATTGAAAAATAACTCTGATGCACTTCCTCAGCATTACTAAGATAATATGTCTCACCATTAATGGGTGCCTTGGTTACCATGAAAATCAGATGGTCATCGGGTGTGTCTAAGTCTCTTAGCCTCAAGGAGGAATTTCGGATCACTATTCCTGTGCTTTCCTGCACACTGATGGGTTCCAGCTGCACCTGAGGTGGCTCATCATTCAGGCGCTACAAGAACAGAAGGAAAATCACGAGAGAAAAACGCATTTCAACAACGGGTTCCTTGAAAAGGAAGAGGAATGGCCACTAGAAGCTACAAAATCTGGAAGTAGGTTATGGAAATATAACAGAGTCATATGGCTTTACAGCAGCATCTACCCAATTACTGAATACATTTGAATGGAAATCTAACTGGAAGCATTTAATGCATCAAGGTATTTCACAAAATAAACCAGCAACCTGAATTCGTATTTTCCTGGTAGATATTGTGTATTTGCATTAAAGTGTGCAAGAACTGCAACTGCTACTGGATAATGCGTTTGTGTGTGGTATGCACGTATAAGTTGTACGCCGCCCAGAGTCGCCTTGTGTGAGATGGGCGCCCAAATAAATGTGAGAAATAAATAAATAAACAAATGTGTGTGTATACACATATACACATTGGTGTGGTGTATATACATACAGAGAGAAAGAGAGAGAGAGATACTTGATTCACATTGCTCCTTGATGTGATTTGTTGAGTTTAACTTACTGACTCGTAACCTTGACAATTATCAGCATCAATAACAATAATGGTTTGTGCTTTAGATGAGGTGTGAACTCAGTCAGTTTTGGCTTACTCAACAAACCATGTTTAAACAAACCGTAGTTTAGCACTTTGTGTGAACCCAGACACACCACCTATGCTATCACAATGGTTTACGAATGAAAACCCCAAAGTGAACTCATTTACCTTAATAGTGATGTTGACACTGCTGGTTTCTGATTGGCTGAAGCCATCACTGACATAAAAGCTAAAGGTGTCCATTGATGGTTCAATACTTTCATGGACACTCTGAAAGTAATAAATACGGTTCTCCACCACATCTTGAAGTGAGAAGGAAAAATCGGAGTTTGCAGTGTTTCCAAAACCAAGGCGCCTGCCTGCAAGGAAAGTGATGCCCATATGAAAGGATTTTTTTTTCTTTTTAAAATTATTTTGCTTTTTTCTTAAGCAGAAACATTAACTCCATTCTTTGTCTTGCATATGTAGCCAACAGCACTCCTTAGCAAAATATTCTGCGGTTTAATTATGCACTGCAAAAAGAAGAGCTTCTTAGATGTTAGAAAAACCTTCCAGGCTAACCATAATATAAGGCAGATTTACAACAAGGGTCATCAATGCAAGACCCAGGATATCATTAAGATATGGCCCAAATCTTACAAGACAGCCCATACTTCAAGGTTTCTGTGTTCATACATGAGATCTCCCATGTTTCAGCCATTTTTTAAAAATGTTTAAAAGAGATTTGATTTGATTTGATTTAGTTTAAAATTTTGAAATTCATTTGCTTATTTTAATTTTCTGGTTCCTGCCACATCACCCAAAGCCATGATGATGCTTACCACCTGAAAAGCTGATAAAGACTGCATTACGAGAATGAAACCAAGTCAACCCTGAGCTCTCACACTTGTCCTCCAATGCACAGATAAGGAAATCAGAAGCTTCTTTTTCTGTTTAAGATTAACCACCATTTATCTGCTCATCCAATCCTGAAACAGTGGTCAGTTTTCACTATGGTCAGTCAAAAAAACCTTAAAATCGTCCTGTTTCCACTAACTGTAGTTAAGGTTAACCACAGGTTCAAGCCATGGGTCGGAGTGTGGTTAATCTAAAAAGGAACCAGAAGTTTAGGAACAATTTATCATAGCTTTGCTTTGCTGAAGGAAGGCTGGGGTGGGGGTGAATGGGCAGGAAGGTGCGTGAAGTCCCAAGCCAAGCTGCCCCCCTGTAGATATTAATTGGAAGGAGGCAACGCCAGAACCACGGGTCATGCAGAGATACAAGAGGCAGCCTCCTCTGCCAATATCTACTATGCTTTCTGCAGGAGAAGCCTTCCATTATTTCATGGCTTAAATTTTATGGCCCATTATCTTGGGAATTATTGGTAAGAAAATTCGACTTTGCCCAATGCTCAACCTTAGGAATCTCCTCTGCTGTGCTATCCTCTTATAGAAGTTGCATCTTACCTGTCCTGGTGTTTTCAATGTACCCATATTTTGGAGGGCTTGTGATTTTTACAACCAGGCCTTCTTCAGCAAGGCGAGCATCAATGCCAAGGGTGTGGTGAGGCTGGAGTGGCACTCGTCCCCCTTCATCCACCTGAACGCAAAAGCAACATTCTGGTCTATGCCGGAAATTTGATTTAGCAATGTTGCCACTCAGTGTGGGCAGCCAACAGAACAGGGGCTACTGGTAAATCTCTGAGAAATGTTCAGAGCATTACTAACAACAAGCTTCTCTCTCTTAGCCCCCACCCCAATCTCTTAATATCTCTCATCTGAAATACTTCGTATTGGGGTCATCTCCATAATAGTTTTACAGTATGATAAATAATTATTTCTACCCCAAAGACATCATTATGGCTCCACTTCTAAAAGCCAACATGTTGTTTCATTTGAGTCGGATGCATGACCCTAGTTAAAAGGTAGATTCCATTGGCATGAAGCCTGCCTGAAGTTGTCCTCCTGGTATCCACTGTTGCCTAAACAGCCTAAACAATTACTACCTTCATGTGTATTTTAATCTTATGTGGGCAAAGGGTGATGGAGAAGGTGAAGGTGAAGGAGCAGAAAAGTCTTTCCTCCTCACCATCAGCTCCTTCTTTCCAGGCTGAAATTCACTTTTTTTTTCATACAAGCCAGAACTGAGGTATTAAAACAGGAAGTTTCCAAAGGCCCCTTTGTATGATCCCGACTAATCTAGGCAATCCAGAGATACGTAAGGTTCCCAACCTATATTTTTACAACATGCAGGTCCATTCAAAAGGAAGAAATAGCAGTGAATAGTGTTTTAATTATTACCGTTCTGGGAGGAAAATGTCTCGGTAACTAAATGCATCCTTTAATGAAAAAGGTCTCAGGCATTTCTTGTTAAAGGAGGGATGAAGAATTTGTGGCCCTGAAGAACTACAACTCTTTTGGGGTCCCACAAGGGAGCCTTCAGAATCTGGCAGTTTTGTCAGAATGCCGAAACCAGCTCTGTGATGTTTCAACCCAAGCTTACCTACTCTTATGTACTTGTGTGGTGTTACAACATGAGAACAAGAGGGGTGGACCTTGCATCATGACCCTCATCTCATTGTTGGCCCCCATGGCATCTTGGTTCCCAATGGTCTCCCTTCTCTATTGAATGCTATTCACAATTCAAAATGTCCCTTGCAAGTATGAATCCCACAGGCTACTGACGTACCGTAATTTGGTCAGAAAAGGTAACAACTGGAGGCACGCTTTGGGCCGCTGTGATAGTAATGGTGAACATCTGACTATCAAGCTGGTTGTTGTCAGCATCAAACACAGAGAAGTAGAAAACATCTGTGATTGGCTGATTGACCACAGTTTCAAGCTCGGTGAAATATCTGCACAGTAAAAATGGGAGAAGTTGAACTGTGATGGTAGGAAGACAAAAGGGTTTCTCATCTTGCTTGGAAAGTGTGCAGTGAGGTAACAATTTAATCTCCTCTACTTACAACTTATCTGCCTGGGGGAATAAACTTACCTGGTTGCATTTTCATTTTATTGGGAGAGATGGAATGGCTGGGGAAAAAATAGTGAACAAGGAGGAGTACATTTTATTTCCAACTTTTATCAATCTGCTGCCCTTTAAATCTGCCAGATCGAAAGCTGTTGACAATGCGGGCTGGGGATTTGGGGAGCATTAGTTGCAACACATCTGGGGGCCCAAATTGGGAAAGCAGGTTCATGCATTGACACAAAATTAAAAGTCAGGGCAAGATGAAAGACAATGTCACTGGGATAAATCCAAATAGTGAAGTAGGGATGTGCACAAAATGGGGAAAATGTTTCTTTCTGAGCCTGGAACAAAACCATCATACTCTAGAGCAGCGGTCCCCAACCTTTTCGGCACCAGGGACCGGTTTCGTGGAAGACAATTTTTCCACGGACCGGGGAGGGGGGATGGTTTCGGGATGATTCAAGCGCAGACGGAAGTGGTAAATAAAATAATGGGCGGGCCACACACGGACTAAAATAAGTGTCGGATTCTGACTTCTCATAAGGAGCGCGCAACCTAGATCCCTCGCATACAGTAGGGTTCGCGCTCCTATGAGAATCTAATGCCGCCGCTGATCTGACAGGAGGCGGAGCTCAGGCGGTGATGCGAGCGATGGGGAGCGGCTGTAAATACAGATGAAGCTTCGCTCGCTCGCCCACCGCTCACCTCCTGCTGTGCGGCCCGGTTCCTCACCGCTCTGGAGGTTCTCCCAAACCCCTTTGGGCCAGGCACAGATAAGCCAAACTGCTGATACACGGCTTATATCGACTCATGTCTTTTCTACCATTCTTGCTTTTGCTCATACAGGTTTTGCTATTTATTTATTTAAAAGATTTGCATGGACGCCCATCTAAATACACAATTCTGGGCAGCTTGCAACAACAATAATATCCAGAACTATAAAAATCATAAATCATAAAACCAAAACAAAACCCAGCGCCTCAGTCATCCCCTCGGGATGCCCCACAACCAATTCCAGATATCCTCACTCTACCCCAGCACCTGGGTAAAAAGCCAGGTCTTGATGGCCTTCGGAAAGGCTAAAAGGGTGAGGGCCTGCCAAATCACTGGGGGGAGAATGTTCCGGAAGGTAGGGGCAGCCCCTGGGAGCCAGTGCAGCTCGTGCAAGAGAGGTGTAACATGGTCAAACCTAGAAACACCCATTACTGTGCATGCTGCTGCATTCAGGACCAGTTGTAGCTTCCGAGTGGTCTTCAAGGGCAGCCCCATGTAAAGCGCATTGCAGTAATCCAAACGGGAAGTGACTAAAGTGTGAGTGACCATGAGCAAGGCCTCCCGGTCCAGGAAAGGGCACAATTGATGCACAAGATGAATCTGTGCAAAGCCCCCCCCCCCCAGCCATGGCTGGCACTTGCTCTCCAGCAAGAGCTGTGAGTCCAAGAGGACCCCCAAATTGCGCACCAGCTTCATCTCTTAAAACCTGTAAAACCCCATTTCTATAACAAGAAAAGTATATATTAAATATACCATATTTAAAATCTCTTTTTCAAAATGCTGTTGGAAATCATGGTTTCCCATCACAGCCTGTGCAAACCTGAAATCTTTGCCTTTTAAGTAAGCCTTAATCCCCCATTACTTTCTGTATTCTAGAAACAATGGCTTGTTTAAATTGTGATTTATTAGAATAAGCACAAACTAGGATTCCAGAACTTGGCATATTCTGAAACAATAGTGTAAGCAAGGCTGAGGAATCTATATTCAACTGCAGGAAAAACTGACTTCTGGCCCACTTCCTGAGGGTCACACAACATCACCAGGTCTGGATGGAAACTCATCTTTTTTTGCTAAAAACATGTCCTTCAAATAAAAATAAATAAACAAACATGTCCAAATCATGAATGCTCCTTTCTTTGTGTGCCCAAAGGCACCAAAAGTTCTGGGGGCAATTGTTGTGTATTCATGGAGAAATGGTACCTGAACTGAGTGAGACTTCTGCCTAGGTGAGACTTCTGCCTAGGCCTTGAGGACTGATGGGGAATCTCCTGGCCACCAAACAGGAGAGTCCCCACTCCCCTTGAAGTAAACCATAGTTTCCAGAATTTCAGAATTTGTTTGTTTAAAAGTGAGAGGGAAGAACTCATGTTGGAAGTCCATGCACTTCATGCAAACCCATGGTTTCCTGTTAGGTACGATGAAGGTCACTGATTTCAATTATTTGGAAATAAAACATTTGTTTCCAGCATTAAATGATAAATCAGAGAGTCTCAGAAGAGTAGCTGGGAGAATACTCTGAAGTCTTCTGACACTTTGTTCTAAAGACTGGAACTTTTTCATATATCTCCCCAATCTCCCCCCCCCCCTAAGGTCAGGACTCTCTTTAAAAAGCCTCAACAGCTTATGTCTTTCCTTCCAGGGAAAGATTTTCCATTTCTATAGTTCTTCTTGCATCCCTGTTTCATTAGTTCCAACCTTCACATTCCCCCTGGCAGAATATGTAATAAAACCTTTGTTTGTGACCTGCATATTTTAATTGCCAATTCACAAACTATTAAAGACAAATAGTTCTAGGGCTGTTTTTGGAGAAGGCTACACATCCCACACGCCTCACTTTCCCTGGAGGTGGCACTGTGGTTTTCATAATGATCTTGAAGAACTTGGGGTAAATTCTTGGGGACAGTCATGAAGATTACCTGATTCTTTGATTGTTGATGTCGTCCATTGTGAAATTATAGACCTCAGAAAACTCATCTGACTGCTGTCCAGAGGTGATCTGCGTAAGAGTGCCGTACATGGGAAGAGAAATCAGCTGAATTCTTATCTCAGAATCTGGGGAATTGTTATCCTAAGGGCAGAAGTGAGATAAAAAAGAGCCATATTAATTCAGATAATCATTGAATAAAATGAATGACACTAGGTAAAAAGGAGAGTCCTACCTTTCGTGTGTTTGAAAGGTATAACAGAGAATAAATTGGGAACAAACTTGTTTCTATGATGTTGTTCTGTTCTGTCGCACCTATTTTAAAGTTCCTTTGCGCCAGAAGGAGAAAAAATATGCAAAATATGATATGTTGGAGTTCTGATTTATTAAATACTTTTTAATCGGTTAAGTCAATGGATTAATTGGCCTTGTGACCCAATTGATCGGGGGAGGGCTTTGATTTTTTGCCAATTAATCCATTGACTTTTTTTATTTAGTTTTTTTTATCCCGCCTTTATTATTTTTATAAATAACTCAAGGCAGGGAACATAGCTAATACTCCTTCCTCCTCCTATTTTCCCCACAACAACAACCCTGTGAGGTGAGTTGGGCTGAGAGAGAAGAAACTGATTAAAGAAATTGATTAAAAAGTATTTAAGCAATTAAAAGACATACATCCAATTAGTTAGACAGAGGGTCTTCTTAAAAACTGCTGATTATTTTGATTTCAGTAATGTGTTCATTGGCCACCTTTAATTGAGTACAAATATTTTAATCATTGAAAAAAATATATCAATTAAGCAAAAGATTCTTAAAAACTGCTGATGTCTTCAATATAAAAACGTTACAAAATAAAATAACAAACCTATTGATGTGGTGCATAAATCAATAATCATTCAAACATAAATATCATGCCATCAATTGCAGCAGTAAGGGTGAAAGTTACACATATACAAGATGTTATTTGAAACCAGTCAACCCTTCAAAAACACTCCAGTCTTCATTTGCATTAATATTGCTACAATATCTATAAGGAAAAAAACACACGAATATTCCCTACCTACTTAGTATTCCGCTGCATATCAGCTGGGAGAGACCACCACAGCCATGGGGGGAGCGCTCCTTCTTTCCAACCTCCCAGCCTAATCAAACTTATTGGCAGGAATGTGAGAATCACCTCAAAAATTAAGACCATGGAGAGGCTGGTTTAAGGTGAACTACGTCTTCACGTAGATGAGTGCACTGAAATCCTGGTTTGTAGGTCAACATCAGAAACTGGGCCTGCAAACTTCTGCTTCTCTTTCATACAGGGGTTAGGAAAAAAGGGACCAGTCTTTGGTGGTGCCTTCTAAGACACAAATATGCGTTAACACCAACTTGGCACGCTCGAAATGTGCAGGTTGGGACTATAATTCCTAAGATTATTATGAATTCATTGTTTGTAGGAACCTTCCAGGAAAGGGCTTTTCCCATGACATTTTTGATAATCAAAACATGCCTTTTTTAATGTTTTAGTTTGATGGAAATTATATAAAAATAAGAATATTAGCATATGTAGTTTGTTCTATACATAGTCCATGCTTTAAAAAAAAACATACAAATTGTTGACAAAGACTTCCAAAGAACAATGTATGAGATTGACATAAATGTATAGTTGCCTAAACTCCAGGCTCAATCCACATAACTCATATCCCACTGTGCATCTTAAAGGCGAACAATGTGGTGACATTACCAAAACTATGGGCCCAACTTGCCGGCACATTTCTATGGTTCAATTTTGGCCATGTTCAGAATTTTGAAGAGAAGAACAGTTCCTAGCATTGCACACCTCTGGTATATCTCAATGGCTTCTACATCCTGACATTTGAGGAATGGCACAATTGCAGCCCTTCAGATCCAAACGGACTCCATCCACCAATGTGTCCCGTAATGCTTCTACTCTGTGTGCCAGTCTGCTTCCAGGGGCAATTGGCATGGGACCAGGCTACCTTAGAGACCGCCTCATCCCCAGAACATCGACCCGCCCCACCTGGTCATGCAGAGAGGGCATGCTACGGATCCCATCAGTAAAAGAATTTCACCTAGCGGGATCCAGGAGGCGTGCCTTCTTTGCCGTAGCACCCGCCCTTTGGAACATCCTGCCCCTTGAGGTGAGGCTAGCCCCCACACTCCTGACCTTCAGGAAGCAACTGAAAACCTGGCTCTGCCACCTCGCTTGGGACGGGATGAGTAATAGCTCTTCCTGGGGATGGCTCACACCGTAAAGTTTGGTTCGCAAACATCACATACAGCCTCTTGGATTTTATATTTTTATATTCTTAATAATTGTATAAAGTATTTTATATGTTTTTAATTGCTGACTTGATTGTAAACCGCCCAGAGTTCCCTTGTGGGGGGAGATGGGCGGTGATATAAGTTAGAAATAATAAATAAATAAATAAATTCAAAGTGTTAGTTATCAGCTCTAAAGCCCTATACCAGGGCTTTCCAAACTGTGTGTCGCGACACAGTACTGTGTCACCTGGGGGTCCCAAGTGTGTCGTGCGACATCCCAGAAGCGCTGATGGCGTGCCGCCGCATGCGGCAGCGGGCCATCAGCGCTTCCAAGTTGTCGCGCGACACACCAGGATGCTGCTGCCGCTGCACACAAAAACCTGAAAGCGCAGCCGTGGCAGCAACCCGGAAGCGCCACTGCTGGCACTTCCAGGGCTTTGCACCCCGCGGCGGCGCTTCCAGGGTTTTGCGCGCCGGCCGTTGGTGTGTCACCAACGGCAAAAGTTTGGAAAGCCCTGCCCTATACGGTTTAGGGCCTAGGTATCTTCAAGAACACCGGCTCTTAAATGAATCTGCCTGTCCAGTGAGATCAAAGAGAGAAGGGCTGTTGAGGGTCCTGTCACTGAATTTCACCTGCAGGAACCCTAAGATCAGGGCTTCTCAGTGATGGCCCCCCGTTTGTCAAAGAGCTCTTCCTCACACATTCAGACGGCTTCCCTGCTGGATTTTCACTATAAAAACATGCCTATTTAATAAGCCTTTCAGAGATGTTCATTTGGACTTGCTGCTGGTGGATGGCACCATTACTGTAGCATTCTTTTTGTTGCTTGTTTTTAATGCATGTTTTTCCTCGTACATCATGCAAAGGCAAATTGACACTCATAAAAGAGGCAATTGGGGCCACATCTTGACTTCCCCCCCTCCCTCTGTAGATGCCCCTGAGCTGTGATTTGGAATGAGGGAATCAGAAGAAATTTTCTCAATTTCTGACTTCTTGGCAGAGCCAAGAGTTATCATTCCTAACTGCCGTGTTTGCAACTCCTACCAACATATGGAGCTATTCTATACATTTCCCCAATATATGAATTTTAATATAAACTTCCTGAGTACCATTTTTAATGCAAGAAATGGCCTTCAGTGCATTAATTTCTCCAAGGCAACCTCTCATTAGCATTAATTCTTCCAACCGAAACTCTACTGGGGCTGTCGTCTCCCACCACCTAACATCCTTCTGGTTTTGTTTTTCTCTTTTCAGTATTTAGTCCATCAAATGTGTGGCCCAGTGAAGTTCCTGCTGCATTTAAACCTTTGTTGGGAGGAAAAAATGGAGACTGTGAACGTGGTTGGAACCTTGGCAGTTTGAAATACCTCACATTAGCCTGCTTAAACGTGGAAGGAGAAAACGTGGGGGGGGGGGGAGGAATGTTTCCACACTGTCCATTTAACTGGATGAGGGAGGGAGCTGAGTAAGGTAGAAGAGAATGAAGAGCATGTGGAGAGGAAGTGTCGAAAATGGCGCAACAGCGAGGCCTGACAGAAAGGAACAGGGTGGAGGACAGCAGGAAAATGCCTTGCAAATGATTTAGTTCAGGGATCGGCACATTTTTCAGGCTGAGGTGAGCGATTGTGGGGAGGCAGGGAAAGGAAATACAGCAGCAGGTGAGACAGCCAAGACTTTTATCTCATAAAAGGCAGCTCAGCCCAGGTCAGGAGAAATCTGGGAAAAGCATTTCATAGTATTCAAAGAGACCTCACCTTAATTAATTCACTATAAACGAAGATGGGAAATTCCACTAGCAGTTTCCAAGATGCTAAATTTACCCCCGAGGAGCATTCAAGATCCCTGCCTGAAACTGGCCGCCTTGGTCTTGCTTGGCAGTTGAGTATGGGCAGGGCGCACTCACAAAATGGCTGCCACAGGAGACATGATGCCTAGTGACAAAATAGCTGCCAAGGTGGCAAAGCCCATTTCCAAAAGGTCAAATAGCTCCCCTCTACCATCCTTGTAGGATCTTTATTTGGACTTGGTGAATACAATGCTAGAGCCTGGGGTTTCGCTTTCTTATGTTATGCTGTTCATTAAAAAAAAAATCAGGCAAATCAGGAGACTTAGTGGAGAGAAAGGGAGACCTCATATAAAGGGTTGAAGAGAACATTGGACTTTTCTGCACAGGAGACCTTCAGTACAAACAGCCAGTACGGTTAAACAAGCGTAAAAGCAACAGCATTTTAGAGAAAGAACCAAAAGGACAGAGCTCAACCAACTTCTCATGATCGACCTGGCGGGCCAGGATGTTAGAGATATTGGGTTTCAACCAAGCACGTCTCACACAAGCTTGAAGGAGGAGACAGCCTCTGCTGTAACCTAATCTTACTTGCTTTGTGTGGGAAGGGCTGAATCCTGATTTCCTGTTCCTGTTCCCTTCATTTCTCCCTCCTTTCTGCTCAAATCTCCTACCAAGGAGGATGGTCAGCTATGGCTGCCCATGTTGCTCATACTTCCATTCAGGTGGGCCACATTAAAGAAGCATGTGGGTCTCGTCAGAACCTATTCTATTGCTTGCATGCATGGACCGTTTCTACTAAGGAACTGTGAGTTACAATAAAATTGTAAGCTCTTTTTATGTTACTTTACATTAACGTGTGAAGTGTGTTTATTTTGTGTTTTGAACTGATTAAGCCTTGTGCAAGTTTATGGGAACGCTTCTACTCTGCTATATACTAATAAGAAGCTGCGTGGAGTTCTGGTACTACCATCCCAGAATTCCTACACAGGAGACTAAAGAGGCTTCATGGCATCTGATTCTCAGATTAGCTTAATTTCCCTTCACCTCTGCATGTCACCTCTACCTCATGGTAATGGGCAGAAACCAAAACACCTGCTTAGACAGGAAAGACTCATTATTGCTGCCTTTCTTTTTTGAAGATGTAGGAAGGAGCCAGGAGAAAATATGAGTGAATATATAAAATATTTAAAAAGTACTGTTTTTCCAATAGAAGAGAATATCTGTAGCTCAGGGTTGAACCGTGGAGTCCTTGGTGCTCTCTGAGCTTGGTTGTTTCCTTGCAGATGTTTCATTACCCAACTAGGTAACATCATCAGTGCTCTGTCAGGTAATGAAACGTCTGCAAGCAAACAACCAAGCTCAGAGAGCACCGAGGACTCCACAATGAACAATTCCTCCAATCTTGGGAAAGCCTCCACCCATCACATTCAGACCCAGATAGTTATTTCTGAGATTTCATTATCCTAATTTTAAAAATGATGTAAGGAAAGGTAAAGGTGAGCCAGCAGTGTAATGTGGCTGTGTAGAAAGTGAGTACAATCTTGTGCTACCTTAACAGAAAAATAGTGTTAGGGAATGATTGCTTCATTCTGTATTAGGCACATTCATCTAGTTCTGTTAAGGACAGTGAGAAGTGGGTGCTTACCTGGGTAAGATCAAGCAAGGTGAGGAAGGATTCAGAAACCGAAAGAACTAAGTATATGTTGAGCGTATAGACGAGTAAAGAGAGGCATGGTAGTATCTTTCAGATACTTGCAATGTTTTAAAAAGAGAAAACAGGTCTGTTTTATACCAAGAGCAGGATGAGAAGCAAGGAGTAAAATAGCCAGGAACTGTGATGCAATGTGTCTCTGAGGGAGAAGATGATGTTATGGAGATTGCGGGCGAAAGAGGAGGGGGCGCTTTCCAGGGCGAGAAACGCGTTCACAGTGTCAAGGACCTTGGGCGCCCGTCCAAGAAGGTCAGGCCGGATCCGCCTTAGAGCGCCAGGGGGGTTTCCCCAGAGAATTGGTTAGCGTGACTTAGTTTGGCAAGATTCTGTGTAAGGTAGAACCATAAAGATCTAGAGCTTCATTCCGGGCTCGGCGTTGTTTCTTACCCTAACCCATGACAGGAACAGCTAAAATTGTATCAACCCATCACAAATGAACCATGTTTTATGGAATTAACCCAATTGGCTAGGTTTGCAAAATAACTGAACTATCAACTAACTATACTGAAATATATATTAGCCAATTCTGTTTTATCCTAGTATGTTGTGTGCAATCCCAACATAAGAAAACCTGATTAATTAATTAATTAATTAACATGCTTTCGAGCAATGAAATGCTTTCACAAGTAGTTGGCTATCCATAAAAGGTTATGCACAGTCTAGACAACTTTTGTATCAAGGATACTGCAGCTGTTTCCATTGTAGCTAAAGTATACTGTAGGTTAGCTTCTAGGTCCCTTCCAACTCTGATTTTGTGACATAGACACAAGTCATGGGAAGTCACTATAACAAAGCAATTTTTGCTCTCAGAAAAGACTCAAGAGCTTTGCAAGACATGGGCTGTCTCACACCAGAATCTTTCTAGAGTCACAAAGAGATTGTCTTCAGCCACGTGATCACCAGCGGCCCTTGTGTTTGTCAGGGACATAGAAAAATGTCATTTCAGAAGCTGTGCTGAACTTTATAATTCAAAAAAGAAAATGTCAGTTTCAGAAATGCTCTGAACTTAGGATTCCCTTGGATCTTCAGTTGCCAAGTTTTGAACCAATCACTCAATGATTCCTTTCATTCCAGCTTGAACTTCAAAAATTCATAAGTGACCATGTTTGCCTTCATACCAATAAAAGCTGAATTTTGTACAAGAAACAAAGACAAAGACCAAGTGGTTTTCTTTAGTTCTTCCCCCTTCCCTTCTGTCTAAATGGGCAACGCTACATTCTCTATCTCCCTAACTCTATGACTGTTCTGAACATACCAAAGATACCAATATACTAAGATACAGATTAAAGTTGAGACATAAAACAAAAATAGGTCAGATGCTTACAATATAGGCAAAGTGAGATCGAGTGATGATCACAGAGTTTTTACCAGCCACAGGGATACTCAGCGAGCAGCTGGGATCCATCCTTGGCCCATCACTTTCCACCGGGCTGACTTGCACATTGAGCAAAAAGGTGTCTTTGGTACTGCCGTCAGTTACTGAAATTTCCATGCGGTCTTCTTCTGAGGATGAGCCATCATGGAGATAATGCAAGGCGTTTCTGGTGATTTCCTCATATGTGAAGGTATCACCTTCCCGGAAAGAAATGCTGGAATCAGAATTTTCTCCTTTACATACCATTAAGAAAAACTCCCCGTAAATAAATAGCGCCTCAGTCTAAGTACAGTACTCTCTGTGAATTTACCATAGTGCCCCTGAATGCAATGGGGAGGGCATCGATTTTGTTCAAGGCTGGAATGAAGCTATGTACAGAGAAGATTCCCCCTTGGTAGTCCAGATGTTCTGCTTTAATGGCTAACAATTGAGAAGACTCTCACTTCAGTTTATGGAACTGAGCACGTTTGAGTTCCAGCATATCCACTTGAAGCAAACCCCAGAAGAACGTTCTCCACTCAGAGGAAAGATGGACAATATCCCCTAAGTTCAAGTCTAGAAGCCTTGGAAGAAGCCAGGGCAGACGTCCCCAACTCATAGCACTCTCCTCCCCTGCTCTTGGGGCTCTAGGTAAAGACACTTTATTCAGATAGGTTTAAAGTACTTAAAGCAGCTCTGTGTCTCGTCACTGTGAGGGTGAAGAGAAAGCGCTCTCTCTTCCTTGCCTTTTATACCCTGGATCATGGCCAGAAAATAACCATTGCAAAAGCATCCTTGCCAGAATTGTTTCTTAAGGGTCCCTAAGGCCTTTTGTCCTAGCACAGAGCTTTCCAAACTTTTCATGTTGGTGACACACTTTTAAGACATGCATCATTTCGCGACACAGTAATTCAGTTTTACTAGCAAACCGGAGGTTAAACTAACTAACTAATAAGAGATATGGACACATACATAAATTGTAATAGCGAAATGTATGGGGACACAACATATCTCATGAAAATAGAGTTCTCCTTTAAGCAGGGCAAGGCTTGGACAGAGCTCCCCTCTTACAGCAGGGCACAAGGCGGGCCTGCGCGGAATCACAGCAGGTTTGGAGGCAGCCAGGCACAAGGCAGGCACTAGGACCTGCGCGGAATCCTGGCAGGGCAGGTTTGGAGGCAGCCAGGCACAAGGCAGGCACTAGGACCTGCGCGGAATCCTGGCAGGGCTCGGATGCTGCAGTAGCGAGGCGCTTGAGGCTCTGAGCGTCTGACTGAATGAATGAATGAATGAATGAATGAATGAATGAATGAATGAATGAATGATCGATCATGGGCTTTGGCAATTTTAGCTGGAAATTCTGGAAGCTGAAATCTAAGTACGTATATCTGGAGAACACCAGGCTGAGGAAGGCTGAGTGATTTTATCACCAATACATGGTCCATCACTCTCTACAAAAATAAAACACTTGCAACAAAGTACAGGTAGACCTCACTTAACGACTGCCCCCATTTATTTATTTTATTTATAATTCGATTTATATCACCGCTCCATCTCCCCCAAGGGAAACTGCCTTTAGCAACCATTCAAAGCTACGACGGTGCTGATAAAGTAACTTTACAACCAGTCCTCACATTTACAACGGTTGCAGCGTCCTGCTGTCATGTGATCACCATTTGCATGCTTCACAACTGGCTTCCGACAAGCAAAGCCAATGGAGAAGCCAGCAGTAAAATCGCAAGTAGTGGTCACATGATGTCTCGCTTAACAACCCACAGTGACTCGCTTAACAACCACAGCAGAAGTGGGGTCGTAAGTCCATCGCGGTCACGTGATGTTTTGCTTATGACCATGTCACTTAGCAATGGAATTGCCCTCCCAATTGTGGTTGTTAAGCGAGGACTATCTGTAAGCATTCATTCTGCACTTCAGTGGATTTTTTCTTCTTCTTAACAGACTTGTCTTTTAATGTAAAAGATCACAGACAAAACAGTATGAGAAACTTCCCCCAAGCATACCTGTTGTCATGTGGACAGGGAATCCAGAGCTGTGTTTGAGAAGAGCTCCATGGTGGGGAGGTTCTATCACTTCAAAGAAGAGATCTTCAGGAGCAATGTGTCCATCACTGACCGTCAGCTTTATTCCTTAACCATCCAAATGTGGAGGTGGAGGAAGCAAAATGTATTTAGATTTTTAGCCTCTGATCTCCAAGTGGACTGCAATTTATAAGCAGGTTATAGCACAGGTAGGGGAATCAGTAGTCTTTTGGGTATTGGTACATTCCAATACTTGGTCATAACATGGATCATGTGGCCTGGGATGCTGTGAACTGTAGTTCAGCAACAGCAAAAGAGCAGATTTCCCAATGAACATCACTATACAAAATCATTATACACACATTTGAAGATGGGTCTCTAGGTCAAATATTCCCTTGGGAAACTGAATTGGTTGCACTGGTTGATATATTTCTGTTTAAACAACCTGTTCAGATGTTACCTTCATGGGTCAGCCTAAAACAAAAACTACTCTAGGTAAGGGCCAGATCACCCATTGTGCTTCCATACAAAAGGATTCAAACGCACATGGATCCCATGCAGAGTTATGTTTCCACATGAATTTCTTCACTTGTGTTTTATGTCTTCCCTTCTTTGCTTATGTCCATAGCAAACTGTGTTCCCAGACCCCAGCCTTTTAGTTCCTCTACTGAACATTTGTTTCCTCAATTGGTGCCAAGTAATTTATGGGAAGTCCCCTAATTGAACTGCTATGGTTATGAATTACAAATATAGCATGGTGCGTACCCGAAGCCCATGGATGAACTAGTTCTCTTTCCTTACCAATGGCAGCTCTGCCTCCTTGGCTGACCTCAAGCACTGGAGCAGTAATCTGGAACAGTGGAGGCTCTACATCAGTGGAAAGCAAGTGGATGGTAAACACCATCTCAGGACTTATATGTTCTCCATCCGACACTAAAAGAAATCACTGGAGTGAATATGTTGCATAAAAGAATCAGGCTTAAAATTATTCCTTGTGTGGATGTGAAATAAACGATTGGCTGAAATCCAAAATGTTGGGTTTGACTCATAAAGCCCCAATAACATTAAAGGGTGCTCTAGGCAAGACTACCCACACCAGCATTTCCAGACTTAGTTGACTAGGTTCAACTTAGGGTTCACACAATACCTTAATCCTCCCCCTTGACCTACTTAAGCAAGTTGTGTAAATGGGATCAATGAAAGTGCCCATGTTCCTCTAAAATATAAGTCTGTCTTTCACTTCCTTCCAAATGACAGCATTGTTTTTTTTAAAAAAAGTTGTATTATAATTTAACTTATTCCATATCCATCATTTGCCTCTTCCATACTGTTGGGGTTTGAATAAATACCCAGAATTTACAGATAGATTAATTAGACAGGAGAGGTAAATAGGTGAGAGGTAATATTTTCTGCAAGTCATTCAATTAGCAGCCATTGTTGAAGTAAGTGGTGACACATACTGCAGCTGATATAGTTTAAGCTGGGTGTGGCAGATAATTTGTTTGACCTATAACGTGATTGGTTGATATTTGTATAAAAGTAGAGAAGTTCTGGTGTTCATTCTTCTCGTTACTATCTTCTCATTGGTATCTGTGTTGGACGTTATTGGACTGTATTGTACTATGTATGTATATAGAGTAAATAGATTATTTTATCTAATCTCTTGTGAGTGTCTGCTTACTCAATAGAACGTATTGCTCTGAGGTCTAGAAGGAACACTGGCAGCCCCAGCGTTGTGTACTCTGCCACATACCCTCATCTCTGCCACACACACACACTTGGTACATTACCGTCTGTGGGAAATTGATTTATGTACCTTAAAACATGTTTGGTGGCAGATCCGGGTCCAGAATCTGCTTTGCTACCAAACAGATGAGGTAATAAGCGGGTGGTACTCAACCTTTATCTATGATGTAATGCATTGTAGAAGAAAAGAGGTGGGGAAGAGTTAAGCATCCCCTTATATCAGTGTTTCTCAAACTTGGCAACTTTAAGATGGGTGGACTTCAACTCAAATGCTGTCACCTTGAGGGACCAAGAAAGTGTGCCCCAGCCAGGCTGGGGAATTCTGGGAGTAGAAGTCCACCCATCTTAAAGTTACCAAGTTTGAAAAGCACTGCCTTACATCATTACAAAGGTGGAGGAAAATTAAGGACCCTTTTCCTTATATTCCTGTGCCTTAGCTGGATAGTAATGCAGGGAAAAGAAACTGAGAACTACTGGGGCAATGAAGCAGGAAGTGAAGGGTTAAATATCCCTTTGTATCAACAGAGGTGGTGAAAGTTTAAGCACTTTTTCCGATATTCCCCTTGACTTAGGTGCATGCATTGCAGAGGGAAGGAAGGAGCTGAGAAGAAGAAATCCAGGCGAAAAGAAAAAAAGAATAGGGGGTCCGCTTGCAAACTCTCCACCCCCCCAAATGCTGCCACCAATAATTTTGCAGCTCTGCCTGAAAATGTTCGATCTATCACCAGGTCTCCGATTTCAGCGCTACAATTCATGTTTATTAGGCAGTCAGAATGTCTTCAAAATAGATACAATGAAGTATAAATACACACTTTGAGTCACGAGCAACAAATATCCACATACCTGTAAAACGAAAGTTGATGGATTCTGGGAGACCTAGAGAAAATAAAAAGACTAGGAAAACACAATTGTTTGCAACACGTGGAAAAGCACAATATTAGCGAAGTTGATCCACTACAGGTGTGATGTCACAAAGAATTTGAGGAAGGGGACAGAAACAAGCCCAACCATATTTGGAAATACTGGCTGCATTCTCAGTAGATTCGAGACCAGTTTTTAAGATAATTAAGAGGGGAAAATAGCTTTCTATTCGGGTAAAGATTTAAAAATGTTTTATCTTGCAGCAAAGTGTGGTGGGCCTCCATGAGCTAGAGAGGGTCCTACAACTAGAAATTATCCAGCCTGCTGCATCTCCAAGACAAAGCTATCTTTCTCAGTCCAGTGATGGAACACAAGCGTTGCCATCTCATGGTTCCAGATTCAACGTTCGCTGCCTGATTCACTGGGGAGACACCGGAGAGACAGAAACTGATCAACCGTGACAACGTTGGGCAAGGTCAACAAATCATCTCTTTCTGTGTAAAGTACATTTTTAATCTCTCTAGCATTTACAGCTAAAAGTCCTTGAAAAGCAGAAGCTGGATAAAAGAGTCCCTAAAGAACGGTTTCTATTCTCACTCAAGTTTTTTAGATAATAGATCTGCCTCTTTAATAAACACCCTCCTCTCTCTCTCTCTCTCTCGCTTCCACCAAGATTTTCACAAATGATTTCTTTTTAAAAAGAGAAACATTTCAGCACTGGGCTTTGGAACTTCAAGGACTTTCAGACTTCACTGATAACACTGAGTACTCCAGCCCTATTGTTAGGTAAGGTAAGGAGACACATCTGAAATGTCATAAAAAGGCAGCCAATTATTAGCTATCCAAATGGGTTTCGAAGGATCTGTACTGCTCAAAACGGAGAGTGTGACTTACTGAATGCTTCTGCTGAAACAAACTTGTCTTGTTTGGTATGCTATCCTTAACCGAGGTTGGGAGAGGGAAGATCAAATGCAGCTGTGCTCCAAGCTGCAGGATCTTTGGGGATCTTATTTACGTAAAAAGAACCCAGAACTTTAACAACAGGGAAAAAAAAAACTCTTTGGTACCTTAGGCCTGTTTATAGCAAAGGCTGACACAAAATACATCTTTAAAAAGTGAAAGAGATGAGTATTTTTGAAAAATGCCTGGGTTTCAGCTTTTGGCAGATTCTTTCAGTACAGCTCTCATTCATTTTGATGGATTATGCACCCTGTGTTTCAGCGCTAGCAGGCTAAACACAGCAGGTTGCATTTTTCCTGATAAGGAATTCAAGTTCCTCCTGGAAGATGGCTTTGTATGCTTGCTTCTTTGTAGTTGTAGAAATAGCAGCTGTTTGCACTGTAATGCACCTAAGGTGTTACATCTAAGCAATGCCTAATGATGCAAGCAATTTGATAGGAGCCCAGAGAATTTCATGAGGTGATATTAATTCATGAACTGATACTAATCCGATGATTAGTGGTATAATTGCTGTTAAATTTCATTGTGAAACATACACAGCCCAACAAATCACTGACGGCCATATATCAGAGGGAATGGGAAAATTATGAGTGGGTTGCGTTGCGGGCGGGAGGAACGTTCCCCCAACAAACCGGAATGGATTGCCATGTCATAAAGACGCTGGTGCTTAACCGTTCTTCATTATTTCCCTTTGTGAAGTCCTAAATCTCAGGATATTGGACTCGGCACAAACTCTGCTACCAAACAGGGGCCAAGGGAAGCATCGTTTTGTTCTGAATTCACCAAGCATCTTTGAAAAATGGATCTAAATAACATTTCTGCCATATCTCTAGGGTAAAAGCAAAACACATTCCCAACACATAATTATTTGTTTTGAGGATGAAAAACATACTTTTTTGGCAGAAGATTTTTATGTCATAGATCCTTAATAGTCATTTGATTCGGCATCTTCCGCGTGGTTCATTGGTTTTCTTGTAGATGGGGTCTTAGACCCTTCAAATATTGTTAAACTCCATTGCTCATCATTCCCACTCTATTGCTGAGGATGGTGGGAATTGCAGCAAATAGATGCTGAAATCTGCTTTGCAGTTTCTCAAAGGCTTATATCCCTCTGTGAAAAAGGGTTTGGGTTTTCTAACTTACTCTCAGGCTGTTTGAGAATTCCAATTTCTATGGACAGCATTTTAGAACAGCATTTACTGTTGGTGGTGATGGAAGAAGCTACTGCTGGGGAGTTGTGGTCTTCCATTCCAAATTTTTCTATTGCTCGGAAGCCTCCTTGGTTGACCATGTTCTCAAACTAAAAGAAGCCCAAGGGAGGTGTCAACTCCTGAATTCTGTCCCTAGGATTTAATGGAAAGTTGGGGAGAAAGCGAGGGTACAAACTCTGGGGAGGGGATCATATATTGAAAGTTGAACATTGACGTACACCTCGTGGCCACTTCACAACTAAATATGAACATCCGTGAAAATTTCTCCAAGGCTCTCTTTTTCCTTGAAATAAATTTTGAAAGAAGGTTCTTTCTCACCCAACAAGAAATCATAGGAAAAAAACACTGTAACACATGAACTTCTGGAGACCATAGGTTCCTTATCCTTAGGCTGACCATATTTCCTTGAGAGAAAAACGGGACCCTAACCTACCCACGGCTCGCCGGACAAAGTGGGCGTGCGTGTGTGCATGCGTGCGGGCTGGCGCACCCGCACGCCCACACGCACACATTCCGTCTAACAGCCTCACCGGCAGCGCTTTCCCTGCAGCGCCCCGGCAAACAGGGCGGGTGGGTGCTCTCTCATTGAGAACGGGACAAAATGGACATTTTTATTAAAATGACGGGACGGTTGGGAATTGTTTAAAAAAACGGGACTGTCCCGTTCAAAACGGGACATATGGTCAGCCTACTTATCCTGGTCTTCATGTAGGATGAAGCTCAGGAGGTCATAAACATTGAGAAACGAGGGATACAACTTGAAAGCAAATAGTCACAAAGTGTGTGTGTGTGTGTGTGTGTGTGTGTGTGTAAACTTTCCCTGATCCATATTGTTACTCCCAAACAAATTCCCCCCAACCGCAACAAGTATTGTTTCAGAAAGGGTTAGTAGTCAGTCAAATTTTCATAAACCATATGAAGAGAATAATTTGGTTGGAGAGGCAACAATATTATGGACTTTTCTACACCAATTTCTTCACTTCACATTGATCGTTCTGAAGAATTTCTTCCTCCCCACTTACCTCTCTTTTAAATCCAAAGTGTTGATGAGCATTTGTACATAATTTTCAGACCAATCCTAGACTTCCAAACAACTCCTTATTTCTCTCGATGAATACATTTCACCATTTCATACCCTTCTTTTCCGTTGGCACTTCTCTTCAAATGATTATATTTCTTTTGAGAAAATCCCAACATACTGCAAAGCCTGAATTTGTCTTATACAGTATTCTCTCCCATAAGATTCCTCTCTTGGAGCCATTTTCTCCAAGAAGTTTGTATATTTTATTACAGCTCTTGGATGTTCATTTCAGTTACAAATACATATTAATAAATGAAAGTTATGGCTCTTCTCTATAGTATTTATTCTCGAAACTGTTCACAATTTACTATAAATGAGACCTCCATCTCTAAAAGAGCAACTCAAATTGGTTCAAAACAAATCTGAAGATCCCAGAAAAGGCCAGCTTGTCATGAAGAAGAACTGAATTTTTGCCTATGTCCTTTCTCCCCAACTTTCCTCTACTGCAGGTATGGCACACAATGACAAGAATGGGAATCAGTCAATGAGCGCTAATCAATGGATTAACTTCTTACCAGCGAAGGAGAATTCCATCAACTCTCTAATATGTGATCCAGCACTAGGTGGACGGTAGACAATTTTGCCATTGTTGATGTCAGTTTGGGTAAAAGAGGCCACTGGGGAGAACGGTTTGTCCCTATGCTCCACCACACCTGTTGCAATGGAGAGAGAATGTATTTATTTCTTAGCTCAACCTGGATAGACTATAGACCAGAGCTTTCCAAACTGTGTGTCGGGACACGTTAGTGTGTCGGCTGCAGTGTCTGGGTGTGTCGCGGCTGCTGCTGCCTCCGAGCCCTGTCAGGATTCCGCGCAGGTCCTAGCGACTGCCTTGTGCCCTGCTGCCTCCAAACCTGCTGTGATTCCGCACAGGTCCTAGTTCCTGCCTTGTGCCTTGCTGCCTCCAAACCTGCCCTGCCAGGATTCCGCGCAGGTCCTAGCGCCTGCCTTGTGCCTTGCTGCCTCCAAACCTGCTGTGATTCCGCGCAGGTCCTAGTTCCTGCCTTGTGCCTTGCTGCCTCCAAACCTGCCCTGCCAGGATTCCACGCAGGTCCTAGTGCCTGCCTTGTGCCTTGCTGCCTCCAAACCTGCTGTGGTTCCGCGCAGGTCCTAGTGCCTGCCTTGTGCCTGGCTGCCTCCAAACCTGCCCTGCCAGGATTCCACGCAGGTCCTAGTGCCTGCGTTGTGCCTGGCTGCCTCCAAACCGGCTGTGATTCCACGCAAGTCCTAGTTCCTGCCTTGTGCCTGGCTGCCTCCAAACCTGCCCTGCCAGGATTCCGCGCAGGTCCTAGCGCCTGCCTTGTGCCCTGCTGCCTCCAAACCGGCTGTGATTCCACGCAAGTCCTAGTTCCTGCCTTGTGCCTGGCTGCCTCCAAACCTGCCCTGCCAGGATTCCACGCAGGTCCTAGTGCCTGCGTTGTGCCTGGCTGCCTCCAAACCTGCTGTGATTCTGCGCAGGTCTTAGTGCCTGCCTTGTGCCCTGTTGTAAGAGTGTGTCGCGAAATGATGCATGTCTAAAAAGTGTGTCACCAACATGAAAAGTTTGGAAAGCTCTGCTATAGACAATCTATAATTGTAAGTTCAATAAATACAGTAGTAAAATACTATAGTTCTAACAAGTATGCTTTACATAGGACTGCAGTTATGTTCTCCCAAAGTACTGCTAATGGGTCCATAACTTCAAAGTAGCTTTGTCCAGATAACACACTTAAACCCTCATTCGCTTAATCATGGTTGAACCATCAACTAGCCATTCCATCTGGCTTAACACATGTTGATAAATGTGGCTGGCTAGTTTCTGATTAACTAGTCAGTATTTCTGTGGGTTTTATATGGGACTAATCAGAACCCAAGGCTTGCAGTGCTCATGGTCACTGAACTCTCTATTGTGGAGCTTGTAAATATGAGTCTTTGGAGCTTGTAAAGCTTATAATAATATGCCCTTGCGATTCTATGAATATTATGCCCTTGCGATTCTTCCCCAGTTCAGATTTTAATCACAGCCAAAGCATTCTCTTCCATCCAGCAAGAACAATAACAGAGATAGCTTTTTTTATATATATTAAATGATCTTACCTTGATTTGGAGGCAAGGGCACAGTCACATTGTACGTGATCTCCTCACTTGGAGTTTGTGAGTTGACAAAGGAAAGGTGATGTGGTTGAATAGGTGTCACACGATCTTCTACTGCCTGAAAGATATATATTTACCAAATAAATAATATATATTTATTTATACTCTAAGGGGTGTGGTGGCTCAGCGGGTAAGACGCCAGGCTTGTCGATCGGAAGATTGCAAGTTCGGAGGTTCGAATCCCTAGCCCCGCGTGACGGAGTGAGCTCCCGCGCTCGCCCCAGCTCTTGCCAACCTAGCAATTCGAAAGCATGCAAATGCAAGTAAATTAACAGGTACCACTTTGGTGGGAAGGAAACAGCGTTCCGTGCGTGTCATGCAGCCACATGACCGTGAAAGCGTCTTCGGACAACGCTGGCTCTTCGGCTAACAAACGGAGATGAGCACCGGCCCCTAGAGTCGGACACGACTGCACAAATGTGCAGGGGGAACCTTTACCTTATTTATACTCTGCCTTTCCTCCAGGAATCCAGGTTGTGAAGACCTGGCTCTTCTCCCAAGCATTGGGCTAGGATGGGGGTTGAACTGCAAGGATGATTGGTCTGGCGTCTGGGGGGAAGGGTACTTTCGTTTTTAACTATATTTTTTAATGGATTGTTATGAGCCGCCTAGAGTCGTCATATGAGATAAGTGGCCATATAAGTCCAATCAATCAATCAATCAATCAATCAATCCAAGGCAGCATACATAACTTCCCTCCTCAAATGTTTCCCAACAACCATGTGGAGTAAGTTGGGCTGAGACAGAGGGACTGGCCCGAAGTCACCTTGTGAGCTTCATGGCTGCGGGTGGACCTGAACCCGGGTCTCATTGGTATTAATCCAACCCTTGTGCCACCAAGACCAAGAGGTTTAGGAGCCATGCAGAACAAATTAAGAATAGAGCTGATCAGAATCAGTATAATCCATAGATTGTTCCAACAGACTTCCAAGTCTAGCATACAGGTCTTTAAGAAGCGTGACATTGTCTGACCTTCAGTTAGTCACAGATGGCAAGAATATAGAAACACTCTTAAAAAGAAGGGAGGGAAGGAGGCAGAGAGACAAAGAGAGAGAAATCATGGCTGAAAATTGCATTCATTAGATTATGCAGGCAGTCTTACAAAAGTCCCCTTCAAGGGTCAGATGCCATTCATTGAAAAAGGGTTTGACTCCTGCCCCTTGTTCCCTCCCCCCACATCTACCCAATTAACATTAGACAGCAGGGCAATCCTTTTTCCATGGTACATATACAGGCTATAATCTAAGCTACATGATATGCCAAGGATTTGCAACTTTTTCAAGTGCTGGGCAACATTGTGCAATTTTGCGTGATGGTGCTAGTGTCAAATAATATATATTTTTAAAGAATCATATTAAAATATTGCTGAAATCCTATGAGAGCACCAAACCTCCAAAGATTTCAACCTTCCCACCTTGAAATCTCATAACATTCTGGTTTTCTTTCCTGAAATCTCAAGTGAACCTAAAATCATAGGAGATTTGATGATCTCACAAGAGTTCAGCCTTTTTTTAATGACATTGTTCTTTCTTGGGGATGAATTCCATGGATACCATGCTCTTATGGGTGACAGGATGCCCATGGGCACCTCGTTACCAACCCCTACATTACATTGACAGGTAAGTAACAACAACCCAGTGGCTGATGTTTGAACCAGGAAGACCACATTGGATGAGGGTGTCAAGAACATCAAAATTGTGGTGGACATCAAACCCATCTATCGTCATTCTAAATCAGGGGTGGGCAACGTTAGGCCCACGGGCCATATAAGGCCCACGGGGCTCCCGCCTAAGGCCCGCGGGGCTCCCGCCCGCAAACCCCACCCCTTCCACGCGATTGGCTCCCGCCCACAAACCCCACCCCTTCCACGCGATTGGCTCCCGCCCACAAACCCCGCCCCTTCCATGCGATTGGCTCCCGCCAGCAAACCCCACCCCCCCAGTGCTTGTGATTGGTTCCTGCCCGCAAACTCCGGCCCCCGGTCTGCGGAAATCCCAGAACCCCGCCCCCAGTCCCCGGTTATAAATATCCAAATGGCCCTTGGCAGAAAAAAAGTTCCCCACCCCTGTGCTAAATCAAACTGCACAGAAGGCTCAAATCATCTTGCAAGGTGCTATTGCCAGTGAGGAAACGGTGAAGCATCCCCTCGTCCTCTGCTTCTCCGCCCTATTTGCCCTCCTCATCCAAAACGCTTTTTAAAAAGTTCAGACGAATGTCAGTGATCGAGAGTTCTGATCTGAATGCCGATCTCAAAGAAATAAGAGGATATTCCAGGGCTACAGGGAAAGCTAAGAAGTTGAAAAAAAATCCAGAAGAAGGGAAAGAGCAAAGTACTTCCATACACTATTGTTCTCAAGAAAACTAGATGGGTTAAACTTTCTGCATGCTTATAACATGGTTGTTCGTGCAATATTTAGGCACAATTTCATACCATTTTTTTAAAAAAATCATACTGATTTCAGTACATTGTTGCAATGAAGAAGCATTATAATCTTTTAAAATTTCATATGGTGAAGTTCTTTGTACGGAAGGAACCAAGCAGTTGAGAGAAAGTTAGGGAGTTATGTGTCAGCACTGAAAAGGATTACCTCCAAGGCAGATTAACTTCACCAAAGATTTCCAAGTGCTAGTAATTTGCTAACCTTTACTGAACCTCTATGAATGTCACTCACACTGATTGTTTTCAGTGGGTCAATTTAGCACCACATGCATTCTTCTGATTCAGAAAGGAAATATACAGGCTTGAATTATTTACTCATTCATTCCTTGGATACCCATTCCATCTATCCACCAGGAGCTCAAGGTGATGTCGATAGTCCTCCCTACTCCAATTTTCTCCAAAACATCTTCCCTTTAATATAGGTTAATGGGCTGAGAGGTAGGGAGTGGCCCAGAATCTGGGTCTCTCCAACCCTATTCAATCCCACTAAACTAAACTATGCATATGCTGGGAGAGGAAACTAATTCCCTTTCATGAAGAAGAGAATGAATAAGATGGTCACTTCCTGGGGCATCCATGGAGGGTAGGGGCCAAATGTCAAAGGAGCACTCACAATGAAATGATTGTGACACCACCTTGACTTTTTTGATCACCCTCTCCCCATGGATGGCCCTGGTCCCTTCACACTTTCCCATTCAAAAGCTTGTATAATTTGGTAATAAAATCATATAACATTATTCAATTCTCACAATGCATAATATGGTATAGGCAGAAATCAGGATAGATGCCATGATCTTCAAGGACACCAATATGACCAGGGAGGCATCACTCAGCTTCTAGCAGGCTTTATCACTGTAATGGCATGTGGGAAAGATTTTGGGAGACTGGCCCCAGAGACGCTGCCCAGGGAACAGTCAGATAAGAGAGGGCATAGCCCGCAGCTGCATAATGGGTGGGGCAAGAGGCTCAGAAGGGACCCTTCCTAGTTTCTCGGGGTGTAAAGGAGACAAGGGGAGAATTGCACTTTCAGACTTGCAAGATTCTGTTAATGTAGCCTTACAATAAAATAGAATTAGCTCATCTGGTCATGTTTCCTGTCTGGTCCACCTGGTAAGCTGAGAGACTGACTGGGTCCAGCTCCTAAACTATGCATATGCTGGGAGAGGAAACTAATTCCCTTTCATGAAGAAGAGAATGAATAAGATGGTCGCTTCCTGGGGCATCCATGGAGGGTAGGGGCCAAATGTCAAAGGAGCACTCACAATGAAATGATTGTGACACCACCTTGACTTTTTTGATCACCCTCTCCCCATGGATGGCCCTGGTCCCTTCACACTTTCCCATTCAAAAGCTTGTATATGACCAGGGAGGCATCACTCAGCTTCTAGCAGGCTTTATCACTGTAATGGCATG
The DNA here is from genome assembly GCA_023362775.1 of Charina bottae. Lineage (NCBI taxonomy): Eukaryota > Metazoa > Chordata > Lepidosauria > Squamata > Charinaidae > Charina > Charina bottae. The sequence continues at coordinate 41,558,841 of JALMGJ010000008.1, forward strand.
TGGGAAAGATTTTGGGAGACTGGCCCAGAGACGCTGCCCAGGGAACAGTCAGATAAGAAAGAGCCCGCAGCTGGGCAAGAGGCTCAGAAGGGACCCTCCCTAGTTTCTCAGGCCGTAAAGGAGACAGCGGGAGAATTGTACCTTCAGACTTGCAAGATTCTGTTAATGTAGCTTTACAATAAGGTAGAATTAGCTTATCTGGTCGTGTTTCCTGTCTGGTCCACCTGGGAAGGCTGACAATCACTGAGGCCCTCTAGGCTTTTTAGGAAATAAAAATGGTAGGTGGCTCCAACCCTGAACCCTCTACCCAGAAAAAAGAGATGATCAAGAAAGTGGTGAGAAACTACCTCAACAGCCTGCCTTCAGCAATGTATACATTTGTTAAATAAATAAAAGGGTTTTTATGACTCATCATGCCTACAAGAAAATAGGAAAGTTCCCCTTGGTAGCCACTTTGGAAGAGTATCCATGACATACTCTCAAAATTCCAAATGTGGCCCCCCAAAGTTTATTATTTATTTATTTATTTATTTATTTATTCAATTTATATGACCGCCCATCTCCCCTCATGGGGAACTCTGGGCGGTTCACAATAAATAAGTTAAAATAAAGTCTAAAATATATAAAACCTCCGTTATACAATAAAATACATATCATAAAATCCAGATGGTGATGGAATAATTAAAAGAAGGACAGTTATAAATTAGGGGATTAGCCACCCCCATGAGGAACTATCCCTTGCTTTTCTTGACATGGTTATCCATTCTGGATGAAAAGAAGAACTTTCTAAGTTGCAGCCTGGCTAAATCCCAAATCATCCTTGTCAACATGATGTACCCAGAAATAAGAGAGTCTGAGAATCAATCACATGGAAAGTTGTTTAGACCTCTTTAAATTCACAGCACAATCGTCTAATCTTCCTGACTTGGGAATCTCTCGCTAAATCTACAAAAACAGAAACAGAAATTGAAATACAGCTCTGTTATCAGTGACCCTCTTTGAAGAAACATGCATTCTTGGAGAGATGTAATTCTGGACTTACAGTCATGTGAAAAGAAGACCTGGGGGAGGACACAGGTGACTCCAGGCTAGGTGGCAAGATGGCAATGTTGAACAGGTGGGTCTCAAGATGGGCCTGTGGAGAACCTGCACCAGAGACCTGCAAATATGGCATTACACAAAAGAAACAGAGGCAGTAAGACTTCTATGTATCATGACAGATAGGTTTATAGTGCAGTACCAGATTGCTGGAGCAGAAATATTACCTGGGTTTTTCGTTCCCTTGTAAGCAATTTCTACAGCATGATTTCTTAAAGGCAAAACATTTGGGGTAGGAGAACTAAGAACCAAGGTCTACTTTCAGCAAGTGGACAGTTGCAAGATTTTTAGCAACAGATGCATCCACATTGTTTTCTTTCCAAGACCTCAGTTCTGATCAGATCCTGATTTTGTTACAGCACCTGACGCTATTCAAAATGTGTCTAATATTCTATAAGGTTCCATTCATGAAGCTAACCCATTCAGCTGCAGAAGAGAGACACAAAATGCTGGAACACCTTGCTGATCCATTGAGAACCCAACAACTTTTGGCTCCTATTTGCAAAGCTAAAATGCCACTTAATGTTCTTCCTTCTCCCTCCCGATCCACTTTCCTTTTGTGTTAGGCCATAGAAATTATAACACCTATAACAGGAACTATTTTATTACAGACGTGGGGTAAAAGTTTGATGTTCTGATGCTCCAAATAAATACATAAATAATCACAGGAAAAATAATGTTGTCCTGTCTTTATTTGACGTAATTCCCTAAATAATTTGCTTCCTTCTCAAACGTGCCATTGATTAAATCAATATTAGGATATCTGCAATGTCAGATATCCTAATATACCAGAGGAGAAAATCAGTGATGGGGGACCCACGCTAATGAATATCCTGCAACTCAAAAGAATGACTGGATGCACTCCAATTGACTCAAAGCACCAAGAGGATTGGCCAGGCCCTTAAAATTGCCTTTCCAAGCATGAAGCTTGTAAGATGGATTTTACAACTCCCAGGCTCCCCAAGGAATGTAACCATTCTGGTGGAAAATTCTAAGAGCCTCAATCCAAATAAATCAGAAAAAGTGCCTGGTGGAATGCCTTACCCTGGGTATCTGCCAAGGAGGGCAAACGATGTCCCAGGCATGACACCATCACAGAAACACTAGAACGTGCACATTTGCATCAGATGTCAGGACGCAATAATGGTGGCCCTTGCGGTTGATGTCATCAGGCATAGGCCAACACTTGGGCATCACTGCAGTTGTCTGCAGAGGCCGCTGCATCTTATGTGAACACCTCACCTCATGACTGGATAACTGGAATGTGCTCTACATGGGGCTGCCCTTGAAGACATTTAGAAGCAACAGCTGGTTCAGAATGCAGTGGTGCAAGCGGTATCGGGCAATTCTCATTATGCCCATGTGTCACCACTGGTTTGGGAGCTGCATTGGTTGCCACTAGGCTCCTGGGTGCAATTCAAGCTGCTGGTCATCTCCTAGAAAGCCCTTCATGTCACAGGACCTGGTTATTTGAAGGAGCACCCGTCTCTAGCAGTTTCTGCCTACCCAGTACATTCAGAGTAGGTGCACTCCAAGTCCCCTCAATCAAATGCTGTGACCTTGAGTGACCAAGAAAGTGTGCCCCAGCCAGGCTGGGGAATTCTGAGAGTTGAAGTCCACCCATCTTAAAGTTGCCCAAGTTGAGAAACACTGCTCTAGAGATACAAATGGCACCCACTCTCCTGCGGTTCTGGAAGGCCCTTAAGACCTGGCTCTGTTGCCAGGCCTGGGGTTAAGATGCCTGTGGAGTTCCTGCTGTGTTTTTATCATGTTTTTATCATTTTATTAGTATGATTGTTTTTGTCCAGGCTGCCTTGGTTTGTGTGCTTCTAACTGTCTTTTAATTATTGTATGGATAGTGTAAAACCACCCAGAGTCCTCTGGAGTATGCAGCTAAAATAAATTTAATAAATTACTAATAAATAAATAAAGAACACCACTGCGCCTTATCAGAATGTGTCCTACATCCCCACCCCACCCCACAGCAGATAAGTGGCTGTGCAACTATTCCCTGCATAGATAGAAGATTTCAGAAGTTCTGCCTCAAGCAATGACAAAGAAATCAATAAATGGCAACAGGGAGAGACCATCCTCTGATGCGATGTGAAAGAAGTGTAACGTGATGTAATGGTATGGGGGAAAGACCTTGGGAGATGGGGCAAAGAGTTGCTGTCTAGGGCAGAGCTTTCCAAACTTTTAAAGCTGGTGACACACTTTTTAGACATGCATCATTTCGCAACACAGTCTTGCAGCAGGGCACAAGGCAGGCACTAGGACCTGCGCGGAATCACAGCAGGTTTGGAGGCAGCAAGGCACAAGGCAGGCACTAGGACCTGCACGGAGTCACAGCAGGTTTCGAGGCAGCCAGGCACAAGGCAGGCACTAGGACCTGCGCAGAATCCTGGCAGGGCAGGTTTGGAGGCAGCAAGGCACAAGGCAGGCACTAGGACCTGTGCGGAATCACAGCAGGTGTGGAGGCAGCAAGGCACAAAGCAGGCACTAGGACCTGCGTGGAATCCTGGCAGGGCTCGGAGGCAGCAGCAGCCGCGACACACCCAGACATTGCAGCTGACACACTAACGTGTTGCAACACACAGTTTGGAAAGCTCTGGTCTAGGGGATGGTTAGATAAGAGACAGCACAGTCTGCAGCTGGATAGTGGGTGGAGCAAGAGGCTCAGGAGGAACCCTCCCTAGTTTCTTGGGCTGTAAAGGAGACAGTGGGAGAATTGTACCTTCAGACTTGCAAGATTCTGTTAATGTAGCCTTACAATAAAGTAGAATTAGCTCATCTGGTTGTGTTTCCTTTCTGGTCTACCTAGTAAGGCTGACACGTGGAGTATTTCCCCCTCCTAGAAAGAACCAGAGATCCCAACACCCACAGTTTCCCTAGACTGCAGCCAACGGTTTTGTCAAGCAAACACCGGGGAAACGGCAATGGAAAGGGGAAGTAAATGACAGATATATAACTGAGCTTGGGGAGATCTATTCTGCTAGAGGTCACTGGAAATGCAGTTCCCAGAATGTTAATAAAAATCATCCATCTGCATTTTCTCAGCAGTCAGTATCCATTCATCAGGAGCCTGACAGATGGATTATTGTTTTGTGATAGAATACAGCTACGCACAGCTTCTCTCCAGCTCCCTACACACACACACACACACACACAGAGAGAGAGATAGAGAGAGAGTGAGTTTAGCTATATAATTATCCCCACAGTAACAAGGTAGTTCTCAAAAAAACCCCAATCTACAACCTTCCCTTTGGTCATGCTGTGAACTGAAAAATACATACAACCACCCAGCTATTAATTTTAAAAGGAGCTGGTTCAACATCCGGCCCTTCCACATTTCCTACTTTATCATTTATGCTAATTACCTCAGAAATTACCTTAATTGCCTCCTCAGTTGCTCCTACCAGGTAAAGCAAACATACAAAATGCTGCAGGTACAAGCCTGATTAGCCTTCTAAACAAAGAGGAGGAGCGTTCTGGGGAGACAGATAATTTGGGCTCCATCGCTAATAACCCCGTGTCCCTAGGATGTTGTAAATAGCTACCTTATAATGGTCTGACAAAAGGTGTGGGATTGTGCTGTTTCTGATGGGTGACTTCTACACGGAAGAGAAACTCCAACAGTTCTGTGGATAAAATAGGACCACATAAAAGCCCTTGTTACATAATGACGTGCCTGGAAGCGGAATGAGTCGCTCTCTGTCTCGGCTCCAGAGTGCCTATACCAAATGACGCCTTCGTTGATGTCCTGCTGGGTGAAAGTGGTGGTTGGGGTGGCTACACTTCCACTGGGCAAAGACTGCCATCCTAGCCCAGAATCATCAGCGGGCATGGGAACCAGGAACACCACTTCACCTAGGAAAGCAGAGAGAGAGAAGGAGACTTTGAGGAGGTGATGGTTAGGAGTGTTCATAATGTTGGTACTTTGATCTATCACTAGAATTATGACCTTGAGAAGTGAAGGACCCTAACATTCAAGGGGCCGTTCCAACTTTGGGTCACTATTGCTTCGTCATAAGGGAAAGAGTTTTAAAAACTTCTGGTTTCAGCAGGGACTTTGGACAATAACACCCAGTTCTGATCTCTGTTGGGAAGCCCTCCCAGTTGTGAATCTCCAGCACCAGATTTTCCCAGATGAGAATGTTCTCTTCCAAAGAAGCCACCTTTTCCTTTAGCATCTACCATTATATGGTAGCTTTCAACTTTCATGAGTATTCCTTTGTTTCTTTATTAAGGTTTCTTTCTCACTATATTCAACTACAACTCTCCCAGAAGAATCCGATGCTGCTTGGAAGCTTTATAAAATCTGGATTTTATTAGAGACATTTGGACAACTCTCAACAGTCATTCGATCAAAATGGCAATAGTGGGATTCGGTATTCATGTCACTGCCTATAGAAGTCCTCTGGGCTAGAATGGGATACAGTCAGTCATGTGTATAATCTCTTTTGACACTGGAGTTACAGATTCTATTACCACTGTCTTGGGTCTATTTTTGTGCTGTTGACAAATCAAGTCCCGGAAGGGGCTAATATCTAACTGCTAAATTATTTAAAATGCATACATCTCAATTAAATAAACTCACACATCAAGCACTTACTTGATACCTCTTCCTCTTTATATTTCTCTCCAACTTTAAAACATTCACGCAACCACTAAATTGTGCCGTGAGAGTTACAACAAAATCCAAGACTGACAAATAAATATAGAGGGTTGGTTTCAGGCTATTAGTTGGGCTCCGTTCCTATTTGTGAAGCCCCAATAGCAGAACCTCAAGTTACTTTCAAGAAAACTTGGAAACTGAGAAGCAAAATTCCCATCTTCATTTATCAGTACATTCATTAAGACGGAGTTTCTTGGAGTTGTTTGAACCTCTTTTTCCCAGAATGTGAAACAATTGCCCTTATTCCAGATAAGCCTGGCGTTGCAATATACATCTGTTCTTGTTAGTGACATTTAGAAATATTCCCTTTTCTCAGTGAGTTTTCTTCTCCAACTTTTCACATTGATTTAATGAGACCAATATGCCGCTAAGTTAACCTGGCTCTAACCTGAAGTACTTATTGCCATTTGCAATATTTCTACAGTATTATATTATAATATTAATATTAATATTATATTTCATTCAGTTCAAGGCAGTGTACACCATGCTTTTTCCACCAATTTTATCCTCAGAACATTACCATGAAAGCAAAGTGAGGCTAAGAAATATTGATGGGCTTCCACTAACTGAGGCTAGATCTGAACCTGGGCTGTTCCAATCCTAGTCCAATAACTTAACCCAAGGTAGATCTGGGGGATTCTGAGAGGTGCAGGCCCAACACCTTTGGAGGACATCAGGTTTTGGAAGACTGCCCTAACCACTATGTCCCACTCCCAGCCAGTCTTGTAATAATTCTGTGAGGCAGATCAGAGTCTTTCAGGTGTAAAGATTTTATGTGGAAATAAAATCATGTACACATGTTGCAGTTTGGAGAGGAGTCAAATTCAGTTTAAAATAGTGATGAAGAACTTGTGGCCCTCCAAATGTTGCTGAACTTCCATTCCAGTATTCTTCACCGTTGATCGTGTTGGCTGAGGGTGCTAGGAAGGGTAGTTAAACAGCACAAGAGTGAGGGTTTTCTACCCTAAAAGACAATTGCAAAACAAGAAACTTGAACTGCAGATTTCCCAGTTAATATCTCAGTCTCTCTGTCATTCTCTTGTGCCATCTCACAGATCTGAAGAGCTATCATACAGGAGAAGACAAAGGCCTGTTCTGTACAGCCACCAGTGTGGAGAACATCAGAACTCAAGACACAGGAAGTAGATTTTTGTTTGTACACTAGGAAACACTTCTTGACTGTTAAAGTAGTTTGATCATGGAAACGACTCCTGGTGAGAAGCTGTCTCTTTCTGGAGATCTTTAATCAGAGGCTGGAGAAGCATCTCTAGGGTAAAGGTAAAGGTTTTCTGCTGCACAGTTGTGTCTGACTCTAGGGGGCGGTGCTCATCTCTGTTTCTTAGCTGAAGAGCCAGCGCTGTCCGAAGACGCTTCCGCAGTCATGTGGCCAGCATGATGCGCACGGAACACTGTTACCTTCCCACCGAAGTGGTGCCTATTCATCTACTTGCATTTGCATGCTTTCGAATTGCTAGGTTGGCAAGAGCTGGGGCAAGTCCCTGCTGGGGGAGATGGGCGGTAATATAAATTTAATAAAATAAAAAATAAAAAATAAAATAAATAAAGTGCGGGAGCTCACTCCGTCACGCGGGGCTAGGGTCTCGAACCGCCGACCTTCCGATCGACAAGCCTGGCGTCTTAACCACTGAGCCATTGCGCCCCTCGAAGCATCTCTAGGATGCTGTAATTGCAGCCTTCCAGCATGAACTCAAAAGTGAGACTAGATGGTCCACAAGCCCCCAACTCTTATGATTCAATATTCATTAGCATCCTTCTTGTTACACCAACAGTTATTCCTGATGGTTTGTAGAGCACCTTTAAAAAGAGGCAGCCCCTTAGCTCAAGGTGCCTATAATGATGAGCATTTAAAGAAGTGAGATTGTAGTAAGAGATGAATGTAAGTGTAAGTTCTGCACAATTTAAGATTCATTGCCTTAACTGCAGGTGAGGATCAAAGCCTTCAAAGGAACAGTGGGTGTTTTTGGAGATGTGCAATTAAAAATAATAACCCAAGGAAATAATAGCTATTAGGCCTGGCTATTAAAAAGAGCTTGATATAAGGAAATGGTTCCCAGTTGTCCAATCTCTTGTCCATGTCAGAGCTTGCCTCTGGAACATTTGAACAAAATAATCAGGGACAAGTTACTGTCCACAGAAATTCACGTGGGAAATGGGAACCAGAAGCGAGGAACTTCTCCTCTGCCTATGCCAGAGCTTTCCAAACTGTGTGTCGCCACACACAGTCTGGTGTGTCACCACACAACCCGGAAGCGCTGATCATCATCAGCGCTTCCGGGTTTTCCGGCAACACACCAATGGTGGCGCGCAAAAACTGAAAGCGACAGCAGCGCTTCCGGGTTTCTGCGCGCTGCCGCAATGGCGGCACTTCCGGGTTTTCCCGCGGCGACACACCAACAGCGGTTGGTGTGTCGCCGCGGGAAAACTTTGGAAAGCCCTGGCCTATGCCATGCAGCTCGTGCTGAGCATCCATGCTTAATCCAAAGCCTGCCCACCCCCCTTTGCGCAGGGCAGGAGCTGTACGGCTCAGCTTCCCACAGTGTTCTTGGCTTCTTTACAAGCAAAGGATGGGCCTCCTGGGAATGGCACAGTCACTCAGTCTTCATCCTCTTCCTTCACTGAGGCTGTTAAAAGTCTGGGAACCAATCTTAGCGTATCGTGGGGTCCTGGATGCAACTTTCTGGCAATGCTTTATGAGAATTTGCTGGTGCTATTTCCAGCAATCTGCTCATCTTTTACACTTAACTTCTTTAAAGCTGATTTGAGACTGACGATCTGTAAGCTGCTCACAAGTTATCTTTGGTTTAGGTTGGTCATTCCAACATCTGCCTTACAGAGGTGCAAAAGGCAGTTACTGGCTCTCTGTGGAAGGATTCTGGTGCACAGAGAACTACAGCCACCCATGCATTTACTTTTAAGAACACCTGTGGCATGGGTGTGCACGTTCTGGGGGCTCAAGAGTTGTGCCAAGCTTTGTTGAGCATGTCAAGGGTTGCAAAAGTGAGCGGGGTGACCTCACTTCCCCCCCCCCTCTTTATTATTCTTTATTTTATTCTACTTTAATTTTTATTATTTTTGTCGGGTTTGGTCACAACAAAAATTTCCCCCAATAAACTGCAGCTCTTTTTGTCATCAGCAGAGGGAGCAAGAGCACTAGTGTTATAGTTAGTGCTATAGCTCCCTCTACTGATAAAGAAAAGCACAGCAGTCTTTTTTTTAAAAAAAAAAAAACAGACCTAAGAAAAAGGTAAGACATAAGTCTCCTGAGCAGGTGGTTGTAAGGCAATTTTTTCTCCCTTTAACCCACCTTCCTAAACACACAAACAAAAAAGGTCCAGAAATGTTGTTCCACTCATCTGAAAGGCTCTGGAGAGCCCAGAAAGGGAGTTAAGCCCCATAGGCTGCAGTTTTCCCATCCTTGATCTGCTGAGTCTGTGTGGGTCCAGTGAAGTTCTTAATAAAAATAACCCAGGAGGGTTACGTTTTGCTTTGCTGCATGCCAACTTCCAATTTACCTTTAATTGGATTCCTTTAATTAAAGGAATCTTTTAAAAAAAAGTTAGATAAGACAGGCTGGCACCAAAAGAAGTATCCATTGACTTTTGCCTAGACTCAGCATCTGGAAATGCCCAAATTAAACCATCCTAGAATATGTCACATTTTTAGGATACTTGATTCCTCCAAAGGAGGTTAATTTTGGCTCCCCCCTAGAGAATTTCAGATGTGTCAGAATCTGTGCCATTATGATGGCTGGGGATTATGGAGGTTATATGGCCAAATATATGAACAATACTAGTTAGGAAAGGTTACCCTGTTCAATCATAAAGTTTCCAGACTGACCTTGGGCCAATCTTACTTTACAGAATTGTTAATACACTGTGATGTCAATAGAGGGGTCCACCCCACACCACTTATGGTTTCTGGTAGGTGCTTGGAGGGTTTCCAAGAGATCTTGCAGACAATTCTGTTGAGCACCTAGTTGGCCGCTGGCAATATGAGATGACCCAGGCACTTGATGGGATTGACCTCAAGAGGCCTTTCTCAGTTGGCTGTTCTTAGATGACTCCCTGGTGCGTTGAGGACCTCCAAGAGACATGGCAGAAGGGATGCTAGAACACCGGTAGAGGAAGATGATTTGAGTCTACGTGGTGATGACAAGCAAAGTGTTGTTACTCTGTTATTGCATTGGCAGGCTGTCAGTTCAAAACCTTGTCATCCATTAGTTTGGGGTACAGCATCATCAATATTCTTTTTTTTTAAATATAATTTTATTGAAAGTTTTAAAGACAAGAATAAACGTAGATATTGTCTAGTATCATCAATATTCTGATAATAATCAACTGTACATCACTAAACGGGCTGCACAAGAGTTGCTATCAAAGTTTTGACCCAGTATCTTGAGGCTGTGAGGGTCTGGATGAGATGCAACAGGCTGAAATTGAACCCAGGCAGAAGGTAAAGGTTCCCCCACACAGTCGGGTCCGACTCTAGGGGCCGGTGCTGATCTCTGCTTGTTAGCCGAAGAGCCAGCGTTGTCTGAATTGGTCCAGGATGCAGCAGCTAGTTGTTGGCAGATACAGACCAACACGAGCATGTGGATCTATGATCTGGGCCTTGTACTGGCTCCCCATATATGGAGTGCAATTCAAAGTGCTGGTTTTAATTTTAAAGCCCTACATGGCTTAGCATCAAGGTATTTACAAGAACGTTTCCTCCAACCAGTTTCAACCCCCTTGACCCACTGCGACTAGCCCTCCGTTTCCGTGATTATTTGGAGGGGGTACAGGCACACAGACCCTGCCTTTCTGTTGCTGCACCTCCACTCAGGAATATTTTCTGCCCCCCAGAAATTCAATCAGCTGCCATGTTGTTAGCATTCTGCGAGCCATTAAAAGCAGATTTATTTCAGAGAGCATTTGGAGTAAGAAGTATCACCAGACATTTTATTGATTCTGGTTGTTTTTTTTTCATGTGTTAACTGGTGACTGCTCATCTTCATTTTGTTTGATCTGCATATTAAGGATGTTTTATTGTGTTGCTTTGTACTCTGATTTATATTTTTATTTATTACACCACAGACATTTTATTGGATTGTTTACAGATGTACTGGAAAATGCTGAGTCTCTCCTCCATTGCAGTGGCTACAAATAGGGCCAATAACTAAAGAAGTTGGGGCATTTTACTTCAGCACCCAACATCTACCACTCTGAACTCAAATGAGGAAGGCAGGGATACAAAACCTATGCATGGACTTGACCACATTGACTTAATTGTCCTTGTCTAAGGAACTCCAAATATCTTCTGAGTGTTGGGGAAGCCTGAAATGGATATGGAAGATTACACAGAAACATTTCTGCTTTCTGTGCTTCCTTAATGTTGATTTATTTTTAGGTCTAGAAAGACTGAATTGTACAAATCTATCAATTTCTGGTAACTTCCAAGATGAGGAGAGCGAGGTTACTTATTTTCTCCCATCCTGAAGGAATAATTTCTGGTTTTGTCATCAGTTAGGTGATGAAGATAAAAGCAGAGAAATTATACCTTCAGAAAGAAGAAAAGGTGCAAGTAAATAAGAACCCTCTGAGGATAAAATATCTTGTCATTTGCACTAATCTTTCTGACGCATATTAATAAGCAGAGGGACCACCACCACCCTCTCAACAATACAGAAGGGGCTTCAACAACACCCTTTTTAAAGCACCACTCTCTGTAAACTCTGCATACAAAAAGTATTTTATTAGCTACAAACAAATATACATCAAACAGCAAAGTTGTTAGCCTCTGTGGAATGCCATTACATCTACTGCTTAAGTTTCTAGGCCTTTTCCTGGGAACTGCAAAGTCTAGTCACGTAGTGTGAGTTTATTTTCCAGAAACCTGGAAGACTTCTTTGTGTCTTAAATGAAAACGTGCACTCCCTGCAATAGAAATGTTCCTTCCAAAGGCACACAGTGATGCAAGTGTGTACGTACGTATGTTTGTATGTACGTAGGAACTTTCCAGAATGATAATTATATTTATAGACAATATAGTCATTTCAGATAACATTTCTATAATCTATTATGGACTCTCAGCAGTTCACAGAACAGCAACCTATTCTGAAATCCAGCTTGAGGCTGTAATAAGGCTGGGCTTGAAATGCTTTCCGAAATTCTCTACCAAATTTCTGGGCAGAGAAATGTGGGTTGGATGATTTCTCTGACTCTCTCGAAGGGAAGGTGAAACATTCCCCCCGAGATTCATGTGGCTCCAACCCTAATGACATTCAGAAAATCATTAAGAACTTGGTTGTTCTCCCAGGCCTTGGAATAGGGTGGTTGCAAAGTCCCAATGGTTTTGGGGTTTTATTGGTAGTATGTTGTCTTCTGGCCAGTTGTCTGTCTGTCTGTCCGTCTACCTATTCTTTCTTTCAACTGTAAATTGCCCAGAGTCATTAAGGAGTTGGGCAGCCTTGAAATTGAATTAAATAAATACATGTATGTTCCTCAAATTCAATAGAAATTAGCAGGAAAAACAACGGGAGGATTTCTCTGCTCAGCCACAGCACCAAAAGGCAAATCTTGAATTGACCATGAAAACCTTTGCAGGATGTCTGTGGCTTGAATCATGTCAACTGGATTTCTATTTTCTCAGTAGAAACGTTTCACTCCTTATCCAAGGAGCTTCTTCAGACTGAAGAAGCTCCTTGGATAAGGAGTGAAACGTTTCTACTGAGAAAATAGAAATCCAGTTGACATGATTCAAGCCACAGACTGTTCCACCTGGATGACTGAGAACCTTCATCGACACTTTGCAGGATGGCTTTATGTAGTTTGACCACACAGTGTCCATAACTCCAGGAAGAGCACCCATGAACTCTCCAAATTACCTTATTATTTTTCAGAATTGTATGACTGAAACATTGCATTTGATCTCATGAGGTTTTGTCATTTTTACACAATCATCTCAAGATGATGCCACCAAAATCTGACGAGTTTTAACAACAGATTTCGGAAAGTTGGGAGTGGGAGATCTGTAGTTTAATAAAGCTGAGAGCTTCTGATCGCATAAGATACAATAAGATGGAAAAGTTATTGCACGATGGCATCTTTCTCTAATGCATAGGATTGATGTATTGTCGAAGGCAATACATCCTTCGTTAGGAACCACAACTTCCAGAACACGGCCACACAGCCCGGAAGACCCACAACAGCCATAGGATTGAGCGCCATACAGTTTTAGAGCAATGGTTCAATGTAACTCACTCATTTAATTATCTACCTCTTCATTTTTTTACCTATTAAGCATATACATATCTATCACCAGGCCTTCAAAGACCTTAATATAGGAGCAAGGTTCTCTTCCCCTTCACTGTATTCTTAGAACAAGTTTGGGAGGTAAGGTGGGTCTGATCTAGTGACTAGTTGATATTCACTTAATGAGCATCTGCTACATCACACTAGGTCTCATGTAAGGAACCAGGCAAGGCAAGAAAAAAGCTCAGATCTTCTCAGCTCTACATGAGCCAAACCAGATGAAATAGCAGCTAGACGCAGTTACTCCCCAGTCACAGAGAAGAAAAAAAGGTGTGTTGCATCCATACATAGGTGACAACTACATAATCTTCTTCCACAGCTTTGTTCCCATCATTCTTCAAATCAGGCATCAGTCCCAGAAGTGACCTGAAGTCTATTTGCTTTTGCCATGGCTCCAATTCGTCTGGCAGATCTTTCCAAAGTTTAGGTTTCCAAGTTTTATGGATCCACACTTTGTTTTTTAGTGACATGCTGGAAGTTATGCTTGAGAAAGGCGTGAGCCAGAACCAGATGTGAAAGAGGACCTGACACTCACCAAATGTGATTTGATTTAACACATGATTAAATTAAATTTAAATTATATTAGTTGTTCAACAAAGACAAATGCTTCCTATGTATTTAATTATTTCTCTTTTCTGTCACTTTAAAAATTAGTTACCTGGCAATTTGGGGATGGGTTCTTTGGGCCATAGTGAAGGCGTTGGAGACCCACATGTGGCCCAGTTTAGACAACCTAACATTCAACATTCAAGGCATATGCAGGACCATCCTGAAGAACTAACAGAAATCTAATACAGTTAATGAACATTCCTGTCCATCTGGAAGTTGTCCACTAATTTTGGCTAAAACAAAATTTGAGCCAAAGGCGGGTAGCATTTGCTCCAGGAAAAACAGCTCTAGAAATTGCAAGCCAAGGAAGCTGAATGTTCATAAAATCAGTACCATTTCTCAAGAGGTTTCATGCAACCCTACTTACCATATTGTGGCTTGTCCCTAATTGTATAGATGATTGCAGAATCACTGGCCCCGAGCATCTCCGCTTGCAGAATTCTGTTCGTGATTCGCAGCATCCCTCCCTCTGGGACCCAGACCGTGGAGCTGACAACCAGGTGGGGGATCCCACTGCTCTGCATGCAAAGAGGACCAAAGATGCCCAAAGTCATTAAGAGAAGTGATGAATGGGAGGCAAAGTTTGTAGATGAGAAATACCCGAGCCTTTGACTACTCATCTAACAGTAGATCTTCAGGTGACATCTTAAAAGAATGAACCAAATGAATCTTCGGAAAAGAATTCCAATGGTACGGCAATTTAGAGTGACCCAGAGACTAATTGAACGTCCCAAAAGAGACATCAATAAGGGCTTTATTTGAATTCCTTCACTGAGCAACTGGTTGGATTTGATGCCCTTCATGTCCTCTTCCAATTCTCGGTTTCTATGAACTGCTCCTTATTCCCAATTATTCTTTTCCATCCTCTGTAAACTAAAGGATTTTTCATTTCAGCTAAGTATCTCACTTTTATCGAATGAACTGACAACATTTAATATATTTTGGTCCATGGGTGACACTTCGTATTTTAATCTTCAGACCAGTTTGCATTTTTAGAAGGGAAGGACCTTTTCAATATTAAGGTTTGTGCCAGTAAAAATGGAATATTTACTGGAAACCAAATAGCTCCAACAATGAGCTACAGTATTTCTATCCCGTTATTACTATGGAGAATCCACTTTTTCAAAGACGTTTTGACATTAATTTCAAAAGGAGTACTCTTTGAACTAAAGTGTTATTTGACCGTAACTCCATATGACCAACACCTGTATTTATTTTTTTCGCCCATTGTTAATCATCATTCAATCATCATTTAATTATATAATGTATAATTTATACTATATTTATATAGTATATGTAATTAATATCCAGTAGCATTAGGGGCTTCTAAACTAATTTCCCTCCATCCATTTTTCATTCAAAAACTCTCTTTCCTGTTCCATTTTTCCCTCTTGGGAAAAACATCCAAGGCACATTGAAAAACTAGTGAAAAAATAAGCAGATGGAAAAGATTAATTAGGATTATAGAAGGGTTCCCTCCTTCTCCCTCCTTTTTCACTCCCAAAACTGTTTCTGAATTTTTAAAGATTGGGGAAAGTTTAAAGCTCAGGTATGCACTCTTTTGTGGTCATGGTTACATATACAATGTTGAGAGCAGATGCTCCCCCAAACTGGTTGCCAAGGGAAGGTGGGCTTGTCTATTCATAAAATGGTTGCCAGAAGACAAACTGGGGAGAAGGGGTGTCCGTGTTGCACATAACATCCAGGCGGACCTTTGATTGCACCATCACAGCTACCATCTTGACTTTTTTTGACTACACCTTGTGGACACCCCTGTTGGGGAGGTTGCTATGCATCAACATGCTTCCTGTATAGCAGTGGTCCCCAACCTTTCTGGCACCAGGGACCGGTCGTAGAAGAAAATTTTTCCATGGACCAGAGGGTGGGTGGGTTTGTAGACAGGAGCCAATCGCGCGCACTGGGGGGCGGAGTTTTCAGATGGGAGCCAATCGTGAGCACCGGGGGGCGAGGTTTGCAGGTGGGAACCAATCGTGCGCACCGGGGGCGGGGTAATCGCGTGCACTGGGGGGCAGTGTTTGCAGGAGGGAGCCCCACGGCCCACTTCCTAACAGGCCGCGGCCCACAGAGGTTGGGGACCCCTGCTGTATAAGTACCCCAGCTTCCTTTGCACATATGTCAAAACAAACCCTGTGAGTCCCAGAAGCATCCCTGAAATTCAAGAGGATGCTGGAGGCCAGTGCTTGGCTATGCAGCATGCCAGCTCCTTTGTTAATTTTTTTTCCTTAAAAGAATCTAAAATAGAAAAGGCTGAAGTCTTGTAGGGCACGGAACACCATGTGGTCTGTTTTATATAGCATGGATCATCATTAGAAAGAAGGCAGTTAGAATTTCACCCTGAAATTTAAGTTGCCTCGAGCTTTGGGTCCTTACTGGGAAAAAATATGCTCGCACCCCACCCGTATCTAAAAATATGGGAAAGAGAGGAAAGGTGAGAGTTTGGGAAGATCAGAGTTCACTGATACTTTCAGAGAACTTCAGGGAACGTGTCTGCTGGGATTGTGGGTGACCATGGCAGGCTGAGCTCCTTCCTTGCCCGTCTTCTCTAACTTGCTGGTTTATTTACTAGGTCTTATATGCTGCTCCGATCCAGAGGCCTTCTCTCTTCCCACCAAGTGCCAGCTGAGGCAAGGAAGTCCTGGTATGAGCAAAGGGATACACCCAAGGTAGGGAATTTCAGGAAATCTCTATGCCACAGCCATCATGCTGGCCAAGAGGGAAGGGGACAGGACAGGATGCGTGGCTATGATATTCATCATTTTATACAACATGGTCTAATGTACCCAAAAATCTAGTTCAGCCATTGTGCAAAACCATGTTATGACTCATTTGGTTTGGGGAGTTAGCACACAGAGTCAACCCAGCAAACTAAGCCTCAGGTTCCAATTCTTATTTGTGTGTTTATTTCCGTGAAATATTTGTGAAGTGCCCTTGATGAAGCACTGAAAAGGAGGGGGCCTCAAAGCAAGGTCCACCTGCCAGGCAGAACACCCCAGAAGTTGAGCATCCATGTTCCATCCATACCCAAAGCACCACTAGTCTTCAAAGATCTAACTCAACTGGATGCAAGAGATCATAAGAAGATACCACCTTCTATGCAATATGCTATCGCTAATCAGCTTTTGGATCTGCTGGGGACACGGCTCAAGAAATAAGAATGCCATCTTGGGTCTTTTAGAGTACAGCAGTGATTTTCAAAGGCTGCTCCATATCCCATCATGTCGGTCTCAAAGATCCAGAGCTGGTGGCTCAGGGCTTAACTCTGTACTTACTCTGAGGCTTATTCAATCAGTTAAGCAAACTCTGGCTTAACTGTGGACCCAGTCAAGTGGTGAATGAGATTTTCCAACATCTGGGTAGCTCACTGTTAAAGCAACCAGAGCAAAGAGGCTATTTTAACCTACAACTAAGTGTTCTGCAAAACACGGATGCAGATTAAATCCATTAAACCCCTGTCCCTGTCCCTGATCATCATCATCATCATTATTATTAATTTTTACTGTGCTTTTAATTGCTAGAGAATCTTAACAACCTCATTGGGAACATTTCTGGATGCTCTTTAAGGGTTGAAATGGCAGGTCATTAAAGCATGTTGTTTTACTCAATAGAAAATAGGGAATCTGTTCAGAAATCCATTGTGCTTAAAAGTAATGTTGTACAATCACTTCACACTGAGTGAACCCTTTGAAAAGATGAACATTACCTTATTGTATTATGGGTGAACTCAGAGAGATTTGAGATGTTTCAAAGAATCAAGGAATATTCCAAGATATATGCATTTTATTAAAGGGAATGCCCTAGTTTTCACAATATTTTTCTTGTATACTTATCTACAGCTCATTGTTTGAAAGGGTCACAGTCCCCGATTTTTTCAATACCTGTCTGTGATCAAATATGGACCCTGTTATCCCTTTCTCAATATATTTTTGGGGTGCTTGGAAACAAAGTTGCTAGAGTTGTTCCATTTCAAGGTTCAGCCCTGCTCCTTTCTCAGTTCTTAGGAGCTAAAATTCCCCTGAGAGCATCTCTTTCTTCCTTTCCTCCATGGCTAGAAAACAATACCTTTCTGCAATTAACCTGTGAGATCAACAATTAAAAAACGATGAAATAAAAAGAAATGGGCTGCTCAAATGGAAATCAGTTGTGCAGCAGTATGCAACAGTCTAGACCAGAGCTTTCCAAACTTTTCACGTTGGTGACACACTTTTTAGACATGCATCATTTCGCGACACACTCTTATAGCAGGGCACAAGACAGGCACTAGGACCTGAGTGGAATCTCAGCAGGTTTGGAGGCAGCAAGGCACAAGGCAGGCACTAGGACCTGCGCGGAATCCTGGCAGGGCTCAGAGGCAGCAGCAGCGAGGTGCTTGAGGCTCTGAGCATCCGACTCAGAGGTTTCTCGTTACGTTCGCGCGACACACCTACACACTGCAGCCGACACACTAACGTGTCGCAACACACAGTTTGGAAAGCTCTGTGTTATGTAATGCCAAAATGAAGCAAAGTCTGAGGCTGGGTGCCAGCTGGCCCAAATCACACACTGCAACGAGGGTAGTAAAGTGGTTAAGCTGCTGGACTGGCACTAGGAAACCCAGGTTCCAGTTCCCCTTTTGCCACAGAAGCTGAAAGGGTGACTTTGGGCCAGTCATACTCATTCATCTATAAATAGGAGGATGGAGTGCTATGCCTGCCACCTTGCACTCCAGGGTGCTGGCTAGGATAGAAATCTACTAAACGAACCTCCAGAGATTTTCTGCCTGCATCTCTCACACCAGCAGCTGGGCTTGTTGTCATGTCAGCAAACTGGGGCACAGAAAATTACAAGACAAAGACTGTGAAGACTAAAGGGCTAATAAGGCTAATTATATTCAGAAATCCACCTTCATCATCCTCTGTTAGAAAACCTGTACAATCATCCAAACATCGGAAAGAGGATCCCACGTTTATCTCTAGGCTGTCTGGCGAGCATCATTAATCTGTTACTGTAACATAGAAAAAGGGAGCCTTAGCAAGGACCAAATCAATCTCTCCTTTGCATGAGATACCCTTCGATGGTATACCCTGGGATCACACAATGAATTAAGCAAGGATTTGTTTCAACTATGTTTTCTTGAAAAGCTACAATGGCAGGGTTCATACACTGCATTCAGCAGTGAACCAAAGTTTATAAAAACCCACAGTTGGCTTGGTTCACACAACATGCTAAGCCAAGGCCAAAACCCTCGACCCAGCCAGGAAAAATAAAGTCACATATTAAATGCAAAGACAGGGTTTTTCTAAAGAGGAATTTAATAGAACTCCCATTGTTTTAAATGGAATGGGAAATCTTGATGCATCGAAATTTAGACTACATCGATCTGAAGGAAAGACTATTTTATTTACTTTCTCATTGAATATCAGTAAAAAGGTTGGATTAATTCAGATGGATGCTGAATTTCAGCAATGCAATCTTGGGGTGGTTTTTAAGGTGACACAGAAAGAACAACAGGAATCTCATGAATCCAGAGGGTTGGTTCCACTGCATGAGGAAAGCCAAATTTAGAAGTGAGTGGGACATATAGCCATATACTGTAGCTGACATTCATGACATGGTGTGAAAAGAGTGACAAAGGAATGAGTTGCTTTCTTTCTGTTTCTTAACACTCTATATTCCAAAACCTGGGGACACCCAGATACAGATAAAAAGAAGAGTTTTGTAAATCACAAGTCTATTTGAAGAACTAGTTTGGGGAGAGTTTTTCAACATTTAAGTCAATAAATCAATGACTCTTGGAACTGAAAAATGAAACTGCAAAGTGTATTTTGAGTTGCTAACACATATTCTGTTACCGAAGGCAAAAAACTGAAGGCAAAAGGAGAAGGGGACGGCAGAGGATGAGATGGTTAGATAGCATCACCGATGCAATGAACATGAACTTGAGCAAACTCCGGGAGACAGTGGAGGACAGGAAGGCCTGGCGTGCTATGGTCCATGGGGTCACGAAGAGTCGGACACGACTTAATGACTGAACAATAACACTTATTCTGACTAGCCGCTACAGGAGATAAGAGAACTCCTAGTTCTCAGAGCCAGAGGTAATGAACATTGCTGTATTAAAACATATCCAGAATTAAACAAGAATCTCTCTCCACTATGAAGGGCTTTGCAAACATATACTAAGTTGGATTGAGAGCAAGCATTCCCTCTTCCACACATAAGCCCTCTCTAATTCTGTTAAAGTTATTCTATGTAGGATTCAAGTGAATGGATTCCTTCACTATGAAATCCTAGCCTGTAAAATGGAATTTTACAGGTTCCTATGCTGTAAGCGGTTCCCATAACAAAAAGCATGAAAAACACCAGATGTGCTTTTATCTAGTCAAAACAATAGTGATAACAGTCCTTTCCCATGAGAACAGCGTCCCGAAGGGAAAGCCAATATGCAACACCGCCATCTCATGGCGGTTTATAGTAAGTACAACTGTTACTAAAATGTTAAGCTGAAAAATGGCCTGGCTCACATTAGCCAATCAGAATGTTGAACCATGGGTATAAGTCAACTATGAACTATGGGTACTCATCTCACTCACTCATTTTTCTATGCTTCTGTTTGACTGCTATCTGTACTGTAACCACGCCTGGTCTTTGCAGACCATGATTTTTCTTTCCTCACATCTGTTGATGGAACTCTGCGTATGCTTTGTTTTTTCCTTTTTGCAATGATGCACTATACATCCATTATTGCCTTATGCTATCAATAAAGATATTGTTAGCCTTAAAACACGTTGTTTGGATTACTCTGCGCCTGGAACCCCAAAAGCCAGCAACACCCCACATCAGGTTTGGCAGATGATGAAAGCTGAACCACACCTTGTAGGTGGGAGTTGACATGCAAACCACAAAGTCCAACAGATAACCAATACCAATTGTGCATTCTCTAGAGTTTTTTCTCTTTATGCCTGAGTTTCTGTTCAACCACGGAATCCCAGGACTGATGGCAAATCCATACATCAATTAGAAATAACCGCAAGGACAGGCAACTATGACAGGCAAAGTAAAATGTATGGCCTCTTCCTGCAAAATAGGGGGTGCTTTTCCTCTAGTCAGTTTTAGCATTGTGAAATCAAAGCCTGGAAGATGTTCAGCAGTCATCCATAAGATGCCATGCCAAATTTCAGTAAAATTATCAAGGCATCAACTGGGACTGTTTCAGGCAGGAAGTGGGGATCCAAGAGAAGAGATTATATGTAGCCCAGGGTTGAAAGGTTGGGCTTTTGTTCACTGAGTGTGGTTGTTTTGTTTCAGACATCTCATAACCAGGCTAGGTAACTTCATCAGTGGAGGGGAGAGGGGAGGTTGCTGGCTGTTTATATATAGCTTGCCCTGCCAATCATGGTTGGGGTGGGGTTGCTTGCTAGATGGTTCCTTGATTAGGGTATTGTTTTTCCTTGGTTGTTTATATAGTGCTGTTTCCTGCTTATCTTATGTTGGTTGCTAGGGAGGATATGCTCTGGACTGTTTGTTTCCTTCCTTGACTTTTGGTTGTGGTATATAGATGGGGTTTATCTCTAGGTGTTTGTAGATGGCTGATTAGCCTGAATGCCAAACTTCCAAGAATTCCCTAGCGTTCTTGGATTTGGCTTGGTCCAGAATATCAACCATTTCCCAGTTGAAATTGTGGTTGAACTTGTCCATCTGTTGAGAGATTAATGCATTGTTATGCCTTCTGACTGCCCAAGGATGTTTGTGGATGCATCCTGCCAGGTTTCCATCTGTCTGTCTTACACAGTGGTTGTTACAAGTGCTTGGCAAACACTGAGGACCCAACAAGAAATGGGGTCTCAGAAGATGCTTCACATAGACAGTTTTGCTCCTAAGTAGAAAGTCTTGCATTTTATTTCTTAATGTACTTTACTGTATATATGCCTTTTTTGTTGCAGATGGCATGGCAAAACATAGGTAAGAGGAAAGGTTTTTCACACACTGTCCCTTGGTCTGTTTCTCACCTGGCCTATTGTTAGTAAAATGAGTTAGAAACGGAACTTCCAGTCTCTGTCATGTGCTTCCCTCTCTTCAAGATATAGTATAGATCAGGGTTTCTCAACCAGGGTTCCGTGGCACTCTAGGGTTCTGCGAGAGGTCACTAGGGGTTCCCTGGGAGATCACAATTTATTAAAAAAAATATTTTTTCAAATTCAGGCCACTTCACATTCAAGAGGTAAGTTTCACTCTTTATTTTTAGTTTAAGAACACTGTTAGTGCATATATACAGGCCTACCCATGAAACAAATATAATAATTTTGTAAATTCTGGCCTATATTTGAGCCTGAGTGTACAGGGGTTCCTCAAGGCCTGAAAAATATTTCAAGGGTTCCTCCAGGGTCAAAAGGTTGAGAAAGGCTGGTATAGATAGAAGCGAGGTTTTTCTTTTCTCATTTATTTCAAATAAATCTACCTTTTAATTACTTACTATAATTAATGTCTGTTAGCATTCACCAATAGCTGGGCTAAGTCCATACTCTACATTCAAGACAATTATATTACGAATATTGAATTTTTAGTGGAACACTCTGCCACTCAATTATGCAATATTCTTTCTGCACTCTGCTTATATACAGGGCCACATCCTCTAAGAAGGGCTCCAACTGAAATCCAACCTCCACCATGTTCTCTATCATCTTACAGGCCTAAAAGACCCTGGTGGTTTACAAAAGAAAATACTATCAATTCTATTATATCTACAGCAGTGTTTAAGCAGAGTAATACAAGAATAAGTTAAAGGATATCCCACTTTTGATGCAAGGACACATTTACTTCACACAAGTGTATACTCAAAAAAATTCCAGGGTAGTAGTTGCATAACTCTGCAGGAGTAAAAGCTGCAGGACATTGCCTGTCAATTTAAAGAGTAATATCACTATCACAGCATCAGTTTTCAGCCCTGAGCATGATATTATTCATGCAGTTCATAACTGTACTGCAAAAGATCCAAGTGACCACTAGATGGCAACAGAGAGATACAGAAAATGCTAATTCTTTTCTGCCATCTAAAGGTTGTCCAGAATTTCACAGCTCAGATGTGACAACCCTATCTAAGGACCACTTTATCGGATGTGCAGAGTGGACTCTAGTTCATAAACATTTACGCTACAATAACCTGCTGGCGTTTAAGGCAAGGGTTGGCCATCCACATGTGCAACCCAGCTTCATTTCTGCAGCTCTCAGAATCCCCAAGATCACCCTGCCAAAATTTGACAGCCTAGCACCATTTTCAACAGCACGATTTGGATCTGGTTTTTGATAAAATAAGCCCTAAAAGAGGTGTTTTGAGTCTCATGGGAGCAAAGATAGTGGTGGGAGAAAGTCTGGGAATGGAAGAGATGTTCCACCTTGGATCTTTTTCCTGAGAAATTTGAATGTTATTTGAAAGACAGATTACTACTTATGGTACAATAAGCTCATCTTATTTTCCCTCTGGTTAAACATTTTTTAAAATAGACTTTTATGCTGTTTTAAGAAGCTACCATAGGGGGTTGACCGAATAGGAACAAAACATTTTTTCAATCATTTCTTAGAATTGCAGAATGAGATGGTTTGATTCTTGGCAAACATGAGTGGGGTTCTTTCCCCAAATCTTGATAAATCTGGTTTGTGCAAAACAAACAGGCTGCTCCAAAATGTTGCCAATTACTGTATGTGTCTTTAGCTCTCTCAGACGTATGGGGACATAAATACCCTTTAGAAAAAGAACATACTTATTTTTCTTCCTTTCTCATACAACTTACTGAAGAGTAGATATACACTGTCACAGATTGCAGCCCAATAACTATAAAACTGTACTGAGGAATGGCTCAGAAAGGTTGCATAAGGCAAAAGGAGAAGGGGACGGCAGAGGATGAGATGGTTAGATAGCATCACCGATGTAATGAACATGAATTTGAGTAAACTCCGAGAGACAGTGGAGGATGGGAAGGCCTGGCGTGCTATGGTCCATGAGGTCACGAAGAGTTGGACACGACTAAACGACTGAACAACAACAACAACAAATACTTTATCATTATTGCAAGTAGATATCAAACTGAAGTGCCAATTTGAGTTAAAGAGCTTCTACCTTACATTCAGCTTCTGATGTTTCTTTATTCACAGTACAGAAATCCAGTAAAGCATTTATGAGATTATTTATTTGGCATTGAACAGAAAGACAAAAGCAGAAAGATATATTGTTCAATGATTTGAAGCAGTTGGGATCAAGACTCAAGCAGAATCTGATGCTGGATTAAGAAACAGAAATTAAGACAATTCATAATCAAGCAGATGTTCTGGAAGTAAATGAGACTTAGAAGAAGAAGAATTTTCTTAAGTAGAAATATTTTGAGAAAAGTAATAAACCACATAAATTGTTGGCCTATCAACTGAGAATAGAACTACCTATTTATTTTATTTATTAAAAATTTTAAACCACCCAATATCCAAAGCTTTCTGAGTAGTTTACAATAAAACATGCTAAAAATACCATCACTTCAATTTTGGACAGTAAGAAGTATATTTCAGCTTCAGAAGAGATGATAAATCAGTTTGTTAAATACTTTTCTCAACTATATGGAAAACAGATGCCAAGTTTGGAAAAGATTATAGAGTATTTGGATACAAAACTAGATTATGAAATTTACAGATCAGCAAAAATAATTACTTATCAAGCCAATTATAGAAGATGAAATAAAGGAAGCAAAATTGCATAAATTCCTAGGACCAGTATTCTGCAAAATACTGTAAGACTTGCAAAGAAATTTTGATGAAACCATTAACTCAGGTAATGAATGTGATACAATGATGTCAAGCGGTTCCTTCTTTGTGGCACAATGCTTTCAAATATTTGATTCTATAAGGAAGAGAATGATCCAACCTGTTCAGAGGCCTATCCTCTTATTGAACACACAGTAAACTACAAGCTTTTCATGGCTATTCTTGCAGAGGTTAAATACAGATAATCCTTGGTTTACGTCCATTTGTTTAGCAACCATTCAAAGTTATGGCAAAAATAATTATATACAGATCTGGAAAAATATAAGGATATTTTAAGGTGGAAAAAACTAAATCTATCTTGGCTAGGAACAATATTGGAAGTAAAAATGAGTATCTTACCAAGGATCAATTTTTTATTTGAAATTATCCTAATAAGAATGGGATGATTGGCAAAGATGAACAAGTAATTTCATTTGGTCAAATAAAAGACTGAGGATAAAACTCAGAATTCTTTTAGATGCAAAACATGAGGTAGATTGGCTGTAGTAAATTTTAAGCTATACTATCAATTTAGCTGTTTGACCTGGATCACAGATTGGATTATATCACCATATGTTGGTTTGAGAGCCAGTTTGGTGTAGGGGTTAAAGCACCAGGCTAGAAACCAGGAGACCGTGAGTTCCAGTCCCGCCTTAGGCACAAAGCCAGCTGGGTGACCTTGGGCCAGTCACTTTCTCTCAGCCCTAGGAAGGAGGCAATGGCAAACCACTTCTGAAAAACCTTGCCAAGAAAACTGCTGGGACTTGTCCAGGCAGTCTCCAAGAATTGGACACGATTGAACGGATAAAAAAAAAATGTTGGTTTATTCCTATGGAGGGAGCAGGACTTTCAGACTGCATATATGCAGTGATACAAATAGTAAGTACTCAGTGCATAAGAGAACACTTAATTATAAATAGCTTATTAAAACTATGGGATAAATATAAAAGAAGAATAAGTCCAGGTTTCAATGTCTCTTGCTTAAACTTTATTTAATTTCATGAAGGCAAACTTGCTAAAAATCGATTGGCAGGGATAATAATTCCTATAGACTGCAAGATTTAACGTTTAATCAAACAAAGATGAAATCTTTTGAGACTCCCTCCTTGGAACGGTCCGAAACACCTCATTAGTTTCAATATATTCAAATAAGTAGTATAGTTCAAAAAGAGCTTAAAAAAATAAGATGACAAATGTAGAGGTTTTATCATATTTTAAATCCTTATAAAACAAAACTCAGAACATCTGCTATGGCTTATATCTAATTGCTATTAAAATACAATTCAGAAACTGAAGAAGACAAAGGCTGCAGGATTAAATGGATGCAGAATCTAAACAGGACAACTGATGTACAACTATGAGAATATCAATGGAGGACAAGTATCTAATTCTCTGCGCATATTACAGTCAGAGGAAACCGGCATTGGATTTTTTTCACTGTTACTTTACTCCAGAGTTGATTGCCACAATAGATAATACATATTCAAAAAACTGGAAATGTAATAACTAGGTTGAATCACTCTTTCATAACTGTGGCCAGGTCACAGAACTCAGCAGTTCTGGAAGATGATTCATCATAGGATGATACATATTTTAAATATTCGTCCATCCCAGGTTTAGGGCACAGCATACAGGTTGGCCATCTTTCCAAGTGTTTTGCACACATGTGATATTGGAGGAGTGCAAAGAGGGTTTTAGATTAAAATATTTAAAAGTAAACTATAGCAAAATCTCGTAAGATCTTACGCAAGGATGCAAAGGTCTTGCAAGTTTTGATTGTCCTACAAAAATATGGGTATATTTGGAGAATCATGGCTATCATCTATGGATAACAGGTTTCATGGCTCTAGCAAATTCACAGTAACTTAGTGTGTTGTACAAATCTAGCCATCTTAGCAGGATGTGCGAATCCAGCATAAAACTCAACAGTAGTCCTCCCACAAGCCCCATTGAAAGAAAGCAAAGCAGGGAAGATGGGAGGTTTGACCCCAAATGGGTCCACAGAAGTTTGTGCAAGAAATGCTAAGTCAGGTTAGCATTATCTAATGACCGCCCTCAAGCCAAAGCTGAGATTTCCAGAGCTTCTCCTATGACTGAATCACACCTCTACAAACACATAGCCACATCTTTGTTACACAATGTATCTATGCCATAAAGCTCTGGGGTGCAGATGCAGTCAAATTTCACATCTGCTCCTGTTGATGGGCATCTTAAACAGAGCCCTAAATTCTTTATATCCCTTTGTGTCAATTTCATCACTCTTTGCAGATGCATCACTCAACTGTGGTTGCTAAAAAGCATGTGCTTCACTCATCCTCCATTCACATGTAAGGCACATCACTGACACTATCTTATTTCCAAGAAGCACGAGAGAACCAACATTTTTTTCTGTTTCTAACATTATTTTCCAGGTCATATATATTTATGCCATAGCTTTCCAAACTGTGTCGCGACAAAACCCGGAAGTGCTGATGGCGCGGCGGCAGTGGCAGTGCATGCGATGGCAGCGGCGGTGGCGCACCATCAGCGCTTCCGGGTTTTAGTGCGACACACGAGGTCGCCGCCGCCGTGCACACCGCCGCCACCGTGCATGCCACCATGCGCGCCACCGCCGGTGTGTCACCAACGGCAGGACTTTGGAAAGCACTGATTTATACTTTTCTTTTGCTAATTAATTTAATATAATAACATTATTAAAATTAAAAGGAGGAAGCCAGAATCAGTCTCCCTGATATGATAGTTTTCTATGTGCATGTATGTTTTTGTTGCTTTCAACTGATATGGCTTTCTCACCTCCAACTCCCTACAAATTATTTTGGGGGGGGGGGAATGAAAAACGCTTTGATGGAGATACCCCTAGGGACAGAATCATTGTACCCAGCACTTTCTGGAAAGAGAAGATGATTTAAATCTGCAGGAGTATTTCCTTGAGACTAAGTCCTTTAAGTGACTTCTAAGTAAATAAGTATAGAAATGTGTATTAGGTCTACTATATGGACTGGAATGTACAACTGTTACCCCATCAGCTCCAACATGACCAACAGTCAAGGATGATGGCTGTTACCCACTCAAACGCTGTTGGGCATCGAATTAATTATCCCTGGTACAACTTCAGAGGTCTTACCTTTAGATCAATCTTGATGCGAAAGAGTATATTCTGAAAGTGGAACCCATCGCTCACTTGCAGAACCGCTGTGTCTTCCAAACTGTTAGATCCATCGTGAATATAATGCATGAATCCTCCTGAAAGTTCATCAAGGCTGAATGTATGCAGAGCCAGTGGGCCGTCTCCTGGACGTTTGACTAATTGCCCATGTTTTGGAGGATCTAAAATGGTCACCGTCACATCTTGGGGATTATCCCTATCTTGGATATCAAGCCAGAGGTTGGTGATGGTTCTAGCGTCCCCTTTACTAACAAAGAGGACTTCATTCCTGAGGACATAAGGAGGCTGAAACAGAATAACAAAAAATCAGTTCCTGAGTTGCTGGTAGTGCAATGTATCTTCTCTGCTTTAGAATAGAGTTTTTTTTTTAAAAAAAAACAACGGTGTTCTAGTATTTGAGTTCAGCTCCTGGTGACTACATGGCACAACCATGCAGTTTTCTTGACAACAGTACAGAAATGGTTTGCTATTGTCTTCTTTGGGAATGTTTTTCAATTCCTCACACTAGCCTACATGAAACATCAAAACATAGTTGTAGAGACATTTCTTCCTTAGTTTGGCAAAGCGGAACACATGTATGTGCACCTGTGGTTGGCACACATTCTTACAAACACAGCATGTTTTCAGGGGGTCGGACTCTTCAAATTGTGAACCAATTCTGTTGAGAGGGGAGGGAATGACTGAAGGATGGACAGGGGAGACCGTTTCACCTGTGCAACAGACTGAGCTGAAAAGATTGAGGTGGCAGAATGGAGAATACCTGTGCATGAAATGCTTCAAGGTTGAAATGCTATAACTCCAAAGAATCTCATTCCAACCTTGGAACAGCTATTCTTCATTATGATCTCACCAAAAGTATTCCAATAACTTTCCAACACTTTTCTAACCTTGCCAAAATATTCCAGCCTCTCCAACCTTGGTTTTGCACCATACATGGTCTATTTATAGGTTGGCATACTTCTAATAAAATCAGAAGAGCATGATCTAGGATCAGGAAGCATTTACCTTAAAATGTTTTGCATCCTTCTATAGCACAGCTTTCCAAACTGTGTGTCGCAACACTTTAGTGCAGAGCTTTCCAAACTGTGTGTGGCGACCACACACAGTCTGGTGTGTCACCACACAACCCGGAAGTGCTGATCATCATCAGCACTTCCGGGTTTTCCTGCGGCGACACACCAACGGCGGCGTGCAAAAATCTGAAAGCGGCAGCAGCGCTTCCGGGTTTTTGCGTGCTGCCGCAACGGCGGCACTTCCGGGTTTTCCCACGGCGACACACCAACGGCGGTTGGTGTGTTGCCGCGGGAAAACTTTGGAAAGCCCTGCTTTAGTATGTTGCAACACAGTCTGGTGTGTCGCCACACAACCCGTAAGTGGCAGTGGGGGCGTGCATGGTGGCGGCGGCAGCGGCACGCCATCAGCGCTTCTGCGTTTTAGCGGAGACCGCCGCCGCTGCCACCGTGCACACCCCACCCCCGCGTGCCCCCCTGCACCACCGCTGTGCACACCCCCGCCCCCACGCACGCCGCCACCGCTGTCGCCGTTGGTGTGTTGCCAACGGCAGCACTTTAGAAAGCACTGCTCTATAGCATAGCTTTCCAAACTGTGTGTCGCGACACATTAGAGTGTCACGACAAACCCCAGAAGTGTTGATGGTGTGTTGCCGCTGCCCTGCGGCGGCACGCGCGGCAATGCTGATGGTGCGGGCGGCGGCGGCAGTGGCGCGCCATCAGCGCTTCCAGGTTTTAGTGCAAAACACAAGGCCGCTGCCACTGCTGCCATGCACGCTGCTGCCACCACGCACGCCCCTGCACCGCCACCCTGCACACCGCCACCGCCGTTGGTGTGTCACCAACAGCGAGAGTTTGGGAAGCACTGCTCTATAGTGTACATTCAGTGACATATAGCTGTCACAATGAACTCAGAAATGAAACCCAAAATGCAGAGTACCTGCTGCATTTTAATGAAGCAGCAGAAATGCAAGTAAAAAGGGGGGAAATTATTCCATGAAAACTGTTTCCAGTAAATATTGCAAGCTTTATATTATCCCAAGAATTATGCAGAAAATGAATATGCTTCTCCAGCCTGGTTCTCTCCTGATACATTGCAGTTCAGCTCTGTTAGTTCTTAGTCTGACATATCTGGCAAGCATCTGGTGAGAGAAAGGTTGCTAGTCCTCAGATCAGTAAACTGCTTCTAATAGTTCCAAGAAAAAGTTGAAGATGGAAGAATAGATTTTTGTCAGGGGAAAATTGGAGAAAAAGTAAGGAATGTCCTACAGACCAGGACATCCAAGTGTGGCTGAACAAACAGTGGTCCATCTGGGTTTAGAAATGACAGAGAGATTGAACCTGGACCTTTTGCACAACTTTCTGATAGTCCATCTTTTGTTCAATCACATTAGGTAGGTTAAACTAGCACACAAGCACTGAACACTAATTGCTGGTTGAACCCTCTCAGATGAAATTGAGAAAGAAAATTCATCTCTTTCAGTTTCCCCCACTGAGAGGAGTCCATAATAATCCAGAATGATATGTCACCAGCAATGTTTTAAGAGGTGCCAGTATTCCAGTTTGAGAATTATCCTGGCTTCTCCTGAACCTGACTTTAAAAAAACCAAAACCTTAAACAAGGCTTGAAGCACTAAATGTGTTAAAATCTAAGAGCTAGCAAGTGATCTGATTCAGTGAAACGAATAAGAGTTTATTCCCACATGCTTTTCAAAAAGAATGAATCAGCTTCTTCAGGTAGACAATGAGGGTTATCAGTTCATGCTGTGTCCTTATGAATCTTCCTTTAAGCTTTCCAGAGTCTTAAAACGATATTTGGGCAGATTATGGAAAAGGGTGGTCAAGTTACCATTTGGGAGGTAGAAGGCATCCAAGCCCAGGAAGCTGGATGCATCCAGATTAAGCTAGGGATGTTAAATAGCTGGATGGGTTTGGCTTACAAGAACTGGTTATGACATGTCTTTTTTAAGATGGGCCTGGGGCACCTCCCTGCTTGGCCTTCGGTGGGACATGGCAAGCTTAGAAGGCCAAGGAGCAGAGCATTGGGCAATCCCAGCCCAGAAGCTCCAGGGACTAAGCACAAGGCAGAGTGCCATCCCCTCCACTAGGGCCAAGCAAGAGGAGGGGTGGTGTTCCCCCTAATACACACTGTGGGAAGCCAACCCTGAGCATCCTGGTCCTGCTTCCCCATCTCTCATTGCTTGGTCCTCCCAGGTCTTTACCTACTCCCTGGTCTTTACCCACTCAAGGACACATCGTTACCTAATTTAGATAACACCCCTGGATTAATCAAGGTTCTGTCCTGACTTCGAGTGAAGGAAAACACGCTGAGACTTGGAGTTGAAGCTCTATGGTTTATTGTCCTACTCTACTAGACAGAATCCAGCTAAACTAAAATGAACTGGTAATGCTCAGAGAAAGGGTCCAAGAAATCAGGGCAGGGCCTTCCTTAGCCTCTTGGGAGGAAAGCAAAGCGATTCAGTACTGCGCATGCGCTTCTCCCCCTGGAGGGAGCCCCCTCCTTCTTCGCCAGTTATCTCCCTGACAGGTTCACTTATACTACTAAATAATAATGGCAGATTGGTTTAGGTTTGGTTTAGTATGTGTGGCACACTATGGCTTATGGCTTAGTAGGATGTACAAACCCTGCCATCTGTAGCTTCTGAAAAGAAAATAGGAGCGCATGTCCTCATCCCCTCCTAACCAGACTACTGCAGTGTGCTCTATAGGGGCTGCCTCTGGAGACTATCCAGAAAGTGCAACTGGTACAAAATGCCATGGCCTAATTATGGGCAGATGACACCTGCCAAGGGCACATTACACCTGGGCTCAGGGCTTCACGCTGATTGCTAATTAGATGGCATCTAATTCCAGATGCAATTTGATGTGCTGCTTTTGACCGTAAAGCTCTATATGGCTTGGAACCAACATCCCTGCAGGACTTCCTTCACCCACCTGAATCGGCCTACCTGGTACATTCTTTCCAGGAGAAGCTTCTGGATCAACCCCATTTTTATGAGGTAGGGGGAAGAGAGGTCCGGAAACACTGTTTCCCCCCTGCTGCTCCAGCCTTAATTCCTCCTGGAATTAAAATTTGCACCATCCCTCTTAACATTCCAGAAGCCCTACAGCAGATGGGACTCTTCGGCTGAGGGTTTGGTGACTAATTCTAATTGCTGCCTTTTTTGGTTTTAATTTCAATTGAACTGCTACGTCCCATTGTTTGTCTTGCATTTTACTTGTGCTCTTTATTTTCTCCTATTATTATTATTTATTTATTTTATTTATTTATTATTTGGATTTATCCCCGCCCATCTCTACTGTGGTAGACTCTGGGCAGTTTACAACCACAATATAAAAGATAAAACCTACACATTTAAAACTACTATAAAAATCAAAATCAAAATCCAAAAGATGGTCTGTTCTTAAAAGGAGGGAAACCACTAAGCCAACCACCCCCAGGAGGAACTATCATTTCCTTCACTCCAGGCACGGCAGCAGAGCCAGGTCTTCAAGGACTTCCTAAAGGCCAGGAGCGAGGGTGCCAGTCTCACCTCAGGGGGCAAGTTATCCCACAGGGTGGGTGCTATTGCAGAGAAGGCACGCCTCCTGGACCCCGCTAGATGGAATTCTTTTAATGAAGGGATCCAAAGCATGCCCTCCCTGCATGATCGGGGGGGGGGGGGTTAGATGTGGTCCGGAGAAATAACAATTTCTCCTATTGTTATTTTGAACAGTTTATGTATGTATGTAAATTTCCATTCAATCGTGTCCGATTCTCGAAGACTGCCTGGACAAGTCCCTGCAGTTTTCTTGGCAAGATTTTCAGAAGTGGTTTGCCATTGCCTCCTTCCTAGGGCTGAGAGAGAGTGACTGGCCCAAGGTCACCCAGCTGGCTTCATGCCTAAGGCGGGACTAGAACTCACGGTCTCCCGGTTCCTAGCCCGGTGCCTTAACCACTACACCAAACTGGCTCTCATTTTGAACAGTTTACCATTCTGATTTTAAGTGTGTTTACTGTGGTCTTTTTAATTGGCTGCATGTTTTATCAGATTGCTGGAAACGGCAGTTATGTTTTTCAGCTAACAAACCTGGTTTAGAGCTTAATCCCAATCTATTGGTCCAGCCAGCAATTTTCAGTTTGAGATGCCTCCTGCATGCAGGACCTGTGTTTTTTTTTGGTTATTATGTTTCATCTCTTGAGGACCACAGACGTGTTTTCTGACATCAGGATGATCAAGATACATAATGCTGATACTATCTGGTAATTTGGTTTTTTTTGAAAAACTTTACAACAGTGTTCCATATCTGTGGAACAGATGGTAAGCTTGATAGAGGGCATGAGAAAGTTTTATAAGGTGAGGAACCTGAGATGGAAAGCAGGGGAGAAGAGTTACTCAGTCCTTCTGTATTATTATAATCTTGCCTTGGGTCATATTCAAAAACATTTATCATCTATGTATGGCAAACAGAGTGAAAAGGTGGAACGAATGAAGATAACAAAAAATGTCTAGACCAGTGTTTCTCAACCTTGACAACTTCAAGATATGTGGACTTCAACTCCCAGAAATCCCCAGCCAGCATGGCTAGCTGGGGAATTCTGGGAGTTGAAGTCCACATATCTTAAAGTTGCCAAGGTTGAGAAACACTGGTCTAGAAAGATTAGTGCAGAATTAGAATTAATTAGGTGATATGCAGCTTTAAGACCTGAACTGGTGCTGGGAATCATATGTAAGTCTACAAAACTATAGTTTTACTTTTTGCATTTATGCTTTAAACGTATGCCAATATGGGACAGCAATCAAACAAGTAAGAAATCCATATTATTCCATCTCATCATTACTGGAATCTGACAAGTAAGCAGAGAAATACTGTAAATATACATTCTCCCCTCCAGCCTGTTCAAAAATAGAAATCGACCCATCCTCTACCTTACCTGTGTCGAAAGGGCTCGAACAGTGAATATTACTGGCTCAGATACAGACTGGTGATAGCTGAGCATCAGGAAAAACTGGCCATTCCTATAGGAAACCCAAATACAATATTATATTGATATAGATTTAATTTATTGCTATGTAGATAGGTACACATTTTCATTCATCCAGGACAGCAGAAGCTGTACATTTTTCTAGAGTTTGAAGCTTGTCCAAATGGAGCCTATTTTCATTTATTATTGTATAAATCAAGGCAGCATAATAATGCTGTCCCTTCTTATTTTCCCTGCAATGACAACCCTGTGAGGTGGGCTGGGTTGAGAGAGAAGGACTGGCCCAAAGTCACCCAACTGGTTGTCATGCCTAAGGGAGGACTAGAACTCACAGTCTCCTGGTTTCTAGGCCAGCACCTTAACCGCTACCCCAAACTGGATCTGCCTATGACAGCCTCTTGGTTTCAGAGCCAGGAATGGTCCTCTTATGCCATCTTCAAATCTGCCCACAAATTTAGATTTCACTAAGGAGCTCTCACTGACTCACATCCTTTCAACCCCTTCCTTTTATATATCTTCTTGAAGGTCCAAAGTTGTATACTGTATTTATGAAGAAAACTAAGACCTTCAAGATTCTGAATTCTGAACCTAAAACGATGCCCATTTTCAAGGTGACTGCATAACTGCAGAATGCATATGAACACCCATCACATGGAATCACATCCCAGCTGCCAGCAGTTCAGCAACTTTCTGGAATCAGTTTTAAATCAATTGATTGCAATTTGTCAGGAGGAAAAGTTCTAAGAACTAAGCCCAGTTTGAAGGTATTTGAAGGCCCTTTGAAGGGACCTTCTGACACGCTCCTCATATTCTCTGCAACAGAAGATGTAAAGAAACACCAAATCACCTGGATTTCATTTTGTCATGCAGAAAGAAAACGTGCTGCTCCTTCATCTCCTCCCAGGTGAAATGGTCATGCTGGCTAAGTTCTCTTTCTTTCCCTTCAGCCAGGACCACCAGCCTGCCATTGGTGGGAGGGGCTGCCACGCGAAACAGGAGGCCTTCTCCATAGCTCTCTAGGTTTTCCACCTCCAGCACGGAACCATCTAGTAGCTTCATCCCACCAATTCCTACCAAGAGTAGGCTCTTTGCCTTGAGTCCAGGAGCTGGCCCAGAAGCTAAAACAAAACAAGGAAAGAAAATTCAGCACTGACCTCCTTTCTTGCAATAAACTCCATTTATTGGTCCTTTTGCTTTCAAATGTGCAGCTGGTTAATTAAAAAAATATATGTTGGATAGGTCTCTGTCTCCTTTCTTCCTCCTAATTCACCAACCAAACAACTATCCTGGCCCACCCACTCGGCAGAGTGTGGTAAGCGCACTGCTGTTGTAGCAATTAAGCCATGGGTTGAACACTTGTCCACGATGTCCCTGCTCCCTGCAAAAGGGTTTTGGTGTTCTCATAGGAAGCTGATAAAACATCACAAGATGTACTCATCTCATGAGATTTCAGGCATTTTGAAGATAGATAGATAGATCTCTTTGTATTTAATTCTGGAGAGTTGTGGGAGCTCTTTGGTGGCAATGGATCTCCTATAGCCTTGATAAAAATCAAGATGAGGGCCACAACCATGTGACTGAACCCTCAGTCATGTTTATGTGTGTCACTGAGGCTTTATCACAGGGTAACAGCCGCCATCTTGACTTCTTTGACAAACAAACAAACCACTCTGAACAAGTATTTGATTGATTGATTATGTGCCATCAAGTCGGGGTCAACTCTTAGCAACTGCATAGATAGATTTTCTCCATGACGATCTATCCCTAACCTGGTCTTTCAGGTCTTCCAACAGTGCACCCATTGCCACTGTAACTGAGTCCATCCACCTGGCTTGAACAACGCTACTTCTGGGATAAGTTATGTGCCAAAATGAATACAGGGGAAGATGCTATGAAGATCATTCTAAGGGCACTTGGAAAATTGTAATACTTTAAACGAATCCTATTCTGTTCATGTAAAGGAATGTAGAGAAGATCTTGGGGAAGGGATGAGTGAACTGTGAAGGGGGACTTGCAGAAGAGATTACACAGTCCTGAGAAAGAGGAAAGTGTGAGAAAGAAACTCAAAATAACCCCACCTTGATTTTATTTAGTATAATGGGACGGAGAGAAACGGACAGGCTTTCAAGATTCCGCTATTATACCATACAACAATACAGAACACTTCTGGAATCTATGTCTGCTTATCTATGTCTGCTTCTTGGTTTGGCCTACTTTATAAGGGCTGACAGTTTATGAGGTTCAGAGGCATACACTTGCCATTCTTACATTTTTGCCCTCCAAAGGTAGTGTTTATATTCCCTCAGCCCTCAAAATTATTTCAAACAAAGACAATGGCAGTGAGTTCAATGGTGTCCTTCCTCTGATGCTGCTCTTTTGGAGTTTTTCCAGTCCAAATTCCTAAGAGCTGCATTCTCAATTCCCAGTGCATTACAAAGGATTATTTGCATATTGAGCTGGGTGTGGCAGAAGTAAAAATAATTATTTATTTATTTATTTTTCCAACTTATATCACCGCCCATCTCCCCCCACAAGGGGACTCTGGGCGGTTTACAATCAAGTTAGTGATTAAAAGCATATAAAATACAGTAAACGATATTAATCGTAAATTAAATACTAAATATATAAAATCCAAGAGGCTGTTATGTAATGTTGGCGAGAACTCTACGGCGCAAGCCATCCCCAAGAAGAGCTATTACCCCCCCCATCCCAGGCGAGGTGGCAGAGCCAGGTCTTCAATTGCTTTCGGAAGGTCAGGAGTGTGGGGGCTTGCCTCACCTCCAGGGGCAGAATGTTCCAGAGGGCGGGTGCCACTGCCGAGAAGGCCCGCCTCCTGGACCCCGCCAGATGGAATTCTTTTATAGACGGGGTCCGTAGCAAGCCCTCTCTGCATAACCGGGTAAAATAATAATAATAATAATAATAATAATAATAATAATAATAATAATAATGGTAGAGATCATCCTATTTCCTTTGGGTCTAGGCCCTTTAACTTTGGGAGATAGTTTCCAATCTACATGACAATATTTGCTGAAGATGAATTTAGCATCTTATGGTTTTCTCCCTCCTATTTATACGCCTTAGAATAAGAACAAGCTCTTAAACAGTGAATTTATTTTATATATTAGTTAAATTTATATGACCGCCCAACTCCCCCAACGGAGTTGAATGCTGGTCAGAGCGGGAGGCTGATTTAAGCAGGGCATCAAAACTCCTGTTTGCTGACAATCACAGACAGAGCGCGTCACCGGCTACATCTCTTGCACAACTAGACGTCCCAAAATACAAACAAGCTGTTGTTTCATTGGGCTGTAGCACCCTCCGTTTGGCTGTTTTGGGAGGAAGATATAGAGTCTGCAGGGAGGGGGAGGTGTCAAATGAGGCACGAGGCAGTTGCAGAATCACAACCAAAGCCCTGTCCCTTTGCACAGCACCAATGCACTAAAACAAGGGTCGGAAATGGCGGCTCGCGAGCCAGATGCGGCTCTTTGGCCCCTTGAGTGTGGCTCTTCCGCAGCTGAACTCACCCCCGCCCCTTCCACGCGATTGGCCCCCGCCCGCAAACCCCGCCCCCTGGCTGTCGCACTGAGCGAGGCCCGGCGCGGCAGGGAGGCACTGCTGGCCCGGGACGCGGCGCTGTCGGAGGCGGCGCAGGAGCGGCTGCAGGGGCTGCTGCGGCTGGAGATGGCGCTGCTCCGCGGCATCCAGGTGCTGGGCGAGGGCGTGGGCCCAGGACACGAGCGGCAGGGCGGCGCAGGGCGAAGAGCCGCCTGCTCTCCCCTTGGCCACCTCCGGCTAAGCTCCCCCGGCCGCCGCAGGGCTTGGGTTAGCGGGGGGAGAGGATGCTGAACTGCGGGGTGGGGGGATTGATGGGGCGGGAGGGTGCACCCGGAGGGCCTCCCGCGGCCGCTTCTCCAAGGCGGGTTGCAGAGCGCGCGCTGCGCCCACAGGAACACCTGGTCCCTCCGCTCCCTCCAGCTCCGCCACCAGCCCCAGCAGCGCCGCCCGCCCCGTCCTGCCGCCCGGCAAACCTCCGCCGGCTCCGTCCCCCCGCCGCCACCGCCACCGCCCCGGCCAGGCCCCCTGCGCCTCCCTGCCGCTCGCGTCCCAGGCCTGCGCCCTCGCCCAGCACCTGGATGCCGCGGAGCAGCGCCATCTCCAGCCGCAGCAGCCCCTGAAGCCACTCCTGCGCTGCCTCCGACAGCGCCGCGTCCCGGGCCAGCAGCGCCTCCCTGCCGCGCCGGGCCTCGCAGAGACGGGCCTGAAGGGGCGCAGAGGCCGGAGAGGGAGCCCCTCCTCTCCCCTTCTCTCCCTGCCTCGTCCGCCTGCAGGGAAGGAGGCATGGGTCCCGCCCGGTGAAGAGGGCGCAGCCTTCCGCTCTCCCGCGCCCCAGGTTTTGAGCCGGGCAGAGCGGAGAAGTTGCCCGCGGCAGCCGCTCTAGGAGCCGGCCAACCTCCGCCGCTGGTTCCCAGCGCTTCCCCTTGGACGGGGAGTTCCCTCCCGCCGCCCCCCTCGGAGAGACGGGCCTGAAGGGGCGCAGAGGCCAGAGAGGGAGCCCCTCCGTCTCCCCTTCTCTCCCTGCCTCGCCCGCCCGCAGGGAAGGAGGCGCGGGTCCCGCCCGGTGGAGAGGGTGCAGCCTTCCGCTCTGCCCGGGAACGCCGTGGTGCCCAGCAGAGCCCTCTGCACGTGCTCCGTGACGCTCCCTCCTTCCCGCTGCCTCTCCTGAGCTGAGCTCCGCAGCCGAGCCTGGGCGTGCGTGTGGGAGGGAAGCCGCCATCAAGGGCTTCCTCGCCGAGTTAGTCTGCTGCCTGCAGGGAGGGAGGCGGGGGGGGACAGGGCTGGGCGCTGGGGCGGGGGCAGGGGCCGCGGACGGCAGGCCAAAGGGAGATGCCAGGGCGACTGTAGTGACTGGAGGCGGCCAAGGGGAGAGCAGGCGGCTCTTCGCCCTCGGCGCGGCCAGACGAGCCTCCGGCTGCTGCTTCCTGCGCCCGTGGCCTCTTTGCTGCCGCCGCCGCCCGCCTCGCCTCTGCCGCTCTCCGCTTCTCCGCAAAGCTCCTGGTTGATCTTACTGTTTCCTTTTCCTCCCCTTCAATACGTTCCAGCAAGCGAGGTGGAAGCGGAGAGCAGAAGAGGCGGGCAGCGGCAGCAGTGAAGAGGCCACGGGCGCAGGAAGCAGCAGCCGGAGGCCGCCTCGAACCAGGAGCTTTGCGGAGAAGCGGAGAGCGGCAGAGGCGAGGCGGCCTCCGGCTGCTGCTTCCTGCGCCCGTGGCCTCTGCTGCCGCCACTGCCCGCCAGCAGGAGGGAAGGAGGAGCGGCTGCCCGCCTCCCTCCGCCCGCCCTGAGGGAACCCACCCGCCCGCCCTGAGGGAACCCACCGGCCGGCCGCCTCGTTTCCCGCCCCCCATCATTTCCTTGGCCCAACGCGGACGGGCGGAAGCGTTCTGGGGGGGAGACAACATGGAGGCGGAAGCGGCAGCCCCGCCCGCGCCGAGTGGCGGTAGCGCGGCCCCGCCGCCGCCCTTTCTCTCCGGATCGGATCCCGGGAAGGCAGTGGGGGGCCTCGCGGAGGGAGGCAAGCAGGCAGGCAAACGGGCGGGCAGGGCGGGTGGGCGGCCCGGACCTCCGCTGCCAGACCCGCCCCCCTCGGCGCCTGTGCGGCTCCCCCACGCCCTCCCACCCGCCCCAATAAGTCATGTGATTGGCTCCCGCCCGCAAACCCCGCCCCCTTCCACGTGATTGGCCCCCGCCCGCAAACCCCGCCCCTTCCACGCGATTGGCTCCCGCCCGCAAACCCAGCCCCCTTCCACGTGATTGGCCCCCGCCCGCAAACCCAGCCCCCTGGCTCTCGAGCATTTCAAAATGTGCACGAGCATGTCAAAATGGCTCCCGGCATAAAAAGTTTGCCGACCCCTGAACTAAAAGGACAGGACTTTGATTGCAATGTTGTGAGGGCCATCTTGCCATTTTTTTTTTTTTAACAAATTTTATTAGATTTTAATTTTACATAGATAAAAGTTTGAAACAGAAAAGAAAATGGAAATACAAATCAAGAAAAAAGAAAAGATAAAAAAGTGTAATAAAGGAAAAAAGAAAAAAAGAAAAAAAGATAAAGCTGAAACATAGAATTTGGTCAACTTCCGATTTGTATCTGGTCATGGTATTTTAAAAATTTTATCTTACATGCTAGGTCTATATATAATATTAAAGAATATTTCTTGTCTATTACATCAATATATATATATTTTAATCTTCAAATCCCCATATAAGCTTTGCCCCTCCCGCATCTTGTAAATAGTCAGTTAATGGTTTCCACTCTTTAAGGAAATAATTATTTAGATTTTCTTTTAATAAACATGTCAGTTTATCATTCTCTGCCATATCCATCAATTTTAACATCCAATCTTGTATCGTAGGCGATATCTGGTTTTTCCAATTTTGTGCAAAAATAAGTCTTGCTGCTGTAATCATGTATTGCATAATCCTTGTAAATTGCTTCCCAGGTTGTCCATCAATTATTCCCAGTAAGAAAAATTCCGGTTTAAATGGAACTCGAATTTGTAATATATTTTGCATCAATGCATGTATTTGAGTCCAAAATTTCTTTGCAGTCTCACATGTCCACCACATATGGTAAAAAGACCCCTCTTTTTTTTTACATTTCCAACATAAGTTGGAAACATTTCCATACATTTTAGAAAGTTTTTGTGGGGTCATATACCATCTGTACATCATCTTATAAAAGTTTTCTTTTAAATTATAACACAAAGTAAATTTTAACCCTTTGGTCCACATATCTTCCCATTGTTGCATTTGAATATTATGGCCAATATTTTTAGCCCATTTAATCATACAGTCTTTAACTTGTTCCTCTACCATTTCACCTTTTAACAATAATTTATACATTTTTGCAATTAGATGATCATCTGTCTCACATAGTTGTATCTCAAATTCCGATTTGGTTTGTTCAAATTCAAGGTCTTTCTTATCTAGTTTAAATTTCTCTACGAGCTGCATATATGAAAGCCATTGAAAACTGTATCCCTCTGATACCAATTCTTCCATTGATTTAATTATATATTGTCCTTGTTCTTTCTTTAAAAAGTCTTTGTAGGTTAACCATTTATCTTTATTTCTTACTTCTGTTCTGTAAAATGCTTCTTGTGTAGAAATCCATAAGGGTCTTTTATGACATAAGATTAATTTATATTTATTCCAGATTCTTAATAAGGATCTTCTAATATAATGGTTTTTAAAGTCCACATTAACTTTAACTTTATCGTACCACAAATATCCATGCCATCCATATCTTAATTCATGTCCTTCCAAATTCAATAATTTTTCATTTTTCAAAACTATCCATTCTTTAATCCAAACCAAGCAACAAGCAGCATAATATAATTTCAAATCCGGTAGACCTAGTCCTCCTCTTTCTTTAGAGTCTTGCAAGACTTTATATTTTACTCTTGGTTTTTTCCCTTGCCAAATAAACTTAGAAATATCTCGCTGCCATTGTTTAAAAGGTTCTTCTGATGCCAATATAGGTAGTGTTTGAAAAAGATATAAAATTCTTGGCAAAACATTCATTTTAATTGCTGAAATTCTACCTAATAATGATAATTGCAGTTTTTCCCAATGTTCCAAATCTTTTTTAATATCCATCCAAAGTGGAATATAATTATTCTTAAACAGCTTAACATTTTTAGTTGTTAAATATACTCCCAAATATTTTACTTTTTCTTCCATTGAATATCCTGTTATTTCTTTCCATTTCTCTTGTTGGTGGTAATCCATATTTTTGGTCAAAACTTTTGTCTTCTGTAAATTCACTTTGAACCCTGCTAGCGACCCAAAGTCTTTTAGTTTCTGTATTAATATTTCAATTCCTTCTATTGGATTCTCCAAAGTAATGACTAGGTCGTCAGCAAATGCTCTTAGTTTATAAACTTCTTTTTTAACTTTAATACCATGGATACCATCATCTTGTCTAATATCTCTAAGTAAAACCTCTAATACCAATATAAACAAAAGTGGAGATAATGGACAACCTTGTCTAGTACCTTTTTGTATTTCACATGGCTTACTAAATTCACCATTAACAATTATTTTGGCAAATTGTGGAGTATATATTGATTTAATCCATTTTATAAAATTTCCTCCAAAATTCATATTTTCCAAAACTTTGAACATAAAAGGCCAATTTAAGTTGTCAAAGGCTTTTTCAGCATCAATAAATATCAAGGCAGCTTGTTTATCATAGTGTTGATCCAAATATTCAATTACGTCTACTATGTTTCGGACATTGTCATGAATTTGCCTCTTGGGTAGAAAACCAGCTTGGTCTTGATGAATAAAATCCTTAAGTATATTCTTCATTCTTTCTGCTAATATCGTTGTAAATATCTTATAGTCATTATTCAATAAAGATATTGGTCTGTAATTTTTAGTTAATGTTAAATCCTGTTGTTCTTTGGGTATCAATGTTATATGTGCTTCTTTCCAAGTTTCAGGCATAATTCCTGTTTCCAAAATAGAATTCATAGTCTTCTGCAAAGGTAAACATAAATCCTCTTCAAAACATTTATAGTAGGCTGCTGACAATCCATCCGGTCCAGGAGCTTTTCCACTACTAATTTTCTTAAAAGCTTTTATCAATTCTTCTTTTGTTATAACATTATTTAATGTCAATCTTTGTTGGTCATTAAGAACAGTTAGTTTTTGTTTATTCAAATATTCTTCAATCTCATCCAAGTTGACATCTTGTTTTTTATATAATTTAGAATAATAGTCATGAAAGGTTTTTTGAATGTCCATATTATTCACCAGAGTTTTTCCTTCATGTTGAATATTAGTAATCAAATTCTTTTGTCTTTGTTTCCTCAATTTATAAGCCAGCCATCTACCTGGTTTATTTGCATATTCAAAATATTTTTGTTTTGTAAATTTCATTTGAGTCTCTATCTCTTGAGTTAATATCATTGATATTTGCTTTTGTAGAAATTTAATTTGAGTGAGCAAAGTGTCATCCATTGGTTTATCTCTCAAATCTAACTCTTTACTTTTAATTTCATCTAAAATCAATTGAATTCTTTTTTGTTTTTTCTTCCTCATTTGAGCATTGTATTGAATAAAATAACCCCTCATATATGCTTTACTGGCTTCCCATACAGTTTGAATATTAGTCCCTTTGTTCAAATTAAATTGAAAATATTCTCTTAATTTTTTTTGCATACATCAACTACATCATTATTCCGTAGTAGTGACTCATTCAATCTCCATCTAAATACATTCCGTTTCCCTTTAAGAGTCAACATTACTGGATTATGATCTGATAAAGTCTTAGGTAATATATCGACTTTGTTAATATCCATCATCAAATTTTTAGATATCAAAATCATATCTA
The DNA here is from genome assembly GCA_023362775.1 of Charina bottae. Taxonomy (NCBI): domain Eukaryota; kingdom Metazoa; phylum Chordata; class Lepidosauria; order Squamata; family Charinaidae; genus Charina; species Charina bottae. The sequence continues at coordinate 41,601,881 of JALMGJ010000008.1, forward strand.
TTCTAGAATGTGATTTAAATCTCTCTGAATAATATGTAAATTCTCTGGAAGTCCCATTCATACATCTCCAAATGTCTTGTAAATCCAACATCTCTTTCAAATCGAAAAATGTTTGTGGCAATTTTCCCTGTGTTTGCTTCACTTCTTTTTGTGACTGTCTATCCAATCTGGGGTAAATTACCCCATTCCAATCCCCCATAAAACACCAATTGTCATAAGTTAAGTCCAAAAGTTTATCCATCAGGTTTTTATAAAATACTCCTTTATCCATATTCGGTGCATAAAGTCCAACTATCAGTGTTTTAGTTCCTTGTATGTTAATTTCTACTACAATGTATCGACCCTCTTCATCAGCTAATATCAATTTTGGGTTTAACTTTGGTTGTACATATAAGACTACCCCTTTAGTTTTTTTATATCCAGCCGAAATAAATTCTTCTCCAAGCTGTTTTTGAATCAAATATTTAGTATCTTTTTTACAAATATGAGTCTCTTGTAAACAACTTATGTCCAATTTCTGTTTTTTCAAAAAATGAAATATCTTTCTTCTTTTTTGTGGAGCATTGGCTCCATTAATATTCCATGTCAGATATTTAAGTTCCATTGGTGTTTTATTCTTTAAAATCCCTTTGTTAAGTCCACACCTGTAGCTCCTTTCTCAGATAGATCTTCAGTCTTCTCTTTGTCTTTCGATGTTTCTCCTCCTTTTGTCAATTCTCCTTCTGGTAAACCCATTTCTTTCTTGTATTTCTCTAAAAAAGCTTTTGCTTTTAAAATGGAAGTTATTTTGAATCTCTGTCCTTTAAACTCAAACGATACGCCTTCCAATTTTTCCCATCTGAATGAAATACTATGTTGCCTTAATTTGTCTGTAAGGAAAGAATAGTCTTTTCTTTTCCTAATTATTCTCAAGGGAATTTCTTTTAATACAATTATTTCCTTCCCTTCTATATTTAATCTAGTATTATAATGCTTCCTTAAGATTTGCTCTTTTGTCACTTTTCTTACGAAATATATCAATATGTCTCTAGGGACTTTTCTTTCCTTAGCATAACGTGAGTTTACTCTAAATATCTTGTCTATCTCCAAATCTAAATCTTGTTCTCTTGTCTCCAAAAATTTAGCTAATTCAAAAGTCATCCTTTCTCTCACATTTTCATCTACTTGTTCTGGAATTGCTCTAAATCTCAAGATGTGCTCCTTCTCTCTCATTTCTGCTAAAGCTGTGATATCTAGATTATGTTCAATCTCTTTAATAGCATATTCTGATTTATCTTCTAATTTTTGCATCTGGCTTTGCGTATCTTTAAGTTCTCCTGACAGAGAATTGACCACTTCCTTAACTGTTTGAATTTCTTTTTTTAAAAGAAAAAATTGCCATTTTTGTAACCCCCTCCAACACAATTGCTCGGAATGATTATGTACGTGTGAATCAGGACAAACTGAATCTATGGAACACGTTCTTCTTCAGTGTTAATTTTATAAAGACATTATAAAGTGCTCTTATTACCCTAATATTACCCTAATATATATATATATATATATATATATATATATATATATATATATATATATACACACACACACTGTTCAATTGTGTCTGATTCTCGGATACTGCCTGGACAAGTCCCTGCAGTTTTCTTGGCAAGGTTTTTCAGAAGTGGTTTGCCATTGTCTCCTTCCTAGGGCTGAGAGAAAGTGACTGGCCCAAAGTCACCCAGCCGGCTTTCATGCCTCAGGCAGGACTAGAATTCTCAGTCTCCTGGTTTGCCATTGCCTCCTTCCTAGGGCTGAGAGAAAGTGACTGGCCCAAAGTCACCCAGCCGGCTTTCATGCCTCAGGCAGGACTAGAACTCAGGGTCTCCTGGTTTCTAGCCTGGTGCCTTAACCAGTACACCAAACTGGCTCTCTATATAATACAATAATATTACCCTAATAGAGACCCCAGTGGTGTGTACCCATCCTGTTAGATCTGGCAGGAGAGGCATGCTCCAGGTCCCATCTGCGAGAGGGTCATCTGTCAGCCTTTTCTGCCGTGGTGCCTGCCCTCTGGAACATCATCCCCCCAGAAATTAGATTTGCCCCGACCCTGCTGGCCTTTTGCAGGGTTCTAAGGCCCTGACAGCATGGGCGAGCCTGTGTCCTGGCTTGTTTGAGTGTTTGTGAGTCTTCTCGGCTGCTATTTTTATGTCATTTTTGTTCTTTTTAATTCTGGTTGTTTTTTACTGTTTTCATTCTCTTTTAATTGTGAACCGCCCAGAGTCATGTATGTGAGATGGGTGGCCTATAAATAATAAATAAATAATATTCACAGATCACCAGGTGGCACAGGTCAAGTCTCTGTTTATTAATTACTCTTGCACAACGCTCCCTCCGTAACATATAAAATCACCGTATTTTGCACACTAGTGCAGGACTTTCCAAACTGTGTGTCGCGACACAGTACTGTGTCGCCTGGGGGCCCCAGGTGTGTCGCGTGACAACCCGGAAGCGCTGATGGCGGGCCATCAGCACTTCCGGATTGTTGCGCGACAAACCAGGACGCCGCTTCCGGGGTTTTGCGCACCACAGAGGCGCTTCCAGGGTTTTGTGCACCAGCCGTTGGTGTGTCGCCAACGGCAAAAGTTTGGAAAGCCCTGCACTAGTGTGTAAAATCCATCAGAACTTGACAGCTGACAAGAGTCCTTAAATGAGGACCACACCCATATTTTTACACCCTTGTTATTATTGTTTAAGTTTAGCTCATTTATCATTCTATTATTTGGATTTCTATCCAATATTCTATTTTCACCTCATCATTTTAATAGTTTCAGTATTAATATTAATCAGAATCTTTACTGTACAGTTTGTAACACTACATAGCATCTTGTTAGTAATGTCAGCTTTTAGGCATCTTTCATAATTTACATCTCAATGACTCGACTCTTACTGTTGGAATGGTTGTAATACTTTTATGCTTTCATGTTGCCTTATGCTGGTCTGTGACCAAAATAGAATTTGAATTTGAGTAAGTGGAAAAGAGGGTATTAGGAATCTCAAGAAGAAATTTCTAGCAACTGAAAGGCAATACCCCTGATGCTTCAGGAGGAATGAGGAAAGGATGCCCAGGGAGACATAAAATCAATGTTAGTCAACATCACCCTTTATTAGACCAATTATCTATTGTAAATGTATATTCTGTTCAAAATGCTTTATAGTCCTAAATTTCTCTCAAAGAATTCTCAGAGCTGTAATTTGTAGGACAGCAGAAATTTTTCTCCAAAATTTCTCCCCAATGCAGACACATGCAGAAATATAATGCCAGGTTTCTTCTAACTGACAATACTTCTGGCTGTATTCACTCAACACAATAAATCACCATGTGTTTGGAGGCACTTCAGCTAATGTTAGTACACAGACCCAGTCATCACAGATTACAACCCATGGTTTATATCTTAGTGTACTGTACGTACTCAAGCCTTATGGTTTACTCAACAAACCATGGTTCAGACAAACGGTAGCTCAGTGTGTAGTGTGAACCCAGCCTATGCCTGTGATGCAGATACACCACAAACGTCTCTCGCTAATTTTCAGTCTTGTGAAATAATTGTTTTGTTCTTAATCTTAAAAATGGGAAACTGTAGCTGAAGCATATGATCATCTCTGCCAGATATAATGGGTAGAGGGAGAATCTCACATTTGCAATCCCGGCTCTGGGGGTTGCTGTAGGAGCCACGCCCGCAGTCAGAAACACAAAGGCCTTTCTGAAGAAATGTAGTGGAATTACAAACTTGGCATCTGCTGGAACTGTCACACTCCAAGCATCCCTTGGGGCAAGCTAGTATAAAAGGAAAAGTGAGTAAGATGCTATGATAGGCATTCTTTAACTCAGAAAACAAGGTCACTGTTATGTAACTACTTTATTGATGGTCAATGATACTTAAGTCCGAACACACTCTTGGTGTTGTTGAAATCCAATGGCTAATTTTAGAAGCCACACTCTTTTCTTTGCCATCAAATATCAACAATGGGATGTTGACAAGCTGAGAAAAGGGGAGGTGGGCTGGTGTACCTGCATAAAGCCTCCTCAGCTTCCTCACTCATTATCAGGAGGAGTCTTACGCCAGCCTTTCCTGCTCTGTGCCCCAAATGCTTGAAAATGCAATTCCTAACTAGCGCATATTAGCTAGGACTTGGAGTTAAAACTCCATCACATATGGAGGGTAGAAGGATGGGGATCCTCCATCTAGCCCAGGGGTCGGCAAACCGCGGCTCGCGAGCCACATGCGGCTCTTTGGCCCCTTGAGTGTGGCTCTTCCCCAGGCAGGCGTGGCGGGCGTGGCAGGGGCAGGCGCGGCAGCGGGCGTGGCGGGGGCAGGCGCGGCAGTGGGCATGGCGGGGGCAGGCGCGGCAGCGGGCATGGTGTTCGTGGTGGGGCAGGCGCGGCAGCAGGCATGGTGTGCGTGGCGGGGGCAGGCGTGGCAGCAGGCATGGTGTGCGTGGTGGGGGCAGGCGCGGCAGCAGGCATGGTGTGTGTGGCAGGGGCAGGCGCGGCAGCGGGCGTGGCGGGGCAGGCGCGGCAGTGGGCATGGTGTGCGTGGCAGGGGCAGGCGCGGCAGCAGGCCCTAAGTGTGCACGATTGGCCCCCACCCGCAAACCCCACCCCCTTCCACGCGATTGGCCCCCGCCCGCAAACCCCACCCCCTTCCACGTGATTGGCTCCCACCCTCAAACCCCGCCCCCTGGCCCTCGAGTGATATTATAAATTTTATAAATGTCAAAATGGCTCCTGGTATAAAAAAGTTTGCCGACCCCTGATATAGCCTAATCATTATCTTCTCCAAAAGTCTGTAAAGATATCATGCTCTGAATTTGCTTAACTATTGAGCTGTCATTCCAACCACACAACAGAATACAAAGTAAAATAAGTAAGAGAGGACTTCTACCAAAGTAGTTCCTATGACACCTTCTGCAAATCAATTAAAAAAAAGGGAGGGGGTTGTTTTTGTTTAAATGAAGCATGACTGTTGGAATAACGATTCTGTCCCAATGGGTGAAATCTCTGATGTGTACTTCTTCTGCATTTTTTTTAATTTACTCAGATTGCTCTGGACATTCAAGCAAGTTTAACTTTTAATCCCCGAATTCATTTACCTAGGCATATCTGCCCTTCGTGGTCTCCATAGTACTGCTTTCCACAAGACAAGACACACTGTGATTCCAGGAGGAGGAATGGAGCCTGGCAGCGCACACATTTGCCAGGGCCGTCACACTGGAGGCAGTGGTCATCATCGCATCCTGAAAAGCCCCATAAAACGTCAGCAAGGATTGTTTCTGGACTTACATGGGAAATAGCAATTCACCTTATGCTTTTCTCACCCCCCACCCCAAGAACCAGGACAGCAAACCAAGCATTATCTTAAGCTCAGCTCCTGATGACTCCAGCCATGAAGGTTTCTTAGCAGCATTATGGAAGTCAATTGTCACGGCCTTCTTCAGGAATGCTTTTCAACAGTTTTTAAATTTCCAGTATCTCCCATCCAAATCCCAATCAACACTAATGCCATTCTTCACTTCAGCCCCATTGCAACTTTCCTTTGTGCTCACTTATTCCAGGCTTACCTAGCTTCCAAGATTCTGCTTGTTGGCATTAGAAGATCAGATAATTTGTTCCCCTGAGATATCCTCCATGACAGACCTAGTGCTGTCTTATGCTATACATCAGGGGTCTCCAACTCCCGGGCCACGGACCGGAAGCAGTCACCCCTAACAGATAGCTGAGGGAAGTGGAAAAGTGTGCCCAGGCCTGTCATCACGGGCCTGTTAGGAACCGGGTCGCACAGCAGGAGGTGAGCGGTGGGCGAGCGAGCAAAGCTTCATCTGTATTTACAGCCGCTCCCCATCGCTCGCATTACCGCCGGAGCTCCGCCTCCTGTCAGATCAGCGGCGGCATTAGATTCTCATAGGAGCGCGAGCCCTACTGTAAACTGTGCATGCGAGGGATCTAGGTTGCACGCTCCTTATGAGAAGTCAGAATCCAACACTTATTTTAGTCTGCGCGTGGCCCGCCCATTATTTTATTTACCACTTCTGATGGTTTCATCCCGAAACCACCACCACCAAATCAACAAATTCCTTCCACGAAACCGGTCCCTGGTGCCAAAAAGGTTGGGGACCGCTGCTATACATCATAGGTGCCATCCTTCCCAACCTGGTGTCCTCCAGATGTATTAGGACTATAACTTCAAGGATTTCCAGCTAGTATGGTGGGTGGGAATATTTGGAGTTGTCCTAACACACTCGGAGGGTGGCAGACTTGGGAAAGCTGATACAGACCATTTCTCCGCTTTATGTATATAAACAGAAGTAGAAAGCACATGATGGTTTCTGTCCATGAGACGATGGAGATCAAGGGCAATCTTGGTTCCTCCCCACAGAAGCATCCTACCCTTGGCTCAAACGTGGACCCGAGATGGAGTAGCAGTCTGTTGCCTGAGGTAGGAGGGGAATCCACTGCTCTCCCAACCATGCTGCTACCTCCTGTTGTCTGCATTGCCACTCGACCTCAGAACAGCTACTTCATGATACATCACTTGGAGAATTCCCATATAAGCTTTAAGGTGACTTAGACAGCATCAACCTGCTCCACATCCTTTGCAGCTCCTCCAGGGGACAGGCCAGGAAAGCACCAGGTAAGGGCCTGGGCACACTTTTCCACTTGCCTCAGCTACCTGTCAGGGGTGGCTGCTTCATTTTGCATAAGGGCTGAGCTTACCTTTCCAATGAAAGATTAGTGGATTTCTTTAATGGCAACTGTCTGTTGTGATTTCTGGACTATGCCCTCTGAAACGATTGCACCAAATTGTACCTTGAGCCCCTGTGCAAAGACATCAAGACTTACTTTGACAAGTTTCAGATTCCCTGTAAAATGCCGGTGGACAATGCTCGACACAGGCACCTTGCTGGAGAAAATATCCCTCCATGCACTGCAAGCAATCAGTGCGGTTGGGACCGTTGCAAGCGTTGCAGCTCCAGTCGCACTCTGGAATAAGAAAATGAAAGAGAGCATTCCCAATAGAGCCCCCATTGGCTCCCTTTATGCCTCTCCATTTTAATACGTCACACCACTGCTGTCTGCAAAACGCAATGAAGGGCAAAGGAAGAACAGCAGAACAGATGCAAGACGGGGAAGACATGCCGAAAGAGATGGTATTAAAATAACACAAATTCTTCCCTGGGGTTTAACATTTCCCAATTATGTTAACACAGGCACGGCTGCTTTTTTTCAATAGTCCAGATGAGGAGGCACGACAAACATCCTCCCTAGTGGCTACAGTTGCGATCAGCCAACATGGACTGTACGGTGGAATCATAAATCTTTTCTCTTTCACTGACCAGGACCTCTGGGACTCCCCACAAGCCCTGCTAATTAAGCAGGCCAGATTGACAAGGAAGGTGACATTGCCTTGCAGTTCAAACACGTTTTCAGAAGAGAACGACGCAACGTTAATCATCGGAAGACCACAACAATCTTCATCTGCCCCTCCGCGCCGGGAGGGAAAGGACTCATCCTAAGAGAAGTGTGTAATAACTGTACAAGGTGCAGAAAGAAATCAAGCTGTTATTAGACCTACTTGGCATTCACTTCAGACTAACCAATGCACCTGGGGGGCTCAGGATCCACAAAGCTTACATGACCGAGATGGTGACTGTTCATGAAGTAGCAGAGATGGGACAAGAGAGAAGCAAATACAAGTGGACGGGTGGTCAAAATGAAATTTGGGAAACTCGGATAAGGTTCTGTTCAAACAGAGATAGGCAATGTTCAATGATACTGAACTCCCATTCTGCAGAAACTGTCCTATTCACTGTAGCCAACGAGTCCATCAAAGTATTCAGTGTGACCGACAGATCAGCAAGATGGGCAAGCTCTGTTGGCTGCTTGTTGGTGGACCTTAACCACCCAGAATCACAAAACTGATCACGTTTTGTGGCAAATGACAAAAATTAAGGCCAATTTTCTAGATTTTTGTTACACAATAAGGCTTTTTAAAAGTAAACACTCTCAAGCCCAACTCGAGTCTCTATGATGACTTATTTTAAAAGGCATCCAACTTCTGGAAAAAAAAATAAAGAAGGGAAATAAAAATTCCACCTCTACCCCACTCCAGAACTCCCTGGTCTCTACCTCGTTCCGCACAGCTCTCAGAGGCAGAAAACTAGTATAAATAAAGAAACAGAGAAATAAAAGATGGGTTCCCATCACAAAAAGGATTGCCTACAGAAATTGCTCTTTAATTTTCTTGGAGTCGAGGAGGTGGTCGTCTTTGGATGGCTACTCTTATGTTGCAGGCTAGGTCTGCTTTTTGGAAGCTAGTGGTAATAATTATCTCTCTGATAAGGAACTCTGATAAGCAGAAGTGTAGAGAAGTTCTTTGGATCTCTCTGCCAAAGCCTCAGCATTTCACCTAAGGTAGCTTATCTCAGCCCCTGTGATAGCCATATGGAATGTCAATTCAACCCTATTATTTTAACATCTCGTTGAGTAAGTATTACCATAATTCATCAGGATAAAACTATCCAGTGCACTTTCTCTAGATGCAAAGGATGAGGATTTATTTGACGCCAAGGTAGAAGAAGGCTGTTGGATGGTGAAACAAGATAGGAATTTAGATGAGAGCAAAATTAAGGGGGTACTGGGATTTGTGCCCAGCTCAATTTTCAATCCTTTGGTCCTGCTTTCGGTCTTAGATAGTCTACAATGAATTCTCAATTCCATTTGTTTCAACGTATTCATTTCCCGAGCTAGCAACTGGATGAATAAAAAGGCCCTTATTAATCAGAGGCTCTGCTCCTTATTTTCATTGTGTTTAAATCTTGACCTTGATTGTTAAAAAGGAGTAAGATCAGTTGTCTCAGGGTAGCTAATTATGAGATAAGTCACAAAAGAAGATGGAAAGAATTTCCTGTTGATAATATATTTATAATGCAATTTTGTTAAGGTCAGAAAAGGGCAAGGCCACAATATTCTTCTGAAACTGGATTTTCTTTCTTGGAACGTGCCGCCAGAAGCAGGCGGGCTCTCTTTGTGTGTCCTCAAAGACCTCTCCTGAAGTACACTTGCAACATTTCCAGCAAATATATAAAACCAGTTAAGTTTTAAGGGGGAGAGCAGGGAGACACGGGATTTACAAATTTAAACTCATTCATCATTCAACTAACCATTGAGCAGAGCAAACGACAAATTCTGACCCTTGGTCAGAATTTACCCATAACAGCAAGCGTGTGTGGGTGTGAGTGTGCATGCATATGGGTGTGCATGTGTGTCTGTAGAGTGGGAGATGGAGCTGAAGAGGAAACGCCGCAATATGGCAGGAGAGAGAGAGGTAGTTTCACGCAGACCATTAAAACTTGGCTGATCATTGTTACTAAGACTCAACATGAGCATTTCTGGGGTTCCTTTCACCTTTGCACGTCCTGGTCGACAAATCAAGGAAATACTGTGGTGCACATTTATCATACTGGCACTCTCCAAACAGTAAGACTTTGGATGGGTCTTTGCAGGAAGTACAGTGGGTTCCTGAATCACAACTTAGACATGGGTCGCTGCAAGCTGGAGAGAAAGATAAAATATCAAGACCGATCAGATTTCACATTAGGAACTGAAGTAAGAATTACGAGCGCCAAATCTCCATTTCAAAGAATCCTTCAGACCTCTCTCTATGGCAGGGGTGGGGAACGTCCGGCCCGCGGGCCATATAAGGCCCGCGAAATCATTTGGTCTGGCCCTAGGAGCTCCCGCCTCCAAACCCTGCCCCCTTCTGCGCGATTGGCTCCCACCCGGAAACCCCGCCCCCTTCTGTGCGATTGGCTCCCGCCCACAAACCCCACCCCCCGGTCCGCGAATGATGTTATAAATATCCAAATGGCCCTTGGCAGAAAAAAGGTTCCCCACCCCTGCTCTATGGGGACAAGCTGCAAAATGGGGACAATAAAAAACCCAAATAACTGAGCTACATCATATATAAAACACTTGGGATAAGTCAAAGAGTTATATAAATTAGAGGTGCATCATTTATATAAAGCCAATTCTGCATTTCATCATTGACCAGCATATCAGCCATAGCCTAGTGGACGGTCCTGGGCCAAAAATTAAAATTGATTTTAATTTACTTAATTAAAACAGTTAACTTGATTACCTCCCTATATATTAATACATTTCTTCTTTTGGTACATTAAAAATTAAATGCACTGGCCATGGCTGAAAAGCTTCCAGGGGCCATTAGGGATGCAGTATAAAATCCAGATCTATTTTGAATGAGGATGCAGGAAGGTGTAATCCAACCTGTCACGTTAGGGAAGACATCCATTTGTTAGGATGCTTTACAGGTAGCCCTCGAGTTACGACCATTCGTTCAGCGACCATCCAAAGTTTCAGCGGTGCTGAACGAATGGTACTTACGCCCGGTCCCCGAAATTACAGCCATCGCAGCGCCCTTGCGGTCACGTGATCAAAATCTGGGCGCTTGGCAGCCCTCCCACACTTACAACCGCAGGGGTGCTTCAACTCCCCCCACCCCCATGTCCCCCCCCATCTCTGCCCTTTTGGCCCCCTGCTGCCCCGCCGCCCCAGCTGAGCTTCACTGCCTTCTGGCTCTCGCTGCTGGCCAGGCTCGCCCGGCCTGGCCCTTCGCGCAGCAGCTGCTAGCTGCACGAGGCCTTCTCCCCGAGGCCATGCACGGCGGTTTCCTCGCGAGACCTGGGGAAGGCGGCCTCACACGGCCAGCAGCTGCCGCGCAAAGGGCCAGGCCGGGCGAGCCTGGTGAGCTGGGATGGCAGAGGCCGCGGAGTGCACCGCGTGGCTGGGCTGGGCTGGGCTGGCTCCAGCTTTGCGCTGCTGCGCTGGGGCAGCTGTGGCTTCACACTGCACTCAGGGGCTCCTTGCAGCCCCAGAGCCGTGGCGCGTAAAGAAGCCCCTGAGCCGCAGTTGAGCAAGCAGCCCCAGAGCAGCCCTGCAAGGCAGGGTGCAGGGCAGCCAAAAGGGCAGAGATGGGGGGAGGAGATAGGCGGGTGGGGGGAGTTGGAGGCAGTCCCTTACCTTACTGAGGCTCAGGGCTGGGAGGGACCAAGCCCGGAATGGCATGGATTGGAGTGGGTCCTCGGCTAACGGCCGGTGGGATTCCGTTAACGACAGCCACGGGGAGTGCTGGGATTGCCATCGCTAAGCGATGTGGTCACATGACGTCATGTTTTACGAATGCATCACTTAGCGACGGAAATTCCAGTCCCAATTGCTATCGTAACTCGAGGACTACCTGTAATTTGGATTCGCGCAATGACCTTAAATGGTCCTTTCCAACGGTACAGTTCTAATTCTCTAATATCAAAATCGTAACATGCTAGAAAGCATTGCTAATAGCTCTTCTCAGCCGAAGTCTGTTTCTCCCCATCCAGACCTGAACACCCTCCAGACACTGGGTCAGTACCTCAACAGCTTTCCTTGAGCAGCCCAGGGTAGAGATGTAAAGCTGGGTGTCATCAGCATACTGATGATACCGCACTCCAAACCACCAGATGACATCACCCAGCAGTTTTGTGTGGGTGTTAAATAGGAGGGGGGAAAGCACCAAACTCTGGGGCACCACACAAGTGAGGGGTCGTGGGTGCGATCTCCCCCCTCCAATCAACTCCGACTGGAACAGACTCCTGAGGAAGGAGGTGAACCACTGGAGCAATTATGAGAAAAGATTTCTTCCGCACGCTAGCTTTGCATCTACAAGGGAAAGCTGACAAAGGGCCTCACTTAAACATAAGCACAAGGTAGATTTGAAGCCATGGAGTTCCAAGAAATCCATAGCAGATGGAGCCCTGCAACACTTCAACAGATTAATTAACAGGATAGATCAAACAAGAGTGAAGATGTGAACTCTTTGAGTTAGTGCAGCTTCAGAGGGTTCATAGTCAAAAACTAAGCCTTCTTCTCCACTTTCGTCCTTTTAAGTTTAAGGACACACAACTCTACGCTGCCTGCCCACTTCTCTCAACTCAATCCATCGTATAATATCTCCTGTATCTAATTTTCTATGCTAGGGCATCTCATTCACTTTATCAATTCCAGAGAGTGTCACAAGGCTTAATTAATTAACAACTGTAACATTAAGAAGATATGTGGATTAACAGAGCAAAGAAATGGCTAATAATGAGATGTATTATCATTTACAAACTTCATATATACCAGTGACACATTATTCAAAACCACAGCATAAAAGCAATATAAAATTTACAGTGCAAGCTACTTAGATTTGTCTGTAGTGCACTTTTACTAGCATCACTTGATATAAATGTTTGGGATTAAATGCAAGCCTGTTTTTCTGAAATCTCTTAACATTGTATCTTTCTCAGCCTACCATACAATGAACTACACTAAACATCTTGGATTAGGGCTCACATCTTAATTTTAGTTGGATTTTTCTCCTCTCTCTTCTCTGGGAGTCAAGGTAATGACAATTTAACACGTGCCAACCATGGAAGTGAGAAGTCGTAATGCAGTTTGCTTGGTTTGACTTAGCACATTGTAAGCACTCAGCCACTGTAGCTTCTGAACCAGATACAGGGAGTCCTTGACTTGGACCAGAACTTCCACTGCTAAGCAAGGCGGTTGTTAAGTGAGTCATGCCCTATGTTCTGACCTTTTTTCCTGCGGTCATTAAGCAAATCACTACGGTCATTAAGTGAATCATGTGGTTGTTAAGTGAATCTGGCTTCCCCCATTGACTTTGCTTGTCAGAAGCCGGCTGGGAAGGTTACAAATGGCGATCACATGACCCCGGGACATTGCAACCGTTGTAAATACATGCTGATTGTCAAGTGCCTGAATTTTGGTCATGTGACCACAGGGACGCTGCAACAGTCATAAGTGCGAGGAACAGTCATAAGTCACTTTTTTCAGCGCTGTTGTAACTTCGAAGTGTCGCTACAGAAAGGTCGTAAGTCGAGGACAACCTGTACTTATAGCTTAGAGAACCCCACCAATTATGGCGTATCTAGCAAGCCATGCGTTTAGTAGGATGCATGAACCCAACAGCACACAGACATGCAGCAAATGACCCCATAATTTAGTGTGATTTAGCATGACGTGCACAGGTAAGAATATGCCACAACAAGCATATATTTATCAGATGCTCTGGAAATCCTTTTTAGCTAAACATAAAGGACAAAAATCCTACAAACAAGTGCAACTTTATATTTGAATAAGAGCAGCAGGTACTTTAACAGCCAGGTTTCAGAGGCTACAGACAACTTCAGTTGAATTACAAGACAGAAATTTTGCTGGGCTGCAAAACTCTGGGTGGCCATGAGATGGCAGCAAACAGGTAGGGAAAACTAACTCCTTGCTGGCATTTAATGGTCATCTGTATTTTTGGCAGCACTGATGTACTATAGCAAACCATGCAGTTTTCTCAGCAGCAGTAGAAAGTTGGTTTTCTGATACCTTTTTTCAAGATGTTGCTTGACTTCCCAGTCTAGCTCATAGCATTTCTAGATGGTCTCCCATCCAAGTACTAACCAGCCCTAACCCTACTTAGCTCCCAATCCCAAACAACATCAGCCACACACAGACTGCTACCTGCTAAGACAGGGCTTTCCAAAGTTTTCCCGCGGTGACACACCAACCGCCGTTGGTGTGTCGCCGCAGGAAAACCCGGAAGCGCTGCCGTTGCAGCAGCGCACAAAAACCCGGAAGCGCTGCAGCCGCTTTCGGTTTTTGCGTGCTGCCGCAACGGTTGTTTTTGCGCGCCGCCGTTGCTGCGGCGCTTTTGGATTTTCGCGCGCCACCGTTGGTGTGTTGCTGCGGGAAAACCCAGAAGCACTGATGGCACGGTTTTGACGCGACACATCTGGGCCCCGCAGGCGACACACTTTTGTGTCGCGACACACAGTTTGGAAAGCTCTGTGCTAAGACTTTTGAAGGCATTCAGCACCTATAACCATTTTCCTTCTCCCTATCCCCACCCGACTTCTCTAACACATTGTCCCAAATAAAACTGAGAAACTGAGGCACCACATACGTTTGCAGTGAAGGTTCTCATCCTGATAGAACCCAAGGAAACAGGCTGAGAGGCATGAGCCAGTGTGAGAAAGGACGAGACTGGAGTCACAGGAAGTGCAGGAGAAAGGGCCCTCTCCTCTACAGGTTTTACAGGAAGGGTGACATTCTGGAAGGGAAGAAGTGGAAGAAGGCATTTAGAATGCAGCCTCTCATGCTCCATGCATATGTAACAGGAAGTGTGTTGGACTTGGTCTGGGTTCAAATCTCCACTCAGCCATGAAATAGTGGGACCTTCTTCTCTAAACCTAACTACCCTCACAGAATTCTTGCAAAAATAATATGAGTACATCCCTGTGTGGAATCATCCCACTCTCTTGGAAGGTAGAACAAAATACAGGTAGTCCTCACTTAATGACCACAATTGGGACCAGAATTTCAGGCGCTAAGCGATGCAGCCGTTAAGCAAATCCTACCTGATTTTACCACCATTTTTGCAGTGGTCGTTAAGTGAATCACATGGTTCCCCATTGATTTTGCTTGCCGGAAGCCAGCTGGGAAGGCCAAAAATGGCAATCACATGACCGCAGGGCACTGCGATAGTCATAAATGCAAACTGGTTGCCAAGCTCCCAAATCGCGATCACATGACTGTGGGGGACGCTGCAATGGTCATAAATGGAAGGGCCAGTTGTAGGTTGGGTTTTAGTGTCGTCGCAAGTCCGAATCATCACTAAACAAATGGTTGTTAAGTGAGGACTACCTGTATGTACCAACAGTAATAATTATTTTTATTACAGAATGGACAGCCACTCTGCCTGGCTCTACCTCTATTCAATTTAACATTAGCTTGGGTTAACTAGATAATTTAATTACAGTTTCACCCAAAACATTATGAATGAATGTTTCTGCCCAATCAGTGATTAGACCCAGATTGTCTCAATTCACTCTAGCATCTACAGTATGAAAAGATATTGCAGCTATCAGGTTCTCAATTATCTTTCTTTAAATCACTTCCAATTTCCCCACTTGTTTGCTTTATTTTGCTTGGATCCTGCCTGAATTAAAGCATATACTTAAATCATTCCAGCATTCATTTATACATGGAAGGAGTGACTTCTTCAGCCCAGATTTTCCCAACTTCACTCCCTTTAGCTGTCTTGTGCCTACAGGTTCCAGAATTCCCAGTCAACACAGCCAGAGAACAGATATTCTGCGACCTGCTGCCCCAATGCATTTGGATGCCTCCAGGGCTCAGTTTCTGGCTGGAACTGTTCACCCACATTTGGTGAACTTAAGTGAACAGGTTAGCAGGAATGCAGAGAATGTAAACTGTCAGTGGATATGCTGAGGACTAGAGATAAGAGGAATTCTTGGAAGAGGAAAGTCACCTCTTCAAAGAAGGCAGTGCTGCAAGGGAATGTAAAGGTTTTGAGTTCTGACTGGGTATGAATTCCCAACTACCATTCCTGCTCATTTACTAATTGTCAACTCTCTTATATGGCTGCTATTCCTGGAATATAATAAAGACAGTATATCCAGCCAAATTTGTCCTTGAATTATCAGGAGTGTGAGTGCCAAGAAGGGTAAAGCTGTTCCAAACTCTTCATTTTTCAGTGCATATTTGCTCATTCCTCACAAGAATTTGCTCATCTTTTTGTGATACAGAAAAATAATATTCTTAAAATTATTTTTAAAAAAACATGTAGTATTTAACGCTTAATCGGACTTTCTACCTTACTGTGAATCCTACTTTACTGGAACCAATAATGGAAATCTCCCCCCCCCCAACCTCAGTGATTGAGAAGCTGATGCAATAAACCAATGGGACATCACAAATGACTGATGAACTGTTATTATTAAACACCTGGCCCATCCAGATGCTAATGAACTCTCATCACCCCCCCTCCCAGCCAGCAATATCAATTGATATTAATATCAACTATGGCAGTTGCTATCCAATACACTGGAAGAACATCAGGTGGTGGAGGATGAATCAGAGAGTAATTACACACGGAATTGACAGGGAGAAGAAAATCATCAGAGACAGCTTTGAAAGAGCATTTACATCAACAACTATTCATCATGATGATTATATATGCTCTCCAGAGGGTGAATGGTTCTGGATATCAGTCACTTGGGAACTGGAGGACAATCTTGTCTTTCTATCTAGCTTCTGAAAATCTCTTGGGATTCTACAGACTTAGCTAGGCTTTGGTCTGACCCACCACAGCAGCAGTTTAATGTCCTTATGAATAATCTCATCATTAAGGCTTCGGAAAGCAGATGCACACATTGAAAAAAATTATTTATCTGGTGTGAAATTAACTGGCATGTCAAATCTGTTGATTGCTAGTGCCCCCGTTTTCTCAGGCATTACTCACTCTGACATGCTCCTTCGCGCTGGTAAAATCCCACAGGGCAGCCTGGCACGCAGTGGTCTTTCAGAAGCAGGTGATGGGTATCATGGCACCTTAGGCAGATGCTTCCTCTGTCTTGGAGATCTGCCACACACAACTCACAGAGGGGATGACAATCTGCACACAGAGGACAGAAAGCTTGGCACAGTTGGATCCGATAACAAGTCCACTTCGGAATGGTCAATACGGAACCATCAAGGTAAGACTGTAACTTTTAAAAATGAGAGGCCAGTGGAAAAATTAGCCTGTTTGTGCAAGATTAGTCAATTAAGCCAATCTGATGCATTGATTGATTGATTGATTATGTACCATCAAAGTAGTGTCAACTCTTAGCGACCACAGAGATAGATTTCCTTCATGACAATCTGTCCCTATCCTGGTCCTTCAAGTCTTATAATTATCTGATGCATTACTTGACTAATTAATTGATTAATAAACTAACTAATAATGCAAAAATAGACTATTCATCACTGGGCTACTAGACTAACCCAGAAGCATTGGATTACAGCGCTGGTTCTTCCATTCTGTTTACACACACACATCCATCCATTTGATACATATTGTAGCAGTGGATTACTGGACAGATGTGGTGTGGGACTTCATTTCTCTCAGGTCCTTTCCAACCCTTCCATTCTATGATTCTATTCCATTCTGTGATTCTATTGTCTATCCATGTCAATCTATTTGCTGATATTAGCAGTGCAAAGGGGCACGATGGCTCAGTGGTTAAGACGCCAGGCTTGTCGATCAGAAGGTCGCCGGTTCGAGACCCGAGCGACGCGTGACAGAGTGAGCTCCTGCACTCACCCCAGCTCTTGCCAACCTAGCAATTCGAAAGCATGCAAATGCAAGTAGATAAATAGGTACCACTTCCGCGGGCAAAGTCTCTATTTCCCTGGGTACATAGAGAATAGATAAAAGCTACAGAAAGATCCTCTCTGCCTTACTGGTACCACTGCTGAAACTTTAGGACAGTGTTTCTCAACCATGGCAACTTGAAGATGTGTGGACTTCAACTCCCAGAATTCCCCAGCCAGCATGCTGGATGCGGATTTCTGGGAGTTGAAGTCCACACATCTTCAAGTTGCCAACACTGCTTTAGGATCTTGTATAGACTGCACCATCTGATGCACCTGTCCGATTTTCTCCAGTGATGTCCACCCGAATCAGTAACTGAATGTGCTTTATTGTATTAGACTGCAGAGAAAATGAAAAACTGAAGTTGCGCTGTTCTGCCTAGTCTGATGATCTCTCACTAAGCCTCCATGTAGTTTTCATTCACCGTTTTGCAAATGCATTTACGTATCAAAAATTGGAATGAAAATACTATATAACCCAAAGCTCTGATGTTTCAGTTGAGCCTTATCATACCATAAGGTGAACCCACCATACTTACTTTATGGAGATAGTGGCTGAAGAGGGATTTTGAAACTTATTCTTCTTGGTCTGCACAGGCATTTTATTATTAGCATTCTAGTTCTCTCTAAATATGCATTGGGTGAAATAAGCTGTGGATTTGGTTATTACAGATATAACAGAAATCAGTTTCTGCATGTACAGTGTCTGAACGCATCACTTCTGTTTCTTTCCAGCAGGGGGGCAAATGATATCATATATGTCACAATATCATCACACAAATTATATAATTCACATCCTTTGCACAATGACAACATGACACACACGATTTCATTATTTATTTATTTAATTTTATCCCACCATTATTATTTCTATAAATAACTCAAGGCGGCTAACATACCTAATATTCCTTCCTCCTCTTCTTTTCCCCACAACAACAACCCTGTGAGGTGAGTTGGGCTGAGAGAGAATGACTGCCCAAGGTCACCCAGCTGGCTTTCATGTTTAAGGCGGGACTAGAATTCTCAATCTCCTGGTTTCCCACTGGCTCCTTCCTAGGGCTGAGGGACAGGGACTGGCCCAAGGTCACCCAGCCGGCTTTCATGCCTAAGGCGGGACTAGAACTCACAGTCTCCTGGTTTGCCATTGGCTCCTTCCTAGGGCTGAGACAGGGACTGGCCCAAGGTCACCCAGCTGGCTTTCATGCCTAAGGCGGGACTAGAACTCACAGTCTCCTGCTTTGCCATTGGCTCCTTCCTAGGGCTGAGACAGGGACTGGCCCAAGGTCACCCAGCCGGCTTTCATGCCTAAGGCGGGACTAGAACTCACAGTCTCCTGCTTTGCCATTGGCTCCTTCCTAGGGCTGAGACAGGGACTGGCCCAAGGTCACCCAGCTGGCTTTCATGCCTAAGGCGGGACTAGAACTCACAGTCTCCTACTTTGCCATTGGCTCCTTCCTAGGGCTGAGACAGGGACTGGCCCAAGGTCACCCAGCCGGCTTTCATGCCTAAGGCGGGACTAGAACTCACAGACTCCTGGTTTGCCATTGGCTCCTTCCTAGGGCTGAGAGACAGCGATTGGCCCAAGGTCACCCAGCCGGCTTTCATGCCTAAGGCGGGACTAGAACTCTCTGTCTCCTGGTTTGCCATTGGCTCCTTCCTAGGGCTGAGAGACAGGGACTGGCCCATGGTCACCCAGCCGGCTTTCATGCCTCAGGCAGGACTAGAACTCTGTCTCCTGGTTTGCCATTGGCTCCTTCCTAGGGCTGAGACAGGGACTGGCCCAAGGTCACCCAGCTGGCTTTCATGCCTCAGGCAGGACTAGAACTCTCAGTCTCCTCGTTTGCCATTGGCTCCTTCCTAGGGCTGAGAGTGTGTGACTGGCCCAAGGTCACCCAGCCAGCTTGGACATCTATGTCTTAATTCCCTGCATTCAAAGACACTAACTGTACCTGCAATGGAATACACTGGATTGAGTCTATAATGGTCCTAACGATATTATTATTATTATTATTATTATTATCATTATCATTATCATTATAGTTGTTATTGCTTTATTATATTGATAAGTGCCTAATAGCAAAGCAAGTTAAGGCAGCATGCACAAATGTAAAAACACACCCTAAAACTAAACAGAAAGAAAAAAGCCAATAACAAAATGAATAAAATGTTAACATTAAATTAAATATTAATAAAAATGAAAGCCCAAGACACCACATCAGAGAATTAGAAAAAGAATTAAAATAGCACATCTCAGATGCGAGTTCACAGATCGCCGTGGCCCAGGGCCTGCTGGTATAACCAGTTTTTTAAGGCTTTCCTATGTGACAGCAAGGTTGGGGCCATGCGGACTTTGGGGGAGTGCAGTTCCAGGGGGACATTTCTTTTTATTGAACTGGTGGCTCAGCGGGTAAGCGCCAGGCTTGTTGATCGGAAGATTGCAAGTTCGGAGGTTCGAATCCCTAGCCCTGCGTGCGGAGTGAGCTCCTGCACTAGCTCCAGCTCTTGCCAACCTAGCAATTCGAAAGCATGCAAATGCAAGTAGATGAATAGGTACCACTTCGGTGGGAAGGTAACACCATTCTGCGCGCGTCATGCCGGCTACATAACCGTGGAAGTGTCTTCGGACAACGCTGGCTCTTCGGCTAAGAAACGGAGATGAGCACCGGCCCCTAGAGTCGGACACGACTACACAAATGTGCGGGGGGTACCTTTACCTTTTTATCCTAAAAGAGAGTGGGGTCTACTCACAAATAAAACAAGAATTGGAAGGGGCCAATGAGACCAACTTTCTGCTCAGTGAATCCACCAAATCCAGTACTTCCATCAAAAAAACAGAAGCAACATTGCACTGATGTACAGGTAGTCCTCACTTAACCACCATTCGTTTAGTGGCGGTTCGGACTTAAGACGGTGTTGAAAAACACTGGCTTATGACCAGTCCTCACACATACGGCCATTGCAGCATCCTCACAGTCACGCGATCACAATTTGGGCGCTTGGCAACCGGTTCACATTTACGACCGTCGCAGCATCCTGCAGTCACATGATCGCCATTTTTGACCTTCCCAGCCAGCTTCCAGCAAGCAAAATCAATGGGGAACTGCGTGATTCGCTTAACAACCACAGAGTTTGCTTAATGAGCAGTGATTTGCTTAATGACCGCTGCAAAAAAGGTCGTAAAATTGGGTCAGATTTGCTTAATGACTGCTTTGCTTAGCAACCGAAATTCCAGTCCCAATTGTGGCCGTTAAGCAAGGACTACCTGTAATGCATGCAACCTGATGATGCACTTTTGAAAGGAAGAGAGTTTTTATCACATCAGTGCAATACGGTTTGCGTCATTTGCCCTCCTTAGCCCTCCTCCCCACATGCCTCTGGCAGGAATCCACATTAAAACTATCCCTAACAAATATTTTCGCTGGTACAATTCCTGTTCAATGGAGAAACAACTCTGGCCCTTAGACAGGCAAGAGGACCATCTACCAGCAATGACCAGGCTCACTATGGCTTCCCATCCTGACTTTCCACGTGTCCATCTGGCTGTTATTTCTGAGCAACGAGGTGGCAAATGAAATTCTTTTGCCTCCCCACGTCTGCACTGTGCTTCAGTGGGTCAAATCCTTCCCTAACAAGCACAGGAAGTACTTAGCCAAGAGGGTGGTCTGAAAACTTTCTCTCTGCCAGAGGCATTGTGCTGATTGCAAATGCCCTTCAAAACATGGCAGGTGCCCAGTGGCGGCCTCAGTATTAGCACGGCAGGCTCAGCGTTGCAAGGGCCAAGTTAGATCTCACACCCAATTCCCCATTCAATAAAGAAAGCCAGTTTGAAGCATCCTGACAGACGGGGTATCCAGCCTCTGCTTGAACACACCCTTCTTTCATAATTGGTTCTACTGACAAGCTTTTCAAGCACATTAAAGGGATGATGTCATACAAGACCTGTTCTCTATCATCCCATGATGTAGGGCATGGAATCATGACCTTACCTTACAAGAAACCACATTTTCAGTTTGAACGTTGGGTGGGTGGGGGGGAACTTCTTAACCGTAAACATTGTAGGAGAGCTGTCTTAGTCTATAGCAGTGTTTCTCAACCTCAGCAAGTTTAAGACGTTGGACTTCAATTCCCAGAATTCCCCAGCCCAGGAATTGAAGTCCACACATCTTAAAGTTGCTGAGGTTGAGACATCCTGGTCTACAGTAGCCAAAAATCCAAAGGAGTCTGGGAACATCTTTTCCAACTAACTTTATGTTAAAGGCATAAGCATGCATGAGCTACAGCTCACTTCATCAGATGCAACAGGTTCTAACAAAATGCAACAGGATGCCTTTTGATAAGATTTGTTAATCAGAAAAGATGCTACCAGACTCCCCCTGATTTTTCTTAAAAGTCAGTTCAGTTTGACCATGCAACCATGACCCAGAAAAGTGGTGAACATCTCTTCATTGGGCATGTTCAAGCAGAGGCTAGACAAACGTCTGTCAGAGATGCTTTAATCTGGATTCTAGGATTCTCTAAAAGAGTGTCTTTTGCAACTTAACTTTAGGAATCCCTGGAAGCTACCTTTAAGAAAATCCATTCAAGTAACAGCCAGCAGAAAATGCCACCTAAAATGAAACGTTTTTTACTGGCCACAAGAAATCACAGGAAATAGAGCCAGAGGCTGTTTTTGGGAAGTTGCATAAGCTGGAAAGCAGCATGTGCAACATTTCTTAATAGAGAGTCAGAGTTCTTAATTTGGGGAAAGATCAATATGCATCTATCTTACCATGAAAATGGATGCTTCAAAAGGAACGGAATGTGAGCAGAAATCACTCCTACCACACTTAGAAGATCTGTTTTCACCACCCTCCTCACATTTTGCCCCCAGGAGCCAGAGATGAAGGAATGCCATTTGGATCTCCTGCATTTGCTGCTGCTGATGTAGCAAGAACCACTTGGATCATCAAGTTGAGACGGTTTTGGAAAATGAGTGGGCTAAGATCTTATGGGACTTTAAGACCCAAACAGACAGGCATCTTGTTCATAGCATGCCTGATGTAACAGTCATTGAAAAGAAGAAAGTCTGGTTCATTGATGTTGCTATACCGGGTGATGCTAGGATTGAGGAAAAACAATTGGAAAAAATAACGAAATACCAGGACTTGCAGATCAAAGTTGAACGCTTGTGGAATAAGAAATCTGCTGTTATACCAATTGTGATTGGAGCCCTTGGAGCAATACCTAAAGGACTTTTAGGTATTTTTTGGAAATTTTGAATTTATCGGACCTGAACACCCTAATTTTACAAAAAAACACCCTGCTAGGAACTGCCTATATTCTCAGACGCTACCTTAATACTTCTTAGGTCCTTGGTTAGGACTTTATTAAGTTTCCACCAGTCTTAGACTGTGAACCTAATTGTAGATTACTAATAATAATAATAATAATAATAATAATAATAATAATAATAAATTAAACTTGTATGCTGCCCAAATCTCAACGACTCTGGGCAGCTCACAACAATCAAATTACAATAAAATAAAAAAAACGTCAAAAAAGCAAATGCGATGAAGTGATGCTGCTGCACCTCCCGTCTGGTTCCTAACTGCTGAACATAGTTGTCTTCCAAAGTGCCCAAGGCTCACTCTCCACCAAGAATGGAATTCACCACAAGGAGGGGGAGACTGGCAGCTCCTCCTTTCAGCAGCCCATTAGCAAATGGCTCCTGACCGTCTCCTGAACCAAGAAGTTTCAAAAGTTTTTTGGGGAAAAAAGCTTTTACAAGAAGTCTTTTGTATGCAATGCATGGAAGAGATCTTGGACGCCAAATTAATCCTCATTACAGTGATTCAGAAAATTACAAGGGAAATGATGACAGTCTTGAGAGCAAGGCACGATGCTGCTGTCCATGTACACTGTTTGATGTCTTGTTTGCTACTGGAACTTAACCCTTCTGTCCTTTTCTTCTTGTTTTGGAAGTTTTGTTTCAGTTGAATGACAAGACAAGGAGAATTTGTGTGCCAAAGCCAATCTTTCAAAGGCGCTTGGAACATGAACAGTTCCAATTTAAACAACAACGAATTAGCAATGAGTGGATAAAGCTGTCCGTATCACTTTGAGCAAAAGACAATTCAGTTTGGGAACAAAGCACAATCCAGCCAAATTTAGCACTCTTCACTCTCATGGCTTCCAATGGAAGAGATTGAAAAACAAAGGGCATTTAACAACATGCTGTAGTTGATGGGAGTTTCAAGTATTCACTAAGTGGGTTGAATTTACCCTAATTCAGAGCTTTCCAAACTTTTCATGTTGGTGACACACTTTTTAGACATGCATCATTTCGCGACACACTCTTACAGCAGGGCATCATTTCGCGACACACTCTTACAGCAGGGCATCATTTCGCGACACACTCTTACAGCAGGGCACAAGGCAGGCACTAGGACCTGCGCGAAATCACAGCAGGTTTGGAGGCAGCAAGGCACAAGGCAGGCACTAGGACCTGTGTGGAATCCCGGCAGGGCTCGGAGGCAGTAGCAGCCCCGACACACCCAGACACTGCAGCCGACACACTAACGTGTCCCGACACACAGTTTGGAAAGCTCTGCCGTAATTCCTACAGACCAGTCATCTCCAAGACAGGCATAGTGTGTGTGTGTGTGTGAGAGAGAGAGAGATCGAGAGAGAGACAGAGAGAGGGAGAGAGGGAAAGAGAAAACATGCATCATGTTGTCATGACACAAAAATCCAAACTTTCATACTTGTGTCAGATGATGGCTCCCAAGTATTTGCAGGATTTGCATTTCATTGTCATTGCACGTTTCATCATTTTCATGTGATCTTGATTAGTGGCCGATTCCTATGTTCTCCATTCTAGCTTAGATTGTAATTCTCAGTCAACATGACTACAATACAGAAAGTTGTAGTTCTCCCTATTGATTGATTGATTGATTAATTGATTCCCTATTATTTCTGCAACAGCCCCTGCTAATATCATGGGAAGAACTGCAGACAATTCCTAATCCATATAACAACCTACCCTTCTACTTCTGATGTGAAAATTCAGATGACATTGGATAGCAGACCTTTCAACTTTCAGATTCCACAGTCTGGGCAATCTGACGCTGGAAGAGGCATGGTTCTATTCATGAGATCTTCCTGGTCCATCCTCACCCCCAGATCCTTATCTGCTTTCAGGTTTGAATGAACCTGGCTACTGGGCTATACGTTTTGTAGTAATCATTAAAAATAACATTCTAATGCTACATCTTCAACAAACTATGCACAATAAGCAAATACATACACGTCATTATGTAGACAATGTTTAATGATAATGCTTAGATATCCTTTTACTAAAGCTAGCCTTGTTAAGCAACTTCCTGTTTTAAAAGACACTACATTCTAATGCTCCCTCAGTCTTCTTGCTAAGTTACTTCCATGTCCTTTCCAAGCCTATAAAATTAAAGGACGATTGCTATATAGTGCTCACTTATAATGTCCAGATGGAAGACACTGTATATACTGTATGTAGTGGGGGGGGGGGAATCAGTATTTTGCATTTGGCTTAAAACCCTTTCTTTAATTCTGCCTTCTGCAAAACACCCCTCCCCCAATTATATGCAAGTTTTTCTTCACATTTTGGATGCTTTGCCTCTGTGTGTGAAGTTTCTGTAATTGAACTACTCCTTTCTGGAGCTGGGGGTGGGGGAAATCTTTTCTATCCTCCAGCTTTACTTTGGCCATATGGACATCAAAGCTTATATATAACCACTATTGATCTCTCCCACGAGGGAGAGAAAAATGAAAGAAAAGAAGATTGGAGTGAATTTGATAAACCCTGGGGGAAATAGTGATAGACGGAAGAGAGGGGGAAAGGGTACTTTGTTCTAAAAACTTGTTTAAAAAATTGGCCCAATATTTCACTTTGAGTCACCTAAAGAAAAAAGAAAAAGAATACAGGATTCTGTTTTATGTTTCCAGCCCCCATTAGCCTAATTTTTGTTGTTGTTCAGTCGTTTAGTCGTGTCCGACTCTTCGTGACCTCATGGACCATAGCACGCCAGGCCTTCCTGTCCTCCAGTGTCTCCCGGAGTTTGCTCAAATTCATGTTCGTTACATCGGTGATGCTATCTAACCATCTCATCCTCTGCCGTCCCCTTCTCCTTTTGCCCTCAGTCTTTCCCAGCATCAGGGTCTTTTCCAGTGAGTCCTCTCTTCGCATTAGGTGGCCAAAGTATTTGAGCTTCAGCTTCAGCATCTGTCCTTCCAATGAGCAGTCAGGGTTGATTTCCTTTAGGATTGACTGGTTTGACCTCCTTGCAGTCCAAGGGACTCTCAAGAGTCTTCTCCAGCACCACAGTTCGAAAGCATCAATTCTTCGGCGCTCAGCCTTCCTTATGGTCCAACTCTCACAGCCATACATTACTACTGGGAAAACCATAGCTTTAACTATACGGATCTTTGTCGGCAAGGTGATGTCTCTGCTTTTTAATATGCTGTCTAGGTTTGCCATAGCTTTCCTCCCAAGGAGCAAGCGTCTTTTAATTTCATGATTTATTATGATTTATTTATTTCATGATTTATTATGGTTTATTATGATTCATTAGCCTAATACAGTATTCCTTTTTTAATATTTATCTGGGTGTCCTTCACATGTCCCACTAAAATGAATGGGAGGGGAAAAAAACATTTTATAGAGTATGGATTCACAAGCTGAGAGCCAGGAGGGTATTGTGGTTAAGGTGTTGGACTGACACCAAGGAGACCCAGGTTCTCGTTCCCCCTCAGCCACAGAAGCTTCCCACATGACTTTGGACCAGTCCCCCTCCTCTGCCCAAGCTACTTCACAGGGTTGTTGTGGGGAGAAATGGGAGGAAGTGCTATGTATACATCATCCAACATACATAGCTTAGAACAGGGTTTCTCAACCAGGGTTCCGCGGCACCCTAGGGTTCCGCGAGAGGTCACTAGGGATTCCCTGGGAGATCACGATTTATTTAAAAATTTATTTTAAATTCGGGCAACTTCACATTAAAGAGTTAAGATTCATTATTTATTTTCAGTTTAAGAACACTGCTAATGCATATATACAGGCCTACCCATGAAACAAATAGAATCATTTTGTACCTTCCGGCCTATATTTGAGCCTGAATGTTCAGGGGTTCCCCGAGGCCTGAAAAATATTTCAAGGGTTCCTTCAGGGTCAAAAGCTTGAGAAAGGCTGGCTTAGAAGCTAAAGTCTCACCATCCTGCTCCTCGGTCAAAGAGTGCTTTTCTCTTCCCGCATCAAAACTATGGGCAAATCAAATGTATGTTTACTAGTTCTCTCTTTAGTTTGATCAAAGAGAAAATAGGGGCAATCAACTCCAGTGGACCGTCAAGCCCTGAAATGTCATTGTGGCTATCTTTGGAGAAAATCTGGAACTGCTAGAAGCCACAGTTGCGTTCAAAAGTGGCTAAGCATCCAAAAGGACTTGACATCTGCCATTATTTCATCTTCACTGGTTGCTAATTTGGTTTTAGGTGTGGTACAAATTTAAAGCCCATGGTTTGGGGCCATGGCTGATCTATTCCATCAAACTGACAACTGTCTCACTCATAAAATGTTACTTGGTCCCACTTCTCTTTCCTGACACTGGTCTTTCAAAAAGTCTCTCTTTTTTCCCCAGCTCAGCAGTTCATTATTTTATTTATGTATTTATTTATCAAATTTATATCCCACTGCAATCGCAGGACTCTTGGTGGCTCACACAATAAGGCTATACAAACCAGTATACACATTAAAAAAAATGCTTTTTACTGTTTTTATCATTGTTTGTAAGCTGCCCAGGATTATGGTGCATATAGATGGACGGATATATAAATTGAAAAGAGGAGAGGAGAGGAGAGGAGAGGAGAGGAGAGGAGAGGAGAGGAGAAGAGAAGAGAAGAGAAGAGAAGAGAAGAGAAGAGAAGAGAAGAGAAGAGAAGAGAAGAGAAGAGAAGAGAAGAGAAGATTTAATGAGTCTTGTGAGCTCAAGTGTGGGAATTCCCTACACTTCTATAGACAATATGTTTCAAAGTTGTGATACTATCACTTTTTATGGGATTCTGGTAGGGAGTTCCCCACTAATTCAAATCAGAGAGAGGGTTTTTTTTTTTTTATGCCAGCACTGTGAAACTAACTCCAATGGATTGTGAAATTGACAACATTAAGTTGGGTGGGAAAATTAGGTGGGTGAAATTGACTAGGGAAGGACATTTAAAGCAGGGGTCCCCAACCGTAGCAACTTGAAGATGTGTGGACTTCAACTCCCAGAATTCCCTAGCCAGTGTTGCTGGCTGGGGAATTCTGGGAGTTGAAGTCCACACATCTTCAAGTTGCTAAGGCTGAGGAACACTGGTGTAAAGGGAAGGCATGGATGGAATTGACAGTCCAGTTTGTATGTGGCTCACTAGGTCAACAGAGCAAGAACATTAAAGGTAGGCTGATCTGCTGTTGCCAGACTATTACAAAGGCAAAGCTGGATTCTCAAAATTGGGAAGAAAAGATCAAAGGAGGAGGAAAGAAAAGTAGAAATAATTCTTTTAGACAAACCTCACGGGATCACTGAGAATACAAAATGTGCTACTGTATACTATCCCAAAGTAGAACTGGTTGCAGAGAAGAGGAATAAACTAATTATTCTATAATAATTATAATATAATTATAATAATATAATAATAAGGTCTTTCAAAAGACCTTATTTGGTTCTGTTATTCTTCCCAGGGATAGCACTATTTTTCTATTACTCCCTTTCTGCCAATTAAATTTACTTACGCTGTTACCCTCTCTGAAAGATAATAATTGTTGGAGCTTCTTGCAATTAAAATGTTTTCTCTTTCTTTTTGCCACTGGCTTTCTGGCTGCAATTAATCTGAAGTTGGCAAACTATGTTCATCTAGGTACAAAAAAAGAAGAATAAGTTTCTTTGAAGTCCTAATATCCAATGTTTGCCTCAGGGTTGGAAAGGAAAATTCTGTATTAAACAAGCATCAATGACAGATTGAGTGGCAGTTATAAAAATATATTAGAAATTGAAATTTCTTAACTTCATACAGTAGTGCTAACATTCAGTACAGTAGTGTATATGTCAGACTCCTACTCATCACATTTTTTTCCCTTCCCAGCCAATCTGGATATTCTAACAGTTTTATTTCAAAATATTTGAAGAGCACCTAGTTGGGGAAAACTGATGCATGTATTATAATACTTGCAGTTCTATGAAGTTTATGTGACAGCTACTTGCTACCTAATCATTAATAATTATTAATTAATAATTCTTTTTTAAAAATATTTTTATTAAAGCTTTTAAACAAGTAGATTAAAAACTAACACAAACTAATATAAAGTAAGAAAGTAAAAAAGAAAAGGGGAAAAGAAGGAAATCAAAGAAAAAGCAGAAAGTGCAAGAAAAGAAAAGAGGTTAAAGAAAGATAGAAAAGAAAGAAAAGAAATATATAAGGAAGTAGCTTCCGATATTCTTCACAGCAGTTATAAGTACAATGTATTTTAACCTCTCTCTCTAAGTAATCATTAATAATTCTTAAAGGCAAATCCACATGACGACATTTCAAAAAGCGTTCAGACACTAAGGTGAGCCAACAGCTGAGCTGGAGAACATTCATTATAAATAAAAGCCAATTTTCCATGAAAATCCCAAGTCGAATCCTTCAAGCTTGTACATACCATATATGAACACTAGATGGGAGCAAAGAGTTTTTTTTAAAAACCCTCTCCCTCTGCTGCCAACTAGTGCCTGTCTGAATTCATGCAGCTTAGATCTGCTATGGCTAAACATGCAATTATTCCAGTCAATTAGGAGTAACCAGAGAGCAAAACCAAAGGCCAGACCATTGTAAATTATAAACTGCAAGTAGAAGCAGAATGCCTGGAAGCAGGTGGAAATATGATTCAGATCATGTAAGAGATGAAGGAAACTTGTTCAAGAAGTTTTGGGTTCATGTCCAGCATATCCATTTTGGTTAAGGAGAACTTAAAGCACACAATTAAATGCCCCACGTTGCTCTCTTCCAGGCAAGTCTTTCCCAATCTGGTCTCCTTGATCCTGGCTTGGAAGATTAGCAGCTGCAGCGCCAACTGACATAGGAAGCACCAGTTTGGAGAAGGCTGTTCTTTTCAACTGGGGATGTCAGGACCTGAACCCTAGACTCCTATTGAAAAGCATGTAAAGGTGGTCCTCGTTTAACAACCACCCATTTAGCGACCGTTCAAACTTACAATGGCGCTGAACGAGTGGTAGTTATGACCGCTCCTCATACAGCTGTGGCAGCATCCCTGCAGTCATGTCAATGGGGAAGCTGGCAGGAAGTCACAAGTCGCGTTCATGTGAGGTCTTCGCTTAACGACCTGGGCGGTCCTCCCTTAATGATGGCAACCAGGACTGTTGGAACTACTGTCACTAAGCAGCGCGGTCACATGGTTTTTCAACTTACAGCCACATTGCTTAACAACAGTGTTTCTGGTCCCAATTAGCGTCGTTAAGTGAGGACTACTTGTAGCTACAATACCCTCTCCAGCTATCACTCTTTCTTTCATTAGATGCCACATGAAACCTTCTGGGGCTGGGGCTCATGCAATTTTGAGAGTACACTGCAGTGCTCTCACGGAGGGGGGGGGGTATGATATAGGGGTCTCAACTAGGTTTTTCTTTCAATTGATTGAATTATGCAGTATGTTTTATCTTTGTGCGCTGCCCATAATTCCATTGGTTAGATGAGCAGCTATATAAATAAGGGAGGACCACCCAGGTCATTAAGTGAGGACCTCACATGAACGCGACTTGCAACTTCCTGCCAGCTTCTCCATTGACATGACAGCACAGACGCTGCCACAGCTGTAAGTATGAGGAACCAGTTTGGTCTAGTGGTTAAGGCAACAGGCTAGAAACCAGGAGTCTGTGAGTTCTAGTCCCGCCTTAGGCATGAAAGCCAGCTGGGTGACCTTGGGCCAGTCACTCTCTCTCAGCCCTAGGAAGGAGCCAATGGCAAACCAGGAGACTGTGAGTTCTAGTCCCGCCTTAGGCACGAAAGCCGGCTGGGTGACCTTGGGCCAGTCCCTCTCTCTCAGCCCAACTCACCTCACAGGGTTGTTGTTGTGGGGAAAAGAGGAGGAGGAAGGAGTATTAGGTATGTTTGCTGCCTTGAGTTATTTATAAAAATAATAAAGGCGGGATTAAATAAATAAATAAGTTAGTTAGTTAGTTAGTTAGTTAGTTGCCATGGTGGGCACGGCTTCAAACCATCCATCCACCAGATGGATCTTACTTCAGTGCAATAGAATAGATACACTGGATGTATTCAGATTTAATTCAGATGGATTTACTTGAAAACATCCATCTACCCGAAAACAAACTGGCCAGGTTGCTCCTTTCCATCCTGTTTACCACCACAGCTTAACTCATCTCTTTCTGGACATGATCAAAGACTCCAGGCTGCAGTCACCTCCTTCTTTTCATTCGCTGAGAGATTTACATGAGGCTCAGAGGCTTTCTGGAAATAAGGATGATGCTTTGCTTTGCAGTACAATAACTTCCCTTTTTTAAAAAAATAAAACCATCTTTAAAACATACACTGCTCTGACTTCTTTGTTCCTAGTTCTGCTTCACGAAGACAAAGTGGTATCAATACCGGGGCGGAGGAAACGAATGAGCTGTGAAAAATTATTTCCTGAGATCAAAGAAATCAGTCTTCTAGCTCAAAAGAAATAAGAAAAGGATTGCAAAAAGGAGTAATAATGAACCTCAGAATGATAGTATCTGAATTCTTTTGCAGGGTTTTTTTTCCCCTACACAATGGCTCTTTCTGCTTAAAAATTTTTTTAAAACTCTCTTGGAAGATTCCGGCACCAGACTTATGAATTTATCTTTCCGGGGATCAAGTAAAAAAATCACCACGGAAAAGTCCTGAAGTGACTGGAATGACTCCCAGGCAGGGTTTATGCTTGCTGTCCTGACAGACTAAAACATGATGAAGTTCTTTTGAACAGGTAAAAGCATTTATCCTGGCTTTGGGTCAGGTGGATGTACAGCAAAGATGTAGCACATCCACCAGAAAAGACACCAGAAAAGACAAGATCTACTGAAATATCTTTTGAGGGAGATGGGCGGTGAAATATCTTTTGAGGGAGATGGGCGGTGAAATGTCTTTTGAGGGAGATGGGCAGTGACGAAAGAAAGAAAGAAAGAAAGAAAGAAAGAAAGAAAGAAAGAAAGAAAGAAAGAAAGAAAGAGAGAGAGAGAGAGAGAGAGAGAGAGA
The DNA here is from genome assembly GCA_023362775.1 of Charina bottae. Lineage (NCBI taxonomy): Eukaryota > Metazoa > Chordata > Lepidosauria > Squamata > Charinaidae > Charina > Charina bottae. The sequence continues at coordinate 41,633,460 of JALMGJ010000008.1, forward strand.
GAGAGAGAGAGAGAGAGAGAGAGAGAGAGAGAGAGAGAGAAAGGGAGGAAGAAGATAGATAGATGATAGATAGATAGATAGATAGATAGATAGATAGACAGACAGACAGACAGACAGACAGACAGACAGACAGACAGACAGACAGATGATAGATGATAGACAGACAGACAGACAGACAGACAGACAGACAGACAGACAGAGGCATCTGGCCAACCCACAGTTGTATTTAAACCAGTCCCCCCAGAGAACATCGCCAGTAGATAGAGTCTCTTGTCAACAGAAGCCTCCCTGGAGTCCTCCAAAAGTGTTTGAGGTACAATCCCCTGAATTTCTACCGAGGCAAGGGGAAATCCCATCAGGGTGTGTCAGGCAACAGTCAGTTCTAAGGTTATGTTTTGAAAACAAACACACATTTGTTTGCAGCTGAGTGTCCAAACCAGTGTTTCTCAACCTTGGCAACTTTAAGATGGTTGGACTTCAACTCCCAGAATTCCCCAGCCAGCCATGTTGAAGTCCACCCATCTTAAAGTTGCCAAGGTTGAGAAACACTGGTCCAAACTGTTGGACTCAGATCAAGAGAGGCGGAGTACAAACCTGCATTTTGCCACAAATGGAGCAATAAACAAATCGGAAACTTCGGGCTAATTCATCCAGAGGGCTGAATGAAGATAAAATGGCATTACGCTTGAACTCCTTGGGGGGAAGGCAGGGTTACAAATGTGGCATGGCCAAACAATAAATTGTGCTGGAAACAGTTTGATATTCCTCACGCACTTACCCACACAATATCCCACTAGATTGAGATATTGCTCTCTCTGGCAGGGCGTTCTGCATCTTCCATCGAGGAGAGAGACATGGGGGTGACAAGTTGTGCATTCATCAGCGGCAGCCCCACTACACGTCTTGCAAGAGGGATGGCAGGCTGGGGGGGGGGGGGAGAGAGAGAACACGAGAGAGTGAGAGAGAAAAGTCCTCTATGGAAGCCAATTGCTTTGATCAAAGCAAAACTCTGCCTCTGTAGCTTCCAGAACATAGCTATGTGCATGTTTGGGTATTTGACACAAATTTATCTAATAAATAGCTAACGTTGCAGATGTTTCCCTGAGTTGGATCATGGCTGAGAAGTTTCTACAACCAAAGCTTGGGATACAAACATACTCTATCAGCACTAATTATATGACACGTTTGAAGACGACAGAGGCACTATCTGCAAAAAGATGTCTACTGCTGGAAAAACAATTTCAATACAGATTGTATTTGGGTTGTTGTTGTTGTACACTCCCAGGGAGTCCACAGCAGGACAAATGATAGCAGGAACAAAGCTGGACAATGTTCATTCTTCCCCAGGGGAAAAAAAATCAGATTCCTTTTTGAAAATGTACTAGGTCGTCTGGGCTCTTGGCGCTTCCTTCCTATTCACAGCAAAAATACCCCCGTTCTCATGCAGGCTGCAGTTTGTTTAAATCCTTCCTCAACTGTTGCATGATCACACGGACAGGCAAGGAAATGCTGCCAGAAAACATTTTCCCTCTGGTTTTAAATATCTGAATATCTTATTAAAAATCCAGGCATGGAAATTTAACTCTGCAAAACAAGTGGTAAAAAAGCAGACTGGATTTACACCAGACCTCACTGGGATTTGGCTGGGCCTAGTAAGCTACAGACCTGGGGCCCTAATTATATGAGGGCCACTATACAAAAATAGCTAACTGTTAATTTCATCCTGTTCCTTGTGCTACAAATTGAAATATAACCATCTGCTGCAAACATATGGGCTCGGATTCTCTAGACCCACAAGAGAGAGTTGTTGTATAAACAACTCCCATGTGGCCAGTTAAAACTAGCTTCAATATAGCTTTATCTGGGTTTCTTTGCAACATTTCCTCCTCCATAAACTTTCGAGTCTACATTCGACTCTAAATGAAAAACAATAACCCAATATACAGGCACGAAAAAGGTTTGTCTCGCCTGTCAACTTGGCAAATAGATTTTTCCTTGGGCCCCCCAAACAACAGCAGCGGGCTCTGGCAAGCATTTTCCATTAACAAAATGAAAAATCAGAGCTCTCTTATCTGTTCAGCTCAGATAATTCCTCAGGTGCCAGGCATTCCTCTGACTCACAAACTCAGCTCAAAATGAAATGGGCAGATTAAGGTCTACATTAGTCATAGCTTTGAAGTTTCAAACTTGCTGTAAAGCAAAGAAGAGTTCAGGTTCCTTCATCCTCCATCTCCTTCCCAGCTATCTTTGCTTTGCTTTGCTTTTAAAGAGGATAAAACAGGTATAAACATATGGTATGCTTGAGTCATTTGCCTCAATGGAATGTCTTCTATTTACGAGGTTATCAAGCAAAATTTGGGAGGCTGTTTCTGTGCCAGCTGACATGTGTCTGCATGCTAGTTGCCCCTGATTCAGCTCTTGGAATCACCAATTATTCTGTTGATGGTGATGGTAGTCTACATCCTTTTCTGCTCAAATGGCATTCATTGACAAACATAGTCAATCAAATTCTGATGGACTAATGGTTGGACACTCTACAGCTTAGTTACAAAGAGGTAACTAGGCATAACACAGTGTTATATATTTAGTCTAAAAACAGTCCAATGGACTTTAAAAAAAACTGGAACATTTGCATAGACTTCTTAAGGGAACATATCCACCTCTAGCACATCATGGTCTTAAGGATATAGCTTTCTCCAGGACAGAAGAAGTCACAAAGACTTGAGGCATTATTATCAAGCAATAAAGCCCCAGGGCATAGATGAAAGCAAACTGAGGTTTGAACAAGAGTTACTTAAGAGAAATAGATCTAAAGATAAAATAGCTAAGGGAATTCGTAGTTTTATAGGATTTGCCTAGCTGGGCAAAACAGCCAAGCAAATATGTCTAAGTGAGCTATGGTCAGAATTCATCAACACAATTTCCGTGGAGATTATAAATCAGGCTCTCAGCTATATTCAGATGTGGCCTTGATTTTAAGTGCTGGAGATAAGAGAGGTGAGAATGAGTGATCTATATTATTTGTAAATAAATAGGCAATCCCCTAGAGTATTTTTAATGTATCTTAAACTTTTGGATCATCATTAAGGTTTTATTCTTTGTTCCAAGCTGTATGCTTTTTAATATGGATAATAACTGCTACTCTATATTACTTATGTTTTCTATATATATAATTCCACATTTAAGTTACAGACCTATTTAGAGACTGCTCAATAAAATAAGCCTTTTGGCTGAAAGATGTAGAGCAGAGCTTTCCAAACTGTGTGTCGCGACACAAAAGTGTGTCGCCACACACAGCGTGGTGTGTCGCCACACCACCTGGAAGCGGTGGCACGCGCGTGCACGGCGGCAGCGGCAGCCTCTGCCGCTGTGCACGCACACGCCGCCGCATGCCCCCCTGCGCCGCCGCACGCCCCCTGCACCGCCGCACGCCCCCCCGCGCTGCCGCCGTGCGCGCGCGCCACTGCATGCCATGTCGCCGCCGCGCGCGCACCGCCGCCGTGCCGCCGCCGCACCGCCGCTGGTGTGTTGCTAGCGGCGGCACTTTGGAAAGCCCTGATGTAGAGAGAAGGTGGGTAAAAGCATTGCACATTTGAACCATGTGGAGTCCTTGGTGCTCTCTGAGCCTTGTTTGAACCATTTGAGCATTTGAACCATTTGGAATTCAAAACCCTCTCTTTCAAGTCTGAAATCCTTGCACAATGATGGGGCAGCCCATCTTAAATACACAACTAATATTTCATGCTTGCAACTACTCTTTCATCCTCAAAACAGATCATTTTGGATTTGAGCGTCTAAATTCAAAATGTTTTGCCCATTCCATATATACTTTATCTAAAGAGAAAAGTATTGCTGAAGGAAAGATACGGTTGTGTTCAAAGTAAAGATATAAAGTCTATATTACTCATGAATTTAATTCATATTGGCTGCAGAGGAATAGTGCTGGTTCTTCTTGGATTCAAATGTTAACATGATTTTATGTTAACATGTCTATTTGCCAATGAAGCATGTCTGGGTTATAGAAAGATAAGAAGAGTCTATGAAGGTTCTCAGTCATCCAGGTGGAATTGTCTGTAGCTTGAATCATGTCAACTGGATTTCTATTTTCTTAATGGAAACGTTTCGCTCCTTATCCAAGGGGCTTCTTCAGTCTGAGCAAAGTTGGTAAGGGAATCCTAAATATGTTCCTAGGTAGCTGTGTGACCTTACACCTGGGGCTAGGTCATGGTTATATTGAGATGTAATTTTTAAGTCCTTTTATCATCTAATGGAGGGTCGTTAAAAACACCATGCTGCTGTTGAGCTTCTGAAATGGTCTTAATCTTCCTAGGCACAGAAGACAACACGGGGAGGAAGATGGGGGAGAGTTTGTGCCTGAGGCCCCCACCTCTATTCAAGGAAGGATTTTCCAAGTTGGCATAAATGGATTCCTTGACCCCTCTCTCAAACCACCTATCTTCTCTGTCTAAAATGTAAACATTAATGTCCTCAAATGAGTGTCCTTTTTCTTTTAGATGAAGATAAACTGCTGACTCTGGTCCTGTGGTGTTATTTCTCCTGTGTTGTGCCATCCTCCTGTACATAGGTTGTTTGGTTTCTCCAATGTAGAGTTCAGAGCACTCCTCACTGCACTGGATTGCATAAACTACATTGCTTTTCTTATGTTTTGGAGTTTGATCTTTGGGGTGTACAAGCCTCTGTCTCAGTGTGTTGGTGGGTTTGAAATATACAGGTATGTGGTGTTTGCTGGTGAACCAGCATCCCCACCACTCATGCTCTATCCGCTGTCAGGAAGAGACTAGAAGAGGACAGCACCCTGGAAAGGAGAAGCCATCTCAACCCAAACCAGATCTGCCATCTTCTGGACCTGTGTCTTAACACCACTTATTTCACATACAGAGGTGACTTTTACAGACAAAAACACGGCTGTGCCATGGGTTCTCCTGTGTCACCCATTGTGGCCAATTTATACATGGAAGAAGTGGAGAAGAAAGCACTCAACACATTCCAGGGAACGGTGCCCACCCACTGGTTTAGGTATGTGGATGACACCTGGGTCAAAATCAAGGCCCAGGAAGTACAGGCCTTCACGGACCATATAAACACTATAGATGCCAACATTAGCTTCACCAGAGAAGACACCAAGGACAACAGACTGGCATTCCTAGACTGTGAAGTCCTCATTGGGACCGGTGGCAAGCTAGAAATAGGGATCTACAGGAAACCCACACACACAGATCAATATCTGATGTTTGACTCCCACCATCCACTGCAGCACAAACTAGGAGTCATCAGGACATTGTCACACAGAGCAGAAACCATCCCCACCTCCATGGATTCCAAAAAGAATGAAAATCAGCACCTGAGAACAGCCCTGAAGGCCTGTGGATATCCAAATTGGGCCTTCACCAAATCTAAATCTACCAGACCTAAAACAGCGACAGATAGGGCTGAGACTCAGAGTAAACGAAAGAACCTGGTCATTCCCTACATGGCTGGCGTGTCTGAAAAGATAAAACGGATATTTGGCAAACACCACATACCTGTATATTTCAAACCCACCAACACACTGAGACAGAGGCTTGTACACCCCAAAGATCAAACTCCAAAACATAAGAAAAGCAATGTAGTTTATGCAATCCAGTGCAGTGAGGAGTGCTCTGAACTCTACATTGGAGAAACCAAACAACCTATGTACAGGAGGATGGCACAACACAGGAGAAATAACACCACAGGACCAGAGTCAGCAGTTTATCTTCATCTAAAAGAAAAAGGACACTCATTTGAGGACATTAATGTTTACATTTTAGACAGAGAAGATAGGTGGTTTGAGAGAGGGGTCAAGGAATCCATTTATGCCAACTTGGAAAATCCTTCCTTGAATAGAGGTGGGGGCCTCAGGCACAAACTCTCCCCCATCTTCCTCCCCGTGTTGTCTTCTGTGCCTAGGAAGATTAAGACCATTTCAGAAGCTCAACAGCAGCATGGTGTTTTTAACGACCCTCCATTAGATGATAAAAGGACTTAAAAATTACATCTCAATATAACCATGACCTAGCCCCAGGTGTAAGGTCACACAGCTACCTAGGAACATATTTAGGATTCCCTTACCAACTTTGCTCAGACTGAAGAAGCCCCTTGGATAAGGAGCGAAACGTTTCCATTAAGAAAATAGAAATCCAGTTGACATGATTCAAGCTACAGACAAAGATAAGAAGAGCTAAGAAAAGATTGACCACCGGCCAATCTAGCCCACTGATCTGCGTCACCATGGCCAACAGGATGCATTTGGGAAGCTCGCAAACTTGGAGGGTGACAGCCTCCTTTCACTCTCAATTCCCAGGATCCACTGCCTTAATTATAATATTTAGGGTTAAAATTGACCTGTTTTATGGGTGCAGGGGAAGGGGGTGGATTTTAAAATGAGTTGCTCCCAGCAAATATATCTCTTATAGGGAAATGACCAAGAGAGAGTTCTCAGACTGCAATATTCTTACAAGGGAAGAAGCAAATGCCTGTATCTGTATCTCAACCAATCAGGATAGCAATTGCATGAGCAACTCAATCTGCTTGAGCAAGAGATAGTGAACAAGATTACAGTCAACACATTCATGAGCTAAGTAGAAAGCTGGATTCCTGCTGAGCAGTGATAGTTCTCTCTGACCATCTTCATCAGGGTTTCTCAACCAGGGTTCCATGGCACCCTAGGGTTCCACGAAAGGTCACTAGGGGTTCCCTGGGAGATCACGATTTATTTTAAAAAATTATTTCAAATTCGGGCAACTTCACATTCAAGAGGTAAGTTTCATTCTTTATTTTCAATTTCAGAACCCTGTTAATGCATATAGACAGGCCTACCCATGAAACGAATAGAATAATTTTGTAACTTCTGGCCGATATTTGAGCCCTGAGGCCTGAAAAATATTTCAAGGGTTCCTCCAGGGTCAGAAGGTTGCGAAAGGCTGATCTACATTCTGGTGGTGCTGCAGCAACTCTGCCTTTCACTAGCTGTATGTACCCAAAAAGATGACCCCGAGTTTAAAGTGACACCCGCCACCCCAAAAAAAGAGTATATAAGGGAGAAAAAAACATGCAATGCCCAGCTTCCTCATTATATCAAACTTGCTAAAGCCATCTAGATTCTGGAGATTTTTCTCTGGAGTCTGTCAACCATACTTTCTCTCTGAGTCTGTCAATTTCTCTCTGAGTCTGTCAACCATACTTTCACCTGGGAAACTGTGAGCATCCTAGACCAAGCCAAATCCAAAAATGCAAGGGAATTCCCGGAAGCTTGGCACTCAGACAAATCAGCCACCAATAGACACACAGAGATAGACCATATTTACACACCATTCCAAAGAGACAATAGAAAAGCTAAAAGACCAGAACACCTCCTTGCCAGCAATCAACACCCAGATATACAAAGATTAACACCAAACAACAATCAAACAGCACACAATACCCTAATCAGTCAATCAACCAAGCAGCAAACAACAGCCTAATCAAGGAACTACCAAGGAGAGAACAACACCCCCACCAAAACAAGCAGGGCAAGCCACTGTATATAAACAGAGAGCAAGTCCCACCCCCTTTTCACACTGAAGATGTTGCCTAGCCTGGCAATGAAACGTCTGCAAGAAAACAACAAGGCTCAGAGAGCACCAAGGACTCCACAGTTCAACCCTGAGCTACAAATATTCTCTTCAATTATATTTCTCTCTTCCCAATAATTATATGTTACATACTAGTGTGTGTATACATATACTTGAAGGCACACTTCAAAAATGGGCAGGCCAGGAGTCAAATTTAATCTCCTCAGGATTAACTGAGTCAGCTAGCTCTACTTTGGGGTTTGCATGAAACATCCCTCCCTCCCTCAAGATCCAGTCAAATGTGTTATGCGAATAGAGCCTCGGTATCTTTTCAAAAAAATTCAAAAGGCCTGCATATCCTGATTCCATTGTTAAATTCCAACCAGGACACTTTTTTTTAATCTATCTATTATTCTGCAATAACTTGGCTCATTTCTAAGTCTCTGGCATTCTTAGTCTCATGAAAGTAATTATTGAAACTGCTCCATCAGAGGGAAAGATGGAGAATGAAAAACAGTGACATCCGCCACCCACACACAAATCATAGGCTTTTGCTCAGATTTTCCTTCGGCCAATCTATAAGTCATCTATGATAAGCATGAAGCATGAAAACATTTACATATGGAGACCTTTTTTTTTTCTTCAATAGCTAAGCACACTCCTGCATCACTCATGGACAGAAATGCCTAAGAGGCCATTTAAAAACAAAGGCAAAATATGTTCACTGCTGGCAAGGTAATTCTTTCCTCAACGTCCCATTATTCCAAAACAGATGTTTGTTTCTAATTCTCTTCTGCCATCTGTTATTTACTAGTTTTCTGGAGCTGTGCATCTTTATTTGTCAGCAACACAAATCATTCTTAAGAAGCCAGCAGTAAAAGATGAGTCGGGGAAAAAAATCCAAATCCATAGGTGGCTAATACCTTCATTATCAAACTATCACAAAAGAATAGGTAAGCATCTGAGTTCTACCCAAGACCGGGAAGAAGTAAGAAAGACCAAAAGTTGTGCCAGATGTTTCAGTTATGAAGTCTCCAACTCAAAATCAAGTTGCAAATTGTAGATGGAATGCAGAGTCAATGTTAGATGTTGCTGGCATTAGATGGTACCCCCTTCTTCTGGAACAAAAGAAATGGACCTTGTTGCTTCTTCTCCACCTCTTTCGTAACATCTTGCCTGATGCAGAGTTCTGGAGATCTTGAAGGTTGCAGGCCCTTTTGTGTCACTTTGACTGGTCATCATCGTTATCACCTAGCTATGATGCTGGTTCCCCACTCCCCAGCTCAAGAGTCCAGCATGACTACGACTGCTTTTATTGAAGAAGAGTCGGCTGCTGACGTCCTGGATGTTGCTGTTCGGGATCCGTCGTCTCCACCGCCATTCACGGGATCTTCTTTGTTCCGGTGGGCGACCCCCGACAGGACGCCAGCAAATTCCCCCACTTAAGGTGGTACCCATTTATCTACTTGCATTTGCTTTCGAACTGTTGGGTTGACAGGAGCTGGGGCAAGTGGCGAGAGCTCACCTCGTCACGCGGGGATTTGAACTGCCGACCCGCTGACCGGCAGTCTTACAGCTTCAGTGGTTCAACCCGCTGAGCTACCGCTCCCCTAATCCACTTGCAGCAGATCTGTTAAATAGTGCTTAAATATGGGGAGAGTTGGCTCAGTAGTCATGACGGAGAAAGAAGTCTTCTTATACACACTGATAAAAACTGCCCAGGAATGCCACTCTGGAGACTCACCATAGCAATGTGTTCCCTGATGATACCATCCCTCTGGACACTCAGCAATGCACTGGCCTTCATAAAGGACTTGAGGAGACGCGCAAGCAGTGCAGTTCTCGGGGGATCTCCCTGTGCAAGAAAGGCAGGAGGAGTGGCACGCTGCAGCGGAAAAAGAGAAAAGTGAGTTGATCAATCAGACTATATGGTTTTTGCAAGAAGGGCAGGACGTTGAGGTAGAAGTTCGATGGCCACATTCTGTAGAGGAGAGTAATACACATGATCATCCAAACAGCTTTTACCCCCAACAGAGCAGAAGTCCAGAGTGGGACCTCCATCATACCATTAGATCCAGAGTCTATAGTTAATTAGAACATCAGTGCTACCAAAGCTACTGGTTCAATTTTACTTCCTTGGATTATTTTTTAATCATGAGAATTGCTGCACAGGATTCTCCTCACTGTCTGCTAGGAGCAATCCTGAAGCGCCAATCATCTTTTTTTAATATTGCATTATTTTTTTCCCAAACGCATGAGGGCTTGAGCTTCAGGAGGGTAACCTTAAACTAAATATTAGGGGAAAGAACTAGTTGAGCAAACCACATTAGAACCCATTATCTTGTATAGAGATGGGCTATCTTATTGCAGCCAGGGGTTGGCACCCATCCATCCATCTATCCGCATGGTTTAGGGCCGAGGGGCGGGGTTTGATGCTGATGTGATATTACTGGAATGTGCAAGACTAGTTTTCCTGCCTTTTCTCCCCACTTTGGGAGATGGGGGCTTAATCATAATAGCTGTGTTAATCCTATCAGAGCGCTTAAGTCACTATTTTACTCCTTCTATTGACAGACAGAGAGGCAGTTTGGTGCAGTGGTGAAACTGGGAGACCGTGAATTCTAGTCCCGCCTTAGGCACAAAGCCAGCTGGGTGACCTTGGGCCAGTCCCTCTCTCTCAGCCCTAGGAAGGAGGCAATGGCAAACCACTGCTGAAATCTTGCCACAAAAACTGCAGGGACTTGTCCAGGCAGTCTCCAGGAGACAAGACTGCCTTGAAGGCATTAAATAAATAAATAAGACAGAAGGCATGGAAGAGTTTCACCATTGTTATCTGGCAATTTTCTATCCACTTCGACTGCTTGATTTGGGACGGGGGGGGGGGGCGCGTCTCAGGTCGCCAAAGAGGCACCAGGGGCTACAGGCAATCAGAGGCTGAAAAGCTATCTCTTGGGGATACTTTATTTCTGAATTTCCTGTCTCAAGTAGGGGTTTGAATTATTTGGTCTACAAACCCTCCTGCAGTCTATACAGCTGTGATCTGCTAGTCTCAGCAGCCTTCCCTCTCATTCCAATTTCCCCCAAATCTATATAATAAGCAAATTTGTTGCTGTGGTACGTATTCCGGGTACAAATGCTGAACTGGTGCTTTTAAGAAGGAACTTGATGCGGCACTGTTAACCAAAATCCCTTGAGCACAACAAAAGTGTTCAGAACTACCTTTGGACAGGATTTTCTTTCAATAAATGTCAGGACAATCTAAATCACTTGACAAAACCACTTTTTATTAGCCAATCACTTGAAGGCAGTTTATTGGGCTGCTCGGAGGAGATGCTGCAGAGATGGAAGTTATCCAGATCTGCAGAATTCCGTCTTTCAAGGTGATCTGTACTAAGGCTGTCCACTGCTTCAGATTTGAACCAAAGTTCTTTGGAGCGAGTGTGTGTGTGTGTGTGTGTGTGTGTGTGTGTGTGTGTGAGAGAGAGAGAGAGAGAGAGAGAGAGAGAGAGAGAGAGAACACATCACTTGTCTGAGACACTTTAAAGCAGCTGCCTTTTCCTGAGATTGTAAAGCCACTGTGAAGGGCAACCATGTGATCCTGGGAAAAGATGTGGCTGCTTTAAAGAGTGGGAGATAATGGCTTTGGTTGCACCCCTACTGTATATGCTGTAAAGCAACTCCTTGGAACCAAATCCTCAGTGTTGTATAGCCACAGTCTAAACTGAAAACCCTATAGAATGTTTCATCTTCAAAGGAATGTATTGAATAGTTGTAATTGAGGAGAGGGGGATGTTTCTCCCCACCCACCTAGTAATACGTTCTCTATATCAGAAGAGCAACCCACAAGCCACCTCTAGCTGTCAGCAGCCCTCAGACCACCTCAAGTCTAACATGGGAAGGGCCAAAAATACATTTATGTTCTGAGGCTTTAGGCGGTTTTCCTTCTGGCACCAAAAAGTCTCAAATTTGCTCTAAATCAGCTACAAAAAACATCATTTTTCTTCACAGTTGGTGGCCCTAAAACATGCAGAGCAAATTTGGGGTGCTTGAGGAATTCAATCTTAGCTAATTCTCTATGTTAAATGACTTGATCTGCACCCGTCACATAATTTGGGTTTCTGTTTTTCATTATTAGCATGGGAGAGATCAGATCCTTCGCTCACCTTTGCAAATCCTGTCTTCATTACTGTAGAACAGGATTCTGCACCGAGGTAGGCAGGTTCCGACGGACTTCTCCTCAAGGCTCATTTCTGGCTGCAGGTGCTCCTCTGGATTTGTGCATCGTGTACAGTGTGAACGTTCCGGACCAATACAAGCCCTGCAAGATGAATGGCAACCTGCAGAAGAAGAATCAGACTGTGAAATCCATCTTAAAGGAGGCTGTCTATGTGGGAGAAAAGAGATGGATTCTCTTTTGGGAGACATCCTAGATCCACTTCCCCCAACCTCAATGCCTTCCATACATACTGAGCTCAACTTCCACAATTGCCCGGTCAGCATTGCCACTGCTAGGAATCCTGGGAGTTGAAGTCTACACATCTGGAAGGTACTCAGACTGTATCTAAGGTAGCCTTCTCCAGTCAGTGGAATGATGTCTGCAACTTTGTTTTCTTCCCCCTCCTTCCAGCATTATTGTCCTGGCCCATCAACATCACACAACAATTTCTCTCTTGCGGGTGTCACTAAACCCCATGACAGTCTTTCTAGGAAGTAAGTTCAATTCAACTCCAAAAGCAGCGTATTTGAAAAAGTCTCTAGAATATTTCAGGAGTAACGAAAAACGTTCCAAACTTTGAGACAGCAGGAGAGAGTGAACTAGAGACATTTTAGTTGTGGGCCTATAAAGGCAGGGAAATCTGTGTTACCTTGACAGATGTTGTGGTGCTGATAAAAACCCTCTCCACAAGCAAGAAGACACTGACCCCAGTAGAAGGCCTGGGGAAAGGAGCAGGAGGTGCACTGCGTAGGCAAAGGCCCCATGCAGCTGGTGCAGGAACTGTGGCAAACTGGGGATGGGGAAAGAAAGGTAAAAAAAATAAATGGAACCATGCATGATTTGGATTTCTTCAAACTCATTCATCAATTGAGAACGACACCCTCCTCATCTGGGAAAGAAAAACCATATGAAATTCCTTCCTTTGGTTCAAGTTCTCCAGTTCCAGCATACCAATATCTACGTGGTGGTGATATTAGATTATTTTATCCACGTAGTGGTTAAAATTGGCAAGATGGTGGACAGAATGTTGCAATCAAGCCCACCCCTATTGTACATGCACGTCACACCATCAAAAGGAGAAGAGCTTGCATCGCAACACTCCATCTGCCAACTTGCCAATTTTGACACACGCACGCACAGTCCTGCAGACACCCTGAAGCAGGAAGCTGCAATTTGCGTTCTTTCTTTTGATTTTCTGTCTCCTTGTCCTGAAAATTACCCCGATCCTGTTTGCTTTCTCTTGCCTCTTTCCGTACTAATTTGAGCTAATTTGTCTTATCATAACCCTGTCTAAAGTAAGCCTTTTTTGAGCTCAGGGGCATCCATGGGGACAGGCGTCTGTAGAATGATGAAAGCAGCATTGCTCCTTGGGCCACAAGCTCCATCCCGTTGTGATGCCATGCTCACATAAAAAGGGACGGAGCTTGTGATGTGACAGCGCAACACAGCTTTTCATAATAGCTGTTAATTCTCACAATACATTTTGTGAGAAATGTATAAAAGGTAAAGGTTCCCCCCACACATTTGTGCAGTCGTGTCCGACTCTAGGGGCCGGTGCTCATCTCCGTTTGTTAGCCAAAGAGCCAGCGTTGTCCGAAGACGCTTCCACGGTCATGTGGCCGCATGACACGCGTGGAACGCTGAGAAACGTATGGGCTCCTGCAGAAACCTCTCTCCTGGTTTGATACCTGCACCCAATTCTATGGAACCAGATCCCAAAAAAGCCGTAAAACCCCTCTTTAGGGGTGGATCCTTGTTCAGTTCATCAATATTCCAGGAAGACTACAGCAGCTGATTTAAGCAAAAGGTCTATTTGTCACGCAAAACAGCAACACTAGACGGCAAACAGGTTTGTTTTTAAATAAGATTTTCTACTCCCTGACCATTTGGTACCACTGCTGATTTCAATGAGACTGAAAGCATCTTGAGTTATTTATAAAAATAATAAAGGCGGGATAGAAAATAAATAAAATAATAAAATAATAAAATAAAATAATAAAACAAAATAAAACAAAATAAAACAAAATAAAATAAAATAAAATAAAATAAAATATAAAATAAAATAAAATAAATAAAATAATAAAATAAAATAAAATAAAATAAAAAAATAAAATAAAATAAAATAAAATAAAATAAAATAAAATAAAATAAATCAAATCAAATCAAATCAAATCAAATCAAATCAAATCAAATCAATAAAATAAAATAAAATAAAATCTATTATGTGAAGTTTTTACAAAATGAAGCTTGTACACACATATGCTCACATATACATATGGTGCATACATACACACATACATAAACATTGATTATGTGCCATCAAATCAGTGTGGACTCTTAGCAACCACATAGATTTTCTCCAGGACAATCTGTCCCCAGCCTGGTCCTTCAGATCTTCCAACAGTGCACCCATTGCTGCTGTAACTGAGTCCATCCACCTTGCTGCTGATTGTCCTCTTCTTCTCTTTCCATCCACCTTTCCCAGCCTTTGAGTCTTCTCCAGAGAGCGAGGTCTTTGCACAATGTGTCTGAAGCAGGATAATCTGAGCCTGGTCATTTGTGCCTTGAGTAAGAACTCTGGGTTGATTTGTTTGATGATCTATTTGTTGTCCATGGTATTCTCAAATGTAGGTAATCATAGTTGCTTATTGCTCCAAATTACCTTTTAAGATTCTCCACCCAGTTTTTGAGCCAAGTAGGTGGATGGTTCTATGAACTGGTTGAGAAATTGGGTGAAATTTCTCTGAGTTTCCCCTGGAGAAAGAGAACTTCTCTAAGAATGTCTGAAGGGTTAGGGTTGCTTCTTAACAGTGACAGTAATACTGTTACTGCAAAACAGTCTAAGGAAAGACACGACGTCTAGTTGATGCATCAAAAGCCAGGGAGGCTGAAGACTGTTGGAGGAATTATTCTGCAAAGGAAGACAACACCTACAGTGGATATAAAAAGTCCACACACCCCTGTTAAAATGCCAGGGTTTTGAGACGTAAAAAAATCAGACCAAGATAAATCACTTCAGAATTTTTTCCACCTTTAATATAACATACAAGCTGTACAATTCAACTGAAAAACAAACTGAAATCTTTTAGGGGGAAAAAATAAAAATAAAAAACTAGAATAAAGTGGTTGCATAAGTGTGCACACCCTCTTATAAGTAGGGATGTGGCTGTTAAATAGTAGTCAGTACACACCTGCCATCAATGTTTGGCGCAAAAACAACACTGCGCATCACCAAAAGTACACCATACCCACAGTGAAGCATGGTGGTGGCAGCATTATGCTTTGGGGCTGCTTTTCTTCAGCTGGAACTGGGGCTTTAGTCAAGGTGGAGGGAATTATGAACAGTTCCAAATATCAGTCAATTTTGGCACAAAACCTTCAGGCCTTTGCTAAAATGCTGAAGGTGAAGAGGAATTTCACCTTTCAACGCGACAACGACCCAAAGTATACCTCCAAATCAACAAAAGAATGGCTTCACCCGAAGAAGATCAAAGTTTTGGAATGGCCCAGCCAGAGCCCGGACCTGAATCCAATTGAAAATCTGTGGGGTGACCTGAAGAGGGCTGTGCACAGGAGATGCCCTCGCAATCTGACAGATTTGGAGCGCTTCTGCAAGGAAGAGTGGGCAAAGATTCCCAAGGCAAGATGTGCCATGCTGATAGACTCCTACCCTAAAAGACCGAATGCTGTCATAAAATCAAAAGGTGCTTCAACGAAGTATTAGTTTAAGGGTGTGCACACTTATGCAACCACATTATTCTAGTTTTTTATTTTTATTTCCCCCCCTAAAAGATTTCAGTGTTTTTCAATTGAATTGTACAGCTTGTATGTTATATTAAAGGTTGGAAAAATTCTGAAGTGATTTATCTTGGTCTGATTTTTTTTACATCTCAAAAACCTGGCATTTTAACAGGGGTGTGTAGACTTTTTATATCCACTGTATACACCAGAGCTTTCCAAACTGTGTGTCCGGACACGTTAGTGCGTCAGCTGCAGTGTCTGGGTGTGTCGCGGCTGCTGCTGCCCCCTGGCTTCCACGCAGGTCCTAGTGCCTGCCTTGTGCCCTGCTGCCTCCAAACCTGCCCTGCCAGGATTCCATGCAGGTCCTAGTGCCTGCCTTGTGCCCTGCTGTAAGAGTGTGTCGCGAAATGATGCATGTCTAAAAGGTGTGTCACCAACATGAAAAGTTTGGAAAGCTCTGGTATACACACACACACAGCCTTTAGCAGCCTCATAAGTAGAAAGCAGCACACTCCATCTGTATTTCAATGAAATTCACTTGTCAAAATACATTCCTGAAGGAAGTTCAGGAGGAGGAATTATTTGCCTGGCATTAAGACAAAGAGCACTTGAGGCTGGATACTGATGGATTGTGCATATGAGTGGGTGGGTAATGTATGCGAGTGTGTGATCCTCAACCACAGCTTGCCAAGGGAGTTGGGACTTCTAGGAGCTTGAGCTTCGTTGAGCAAGAACCGGAGGACCACAAGTTCAGTGCTCCAACTTACTTACAAAGAATTCCCAAGCAACTTACCTCTGCATTTGTAAGAACTATCTGCATAGTAGCCATGGGGACATTCTGACATGCAGTTCCCATCAAGCAGAACTCGGCCTGAAGCACAGGCCAAACACCTCCGCCGGTCTGGGTAACATATTTCACAACCTTCATGGCAAGCTAGCAAAGAGGAGAATCCAGTTAGGGTGTTGTGCTTATCGAGCGAGAGAGGGAGAAAGGTTTAGGCTCCCAGGGGAGGGGGGCAGAAGAGGAAACAAGCTACAAAACGTGTGCTGCAATGTGGTGGTGCAAATATCATTCCTTGCAGTTGCTGAGCAAGTAGGTAAGGGCAGGGCGAAGGTCGTGATGCCACAATGCACATTTTGGCATCATCGTGGTTAGGAACATGGGCAGAAGCAATGGATTTATTATTGAACTATTGTAGAAAACTTAAATTTGAAGTTTTTTTCAAAAGGGGCAAAGGCACCCAATCCACCACGTTGCTTGATCAACCACATTTGGCAGCCTCCTCCCCTGGCTAAACAGCTGTAGAGAAAAGGAGGGAAGATGTGCAGAGCAAGGGAAGATATGGAAGGCAGCAACTTTCCTTTCCTACTGCTTTGGAATTTGGGCCTGGAATCCTCTTCCCCACAGTGCCTTATCCTCGGCTAGAGTTCCTCCCTGCCCACTCCTCTGAGTTTATCAAGTGCTGGAGAAAAACAGCTGCTGGAAGGCAGGACCAGATGGAGGAGTTTTCCCACTTCAAATTAGACCCATACGAATGCCTATCAGCTTTAGTGGTTAACTGACGTGGATGGTGGAAAACTGATTTCTTTAACAGCATCACTTCCAATCACAGCCACCATCTTGATCTTTTTGAGGAAAAAAAAACACTACACAGATGCCCCTGTGTAAGGAATTACAGGTAGTCCTCACTTAACAACCACAATTGGGACCAGAATTTTGGTTGCTAAGCGAAGCGGTCATTAAGCGAATCTGACCCGATTTTACGACCCTTTTTGCGGTGGTCATTAAGCAAATCACCACGGGCATTAAGCAAACCACGTGGTTAAGCAAATCATGAGGTTCCCCATTGATTTTGCTTGCCAGAAGCTGGCCGGAAAGGTTGAAAATGGCGATCACGTGACAACGGGATGCTGCGACGGTCATAAATGTGAACCGGTTGCCAAGTGCCCGAATTAGGATCACGTGACCGCGATGACACTGCGACGGTCGTGTGAGTTCCGCTCATAAGCTGGTTTTTTTCAGCACCATCGTAAGTCCAAGCCATCACTAAACGAATGGTTGTTAAGCGAGGACTACCTGTAGTTCTCTCTACTACAACACATGTTCACCAGACCCCTACTAAACACCTGAAAAGTAGCTCTGGAGCCCAAATTTGACCTTCGCTACCCTGAGAGTGCACACTTAAGTCTCTTCCTATTTTTGTCCTCTTCCGTTGTTGTTTTTTAAAAAAAATTGTTATCAGCAGCAATCTTTGTCTACGCTGCTAAGGTAGTCCACAAGTAGAAATGGGCTGTGGATAAGGTCTGCATTTTCCATTACTAAGCCCCGCTGGGAAGCCTGCAAAAAGTTTCATTTATCCTTTAATTACTGCTCAGTATGAGGGCGACTCTCCAGTGGTTCAGTCTCGATCAAGAGGGCTTGAAAAAGGAGTGGCGTTTAGCACCAAATATTTATGCTGGCAGGCCGTGGGGCCCTTCTGCTGATAAACCCACCCTTAACTCCAGATAATATTGTGTTTACTGTCTGGTTAAACAAAGCTTTCCCCAAGGAGAGTGTCTATGAAGTTAAAGGAGTGCCTTACCCTGGGGGCAAAGGGGAAATGGGAGACTTTGTTGTGAAGGCCATGGAGGCCCTATGAAAAACTCTTCAAGAAAGGGTGGTTTTCTGTGTTGGCTGCTCTCTCTCTTACACAGACAGACACACATGCACACACACTCTCAACAGCAATGGAGGCTGAGGGAAAGCCCCCACCCCATGATCATCACCCTCCAGTCCTGATATGGGGGAAACAGCTGCATGGATCTCAACAGCTGGTCCTTGCTAAAAGGTGAAATAAAGTCCTAGTGCGTGAAGGGGTGGCTTTTACCGCTGCAAACTCCATCCGTAACGTAGAACCGCTGCCCGCAATTAGCCACGCACGTGCCTTCCAGTAGCACGAGAGACGGGTCTCTGCAAGTGGAACAGTTGTTTGCAGTCGGACCCCGGCACGTAGCACAGGATTCGTGGCAAGCTGGAGGCAAAGGAAAACATTTCCAAGTCAATTAAAGCATCTCATTTACTGTACTCAGCAGGCATCAATTGTTTTTAAAACTCAAACAAGACCACCTAGCTAGATTAGGGGGGAGAGGAGAGACAAACAAAGAGAAAAGAGCTTCGGATTTTGAAGAGGGATCATAAGTGATTCTGAATATTACCAACAGCTTTTCCAGACCAACTCCAGAAATAAACCTGTGCCAGCCACTGGTTTTCTCCTGGTTCATTGATGGTCAACTGATGTTCAGGACCCCTGGTGGACAGTCATTCTCCCAAGAGCACAATCTTTTAATCTTTTTTTCCCCATGTATACCACATGTATACCACTGGAAAAGACCCTGATGCTGGGAAAGACTGAAGGCAAAAGGAGAAGGGGACGGCAGAGGATGAGATGGTTAGATAGCATCACCGATGTAACGAACATGAATTTGAGTAAACTCCGGGAGACAGTGGAGGACAGGAAGGCCTGGCGTGCTATGGTCCATGGGGTCACGAAGAGTCGGACACGACTAAACGACTGAACAACAACAACAAATACCGCAGGCATTGTGCACTTTAATCCAGTGCCTTCTTTATTAAGACATGCTAAACGCCACTGATTTTTAAAATAGGTTTAAGGTCCACAGAAGGTCAGTTGGCCAAAATCAATCCTTCGGCACTCAGGCGCACGGGGAATTAAGAGTGACTCTGGATATACCAAAGGGCCAACGGATAGTTTTGTGTTTCCTGGAAAGGCTAATATCTCATGCTGAATGTCACTCAATGGAATAAAGGCGAGTACAGATTGCAGGCCATATTTAGAAAGCAGTGGGGGAGTTGTGCAGAAGAAGGGAATTTTATTTATGGCACTTGTAATGATTGTGGCATGTTAAGTCCTGAGCTGCCAGAATTTACATCAGAGCTTTTTTTAGCTATTATTTTTTTAAAATAATTATACCCACGTTCATCCCGATGTTCTAAACTGTGTTGTTGTTGTTTTTTAATTCCTCAGCAAGCACGTATCTGCTTGCCAGAGAGCCAAGATTTGATCCTGACTTGGGTGTGGGGGTGTGAGATATACCCACCAATATAAATCCATTGTGGGAGGGAAATCCTAAATTTGTAATTTACAACCAGGATCGGCAATTTAGTAGTTTACCTTCTGGCTCTATAATAATAAATTGTGAAACAGGGTCAAAGTGGAACATCACTCTATTGCAATCCTGCAAAACTTATTATTTTATAGTCTGGGGGCTCAACTATTGCTGTTTTATTAAAGCGAAGCAGATTTCAGCCTAGGTAGTGTCTGAACGAGAGGCCTTGAGGGTGATCTTTACACAAGTTGCCCAAAGGAGAAAAAGATATTAAGATCAGCCAGAGAAGAAACGCCAAATGTCTCTGATGAAAAACTTCAACATGTTGGAAGCAGAATTATTAGCAGAAATAATTAAGAGTCCCTCCTTTGAGGGAGATGGGCGGTGACAAACTTTGATAAATAAATAAAATAAAAATAATGATTAGCCAGGATTGCAACCAAGAAAGCTACCAAGCTTCTGTCTATGAAGGTTCTCAGTCATCCAGGTGGAATTGTCTGTAGCTTGAATCATGTCAACTGGATTTCTATTTTCTCAGTGGAAACGTTTCGCTCCTTATCCAAGGAGCTTCTTCAGTCTGAGCAAAGTTAGTAAGGGAATCCTTAAATATGTTACTAGGTGGCTGTGTGACCTTACACCTGGGGTTAGGTCATGGTTATATTGAGATGTTATTTCTAAGTCCCTTTATCGTCTAAAGAAGGATCGTTAAGATCACCATGCTCCTGTTGAGCTTAAGACCATTTCGCAAGCTCAACAGCAGCATGGTGATCTTAACGATCCTTCTTTAGATGATAAAGGGACTTAGAAATAACATCTCAAAAATAACCATGACCTAGCCCCAGGTGTAACCATGACCTCAGCCCCAGGTGTAAGGTCACACAGCAACATATTTAAGGATTCCCTTACTAACTTTGCTCAGACTGAAGAAGCTCCTTGGATAAGGAGCGAAACGTTTCCACTGAGAAAATAGAAATCCAGTTGACATGATTCAAGCTACAGACTACCAAGCTTCTGTTTCATCTAGGTTTGGTGGGGGGGTTTTTTAAAAAAATATTTATTTATTTTACAGAAAGAAACACAAAAAATTGGGGGAAAGGAGAACATTTGAAAAACAAAAAGAACATCCAATAACAAACTTAACAAAAACAATAAAATAAAACCAGCAAGAGGGAAACTAACGATATACAGCATAAAAGACATATCCATCAAAATGTAAAACAAGTTTCTAAACCTACTGTATATTAAAGAACATAAATGACGATTCTCTATTTTTACAGAATGTCGTAAAGTCAATGCCAAAGGAGAACATATTGAGTCATTTTTTATTAATAATTAAATGAGGCTGAATTTTATTAATTAATTTGCTTATTTGGAAAATGCATATGACTGCCCATCTTACAAGCATTATTCTGGGTGACTAACGAAAATCCAGGAAAACAATATAATGAAACTTCTGTCAACAAAACCAAGGAACAGAATTAAATCATCATAATGCAATAGCCAAGGTACCATACTGTCAGCCCTATCAGGTAGACCAGAGCCACAGAGGCCTAAAACTACTTTTATTGGAACAGCTACAGTAACAGAATATTGCAAATCTGAAAGTGCGTCTCCCTCCCTCACTTTATCTTCGTGTGAATTAGGGAGAGGCCTATCTGAGGCATTGTATTAACCTTGTTTCTTGGAGTAGGCTCAAGCCATGCTTATATGATTGTTGAGTCCTTGGTGCTCTCTTAGCCTTGTTGTTTTCTTGCAGACGTTTCATTGCCAGCCTAGGCAACATCTTCAGTGCGAAAAGGGAGTGGGACTTGCTCTCTGTTTATATATCATGGCTTGTCCTGCTTGTGTTGGTGGAGGTGTTGTTCTCCGCTTAGGAGTTCCTTGATTGGGCTGTTGTTTGGTGCTTGGTTGATTGACTGAGTTGATAGTTCCTTGATTAGGGTATATTGTGCTGTTTGATTGTTCCTCTGGTGTTAATCCTAGTGTTAATCTTTGCATATCTGGGTGTTGATTGCTGGCAAGGAGGTGTTCTGGTCTTTTGGCTTTTCTATTGTCTCTTATGAATGGTATGTAAATGTTGTTTACCTCTATGTGTCTGTTGATGGCTGCTTTGTCAGAGTGCCAAGCTTCCAGGAATTCTCTAGCTTCGATTGGTATATGATTGTTGCCCTGATAGCGGATCTTCCCACTGTCCTTCAAGGCCATTATTTTTATAAATAACTCAAGGTGGCGGACATACCAAATACTCCTTCCTCCTCCTATTTTCCCCACAACAGCAACCCTGTGAGGTGAGTTGGGCTGAGAGAGTGTGACTGGCCCAAAGTAACCCAGCCAGCTTTCATGCCTAAGGCAGGACTAGAACTCTCAGTCTCCTGCTTTGCCATTGGCTCCTTCCTAGGGCTGAGAGACAGGGACTGGCCCAAGGTCACCCAGCCGGCTTTCATGCCTAAGGCAGGACTAGAACTCAGACTCCTGGTTTCTAGCCCGTTGCCTTAATCACTAGACCAAACTGGCTCAAATTATATTTTCAAAACAACTGGATGCTACACATGGTGGATCCATTTTATTGAATTCCACCCAGGAATATCTGGATATTAAGCTAGTCAGAAATATTTTAATCCATAAAATAAAATAACGAATTCCATCCTTCCGGTAACACCTTTCCTGTATGGGGAGTATGAGGGATTATGAGAGCTGCAATCCTAACATTTCTGAATGGCACCACACTGGGGAAGGTTCATGCTGGCCACAGTGTCTAGGGGTAGATTTTTATTTATTTATTTTTACTTGCATGACTTTGCAAAGGCCTAGGCTATGGTTTATTAGCACCCTTTTGCGAACTGTAATCGGTGGTTCCACCATTATCAAATCAGCAGGGAACAACTGCTGTTGTGTTACAGCACACCAGAATTTTAATTCTCGAGAACAAAAGGGACAGGGAATATGTTCCACACCCTTTATTAGCCTCAGTGGGCATCTAGCGTGCGAGAGCTGGTTCATTTTCAGGGAGGAGGAAAGTGTCTAAATCTGCAGGAAAAAAAATAAGGGCAACAAGGCGTGGATGCTGCAATTAGAGACCAAGTCTACCCAAATTGCTGTTTCCCACTTTCCTTTTGATGGAAGGGGTCCCCAACATTAGCAACTTGAAGATGTGTGGACTTCAACTCCCAGAATTCCCTAGCCAGCGTTGCTGGCTGGGGAATTCTGGGAGTTGAAGTCCACACATCTTCAAGTTGCTAAGGTTGAGGAACACTATGTAGCTTAAGGATCATCCAGAGTAGAGGGCAGGGGGAATGGCCTTGAATGGCAGCAGAAAGAGCCGCTATTAAGGCAATGGTCAGATAAGAGGGGTCTGAGCCCTGGCCAAGAAAATAACATGAGAAAATAATATATACAAGCCCCTCCCTAGTTCAGATGAAGATAGTGTGGGAGGGGGGAAGCACATTCAAACTTGCAAGATTCTGTTACTCTAGCTGTTCCAATAAAAGGAGTCCTGACCTACATAGCATTGGTTTCTTAGTCTGGTCTACCTTGTAGGGGTGACATCCAGTTCCAAGAGAAAATGACTCTCTGAGGAAGCATAAAATGCCATCAAGGCCACAATGGTGTTGCTGAACTTAAAACCACCTTGCAGAATCCACTGATTGGTTTTACTCCAGAGATACAAGCAAAGGGCTTCCTTGATTGAAGCTAGGGAGAGATGCTTTCATTCATCGAGGACATAGACATTGGGGTTAATCCCCCAATCCATGCATCATTGGGGGGTGAAGCAAGCCATGGGGGGCACTGAATCCAAAGTGGGTCGGGCCAGCCTTTTCTTCTTTACCTGCAACTCCTCCTCCCCACCCCATCTCACCCTTTCAATCTGAGGGTTACTGAAGTTAGGGTAGGGTTTGCAAACGACACTCATGTTTCCAGTTTTTGCCTCCTTTGCTGGAAAAAAGCAAACATCGGCATATCATCTTACTTTATATGCCAGCCTTCCAAAATAGCCTCAATGGTTTTAGATATAGATGTTTGCTCTGCTATCCTTCTCCATTGCGAGGATTCGAATCAGTCTTCCATATTAAAGCATTATTAAAATAAAATCTCTCCCTTCCCTCAGGCTGAACTAATTAAAGCCCAAACCCTGGTCACCCCAATCTGGTCCAGATGAAAAACTACTGCGGCGTTTCAAAGGCAGATTTCTGGGAACTGAGCTTTCGGTGTTGTCGCTGTCACCAGATGAAAAAAGTGAGATGATGTGGTAGGCCACAAAGCGAATGGCAGAGGACAGGGAGGGAGGTGTAGAAGATGTGCTTTCTGGGATGGATGGATGGATGGATGGATGGATGGATGGATGGATGGGGATGGATGGATGGATGGATGGATGGATGGATGGATAAGGATGGATGGATGGATGGATGGATGGATGGATGGATGGATGGATAAGGATGGATGGATGGATGGATGGATGGATGGATGGATGGATGGATAAGGATGGATGGATGGATGGATGGATGGATAAGGATGGATGGATGGATGGATGGATGGATGGATGGATGGATGGATGGATGGATGGATGGATAAGGATGGATGGATAAGGATGGATGGATGGATGGATGGATGGATGGATGGATGGATGCTTCCTGGGAAATAGAGCTCTGGGGCTTTCTGAAAGTTATTCTGTAAAGAAAGAAGAGCAATGAAGCCTTGTGGGGTCTTATATATGGCCTGCTTAAATGGCAACACTGAGTGAGTGACTGACTGACTGATTTACAGGGCTTACAAGGTGCTCAATCTACAAGACTCTGGGTGATGTACCCAAACACATACAAATGAATGTCACTGTTAAAAAAAGACTCGAAAATATAATATGAAAAATCATTAAAACAATTGTAAAAACAGATATGACCCAGAACACTCTAAGGCCCAAATCATTTCAAAAACCTTCCTGGATACAAGGCAAGCATGGAGATATTCCACTAAACAAGGGCTTCAATCAAGAAGGCCCGTCTCTTGGACCACGGCCCTTTAACTTTTTGTGGGTGGGGTGGGGAATCCAGAGCAGACCCTCAATGGTCAAACTGGACAGGCAGAATTAAGCTTTGAAAGGTGTTTCCCAGGTTAAGCTGGTGTTTGTTGTTGTTGTTGTTCAGTCGTTTAGTCGTGTCCGACTCTTCGTGACCTCATGGACCATAGCACGCCAGGCCTTCCTGTAGGTGCTAAGAAAACACCCAGGGAAACAGCATTACCCCAATGCAGCATCAATCCATCACCCCAAAGAACAAAATAGGAGCTTTCATGTTGTTTTCATGATGTTGCTTCACTTTGTGAAATAGCTACATCACTTGTAGTAATATTGAAACAGACCTGTGTTTTGCCACAAAGCTTCTTCTCCAGAGACAGCATCCTGAAATAGCAGGATCACACACACATCTGCCCACTTTTCTTGGGGCCAAATATAATGCCAGCAGCTGTTCAACTCCTTCCTGAGTCCCCATAAGATGATCTCTCACCGCCTCCTTTTAAACAGCAATTAAAAAATCCTTAGAAGCATGGAGCTTCTCCTGAAAGATCCCTTTTACTCTCCGTATGCAGTGCCATAGCGTAACGGAAGAACGAAAAGAACCAGTGAAACGATGGTGTCTCAGACAAGCAGGCTATCTTTGGCTGACACAATTTCTTTCAGGGTGAAGAAAGGATTTGCCTTGAAAGACGAACGGGAAATCTTAAGGCATGTCCTGCATGGAGTCTTATACCCACTTCCCTTAATCTAGCAACCTTCCAAAAATTTTATTTATTTATTTTTATTGATCAAATTTTTAACGCCGCCCATCTCCCCCTCAAGGAGGGACCCTGGGCGGTTTACAATAAAAGCAAGATTTAAAATTCAGTACAGACTATAGATAATACAATAAAAATAGAAATATAAAATGCACTAAAATCCAGATGGTGATAAATTCTAATTCAGTTTGTGATTGTATAAAAAGCTGGTCTAGGGCACCAGCCATCCCCAGGAATGACTATTCCCCTCCCCGCCCCAGGCAAGATGGCAAAACCAGGTCTTCAGTTTTTTTCAGAAGTCCAGGAGAGAGGGGGCTTGCCTCACCTCCGGGGAAAGAATGTTCCAGAGGGCGGGAGCTGCTGCAGAGAAGGCCCGCCTCCTGGACCCCTCCAGATGGAATTCTCTTACAGACGGGGTCTGTAGAATGCCCTCTCTGCATGACAGGGTGGGGCGGGTCGATGTTCTGGGGATGAGACGGTCCCTTAGGTAACCTGGACCCATGCCATGTAGGGCTTTAAAGGTGAGAACCAACACCTTGAATTGGACCCGGAAGCAAATTGGGACCCAGTGCAGCTCCCGCAGCAAAGCCGATCTCAGAGCACCTAAAATCGTCCACGCGGCCGCCTTCTGGATCGGTTGTAGCTTCCGGATACTCTTCAGGGGTAGCCCCATGTAGACTGCATTTCTTGTTGTTTATTCGTTCAGTCGCTTCCGACTCTTCGTGACTTCATGGACCAGCCCACGCCAGAGCTTCCTGTCGGCTGTCACCCTCCCCAGCTCCCCCACGGTCGAGTCCGTCACCTCCAGAATATCATCCATCCATCTTGCCCTTGGTCGGCCCCTCTTCCTTTTGCCTTCCACTTTCCCTAGCATCAGCATCTTCTCCAGGGTATCCTGTCCTCTCATTTTTGTTGTTTATTCGTTCAGTCGTTTCCGACTCTTCGTGACTTCATGGACCAGTCCACGCCAGAGCTTTCTGTCGGCCGTCACCATCCCCAGCTCCCCAATGGTTGAGTCTGTCACCTCCAGAATATCATCCATCCATCTTGCCCTTGGTCGGCCCCTCTTCCTTTTGCCTTCCACTTTTCCTAGCATCAGCTTCTTCTCCAGGGTATCCTGTCTTCTCATTATGTGGCCAAAATACTTCAGTTTTGCCTTTAATATCTTTCCCTCAAGCGACCAGTCTGGCTTTATTTCCTGGAGGATGGACTGGTTTGATCTTCTTGCAGTCCAAGGCACTCTCAGAATTTTCCTCCAACACCACAGTTCAAAAGCATCTACTGTATCTTCCTTCGCTCAGCCTTCCTTATGGTCCAGCTCTCACAGCCATAGGTTACTACAGGGAATACCATTGCTTTAACTATGCGGACCTTTGTTGTCAGTGTGATGTCTCTGCTCTTAACTATTTTATTGAGATTTGTCATTGCTCTCCTCCCAAGAAGTAGACGTCTTCTGATTTCCTGGCTGCAGTCAGCGTCTGCAGTAATCTTTGGGCCTAGAAATACAAAGTCTGTCACTGCCTCCACTTTTTCTCCCTCTATTTGCCAGTTATCAATCAAGCTGGTTGCCATAATCTTGGTTTTTTTTGAGGTTTAACTGCAACCCAGCTTTTGCACTTTCTTCTTTCACCTTCATCATAAGGCTCCTCAACTCCTCCTCGCTTTCAGCCATCAAAGTGGTATCATCTGCATATCTAAGATTGTTAATGTTTCTTCCAGCGATTTTAACTCCAGCCTTGGATTCCTCAAGCCCAGCACGTCGCATGATGTGTTCTGCGTACAGGTTGAATAGGTAGGGTGAGAGTATACAGCCCTGCCGTACTCCTTTCCCAATCTTAAACCAGTCAGTTGTTCCGTGCTCTGTTCTTACCGTTGCTACTTGGTCGTTATACAGATTCCTCAGGAGGCAGACAAGATGACTTGGTATCCCCATACCACCAAGAACTTGCCACAATTTGTTATGATCCACACAGTCAAAGGCTTTAGAATAGTCAATAAAACAAAAATAGATGTTTTTCTGAAACTCCCTGGCTTTCTCCATTATCCAGCGGATATTGGCAATTTGGTCTCTAGTTCCTCTGCCTTTTCTAAACCCAGCTTGTACATCTGGCAATTCTCGCTCCATGAATTGCTGGAGTCTACCTTGCAAGATCTTGAGCATTACCTTACTGGCATGTGAAATAAGTGCCACTGTTCGATAGTTTGAACATTCTTTAGTGCTTCCCTTTTTTGGTATGGGGATATAAGTTTATTTATTTATTATTTATTTATTATTCAAATTTATTCCCCGCCCATCTCCCATGCAAGGGACTCTGGGCGAGTTACAATAAATAAAAATTTAAAACTATACAAAATATCTAAAAACACAAACAAAACATAATAAAATAAAATCCAGGATGGGCTTGGACCCGCAGAATAGATAGTAGAGCTATGGGGCAAGCCAACCCCAGGAGGCACTACCACCTCCGTCGTCCCAGGCCAGGTGGCAAAGCCAGGTCTTAAGGGCCTTCCGAAAGGCCAGGAGGGAGGGGGCCAGTCTCACCTCCGGGGGCAGAATATTCCACAAGGCGGGCGCTATCGCAGAGAAGGCACGCCTCCTGGACCCCGCTAGATGGAATTGTCTTGTTGAGGGGGTCCGAAGCATGCCCTCCCTGCATGTACGGGTGGGGCGGGTCGACGTTATCGGGACGAGACGGTCCCTCAGGTACCCTGGTCCTATGCCATGTAGGGCTTTAAAGGTAATCACCAACACCTTGAATTGGACCCGGAAGCAAACTGGCACCCAATGCAGCTCGCGAAGCAGAGGTGTTACATGTGCCGATCTTCTGGCACTCATAACTGCTCGCGCCGCTGCATTCTGCACCAGCTGAAGCTTCCGGATACTCTTCAAGGGTAGCCCCATGTAGAGCGCATTACAATAGTCTATACGGGAGATGACAAGGGCGTGAGTGACTGTTCGGAGGGCCTCCCGATCCAGGAAAGGGCGTAACTGGTGCACAACTCGCAGCTGTGCAAAGGCCCTCCAGGCCCTGCAAAGTTGATTTTTTCCAATCTGATGGCCATTCTTGTGTTTTCCAAATTTGCTGGCATATGGCATGCATCACCTTGACAGCATCATCTTGCAAGATTTTAAACAGTTCAGCTGGGATACCGTCGTCTCCTGCTGCCTTGTTATTAGCAATGCTTCTTAAGGCCCATTCAACCTCACTCTTCAGGATGTCTGGCTCTAACTCACTGACCACACCGTCAAAGCTATCTCCAATATTATTATCCTTCCTATACAGATCTTCCGTATATTCTTGCCACCTTTTCTTGATCTCTTCTGCTTCTGTTAGGTCCTTACCATCTTTGTTTTTGATCATACCCATTTTTGCCTGGAATTTACCTCCGATGTTTCTAATTTTCTGGAAGAGGTCTCTTGTCCTTCCTATTCTATTGTCTTCTTCCACTTCCGCACATTGCTTGTTTAAAAATAATTCCTTATCTCTTCTGGCTAACCTCTGGAATTTTGCATTTAATTGGGCATATCTCCCCCTATCACTGTTGCCTTTTGCTTTCCTTCTTTCTTGGGCTACTTCCAGTGTCTCAGCAGACAGCCATCTTGCCTTCTTGGTTTTCTTTTTCTTTGGGACGTTTTTTGTTGCCTCCTCCTGAACAATGTTGCCAACTTCTGTCCATAGTTCTTTCGGGACCCTATCTACTAAATCTAATTCCTTAAATCTATTCTTCACCTCCACTGCATATTCCTTAGGAATATTAGTGAGCTCATATCTAACTGATCTGTGGGTCTTCCCTATTCTCTTTAGTCTGATTCTAAATTTTGCAATAAGAAGTTTGTGATCTGAACTACAGTCAGCTCCAGGTCTTGTTTTTACCGACTGTATAGATGTCCGCCACCTTTGGCTGCAAAGGATGTAGTCAATCTGATTTCGGTGTCGACCATCTGGTGAAGTCCATGTATAAAGTCGTCTTTTAGGTTGTTGGAAGAGAGTGTTTGTTATGCACAGTGAGTTGTCTTGGCAAAATTCTATCAGCCTGTCCTGCTTCATTTTGTTCTCTCAGACCATGATTGCCTGTAATTCCAGGTGTCGTCTGACTACCCACCTTAGCATTCCAGTCTCCTGTAATGAAAATAACATCTCTTTTTGGTGTATTATCCAGTAGGTGCTGCAGATCCTCATAGAACTGATCTACTTCTGCTTCTTCAGCATCTGTGGTTGGGGCGTATATTTGGATCACTGTGATGTTAAATGGCTTAACCTGAATTCAAATTGAGATCATTCTATCGTTTTTTGGATTGTATCCAAGCACTGCTTTAGCCACTTTATTATTAATTATGAAGGCTACTCCATTTCTTCTGTGGTCCTCTTGTCCACAGTAGTAGATCTGGTGGTCATCTGATGTGAAGTGGCCCATTCCAGTCCATTTCAGTTCACTGACACCTAAAATGTCTATATTTAATCTTGACATCTCACCAATAACCACATCCAATTTGCCCTGGCTCATAGATCTTACATTCCAGGTTCCTATGGTGTGTTGATCTTTAGAACATCGGATTCGTCGTTCACCACCAGCACCGTCAGCCGCTAGCCGTCCTTTCGGCTTTGAGCTAGCTGCGTCATCACATCTGGGGCTAGTTGAACATATCCTCTGTTCCTCCCCAGTAGCATTTTGACCATCTTCCGACCTGGGAGTCCCATCTTCCGATGGTATACCGACATATCTCCGGTTGTACTGATCCATTTAGTTTTCACGCCAAGAATACTGGGGTGGGTTGCCATTACCTTCCCCAGGGATCGTATTTAGTCTGACCTCTCTGCCACGACCTTCCCGTCTTGGGTGTCCCTTCACGGTTTAGCTCATGGTTTCCTTGAGGTGCTCAAGCTCCAGCACCACGACAAGGTAACAATCTCCTTTGCTGGAGGTAGACTGCATTACAGTAGTCTATATGGGAGATGACCAGGGTATGAGTGACCGTTTGAAGGGCCTCTCAATCCAGGAAAGGGCGTAACTGGCGCACAACACGAAGTTGTGCAAAGGCCCTTCTGGCCATGACTGCCACCTGCTCTTCGAGCAGGAGCCGTGAGTCCAGGAGGACCCCCAAGTTACGCAACAGGTCTGTCTGGGGCAGTGCAACCCTATCCAGAACTAAAGATGGCAAATTCCTGGATACCGAGAGGCCCTTCACCCACAGCCACTCCGTCTTACCAGGGTTCAGCTGAAGCCTGTTGTTCCCCATCCAGGCCCCCACAGCCCCCAGGCACCTAGAGAGGGCAGTCACAGCATCACTTACTTCCCTTGGGATGGAGATGTATAATTGAGTATCATCGGCATATTGGTGACACCTTATCCCGTGGTGATGGATGATCTCGCCCAGCGGTTTCATGTAGATGTTAAAAAGGAGCGGAGAGAGTACCGAGCCCTATGGTACCCCACAAAGAAGAGGCCGCGGGCTGGATCTCTCACTCCCTATCAACACCGGTTGGGACCGGCCCTGGAGGAAGGAGGTGAACCAGCGCAAAACTACACCAGCCAGCCCCAACTCCCTGAGCCGCCCCAAAAGGATACCATGGTCGATGGTATCGAAAGCCACTGAGAGGTCAGGAAGAGCTAGGATGGATGCACTGCCCACATCCCGCTCCCGCCAGAGATCATCCATAAGTGCGACCAGTGCCGTTTCTGTCCCATATCCGGGCCTGAAACCCGACTGGAAGGGGTCTAGGTAATCCGTTTCATCCAGAAGCCTCTGGAGCTGCAACACCACCACTTTCTCAACCACCTTCCCCAAAAAGGGGAGGTGGGAGACTGGATGAAAATTGTCCAGTCCAGCGATGGTTTCTTGAGGAAGGGGTGCACCAGCGCCTCCTTAAAGGCAGCCGGAAACACCCCCTCCCGCAAGGATGTATTTACCATCGTCTGGACCCAGCCACATGTCACCTCCCGAGCTGCCTTCACCAGCCAGGAGGGACATGGATCTAATTGGCAAGTGGTGGCATTTACAGTCCAGAGGATCCTGTCCACTTCCTCGGGTCCAACAGGATCAAACTGTTCCCAGATAACTGGGTAAGTACAGTATGTACCCCAGGCATCTCCACATCTCACGCTTGGAGTAACTTGGAGCAAATCCGAGCAATTTTATCCTGAAGATGCCCAGAAAACTCCTCAGCACGGCCCTGTAGATGGATTTCTGAACCCCCTTTCCCCAAAAGGGATCGGGTGATCTTGAACAGGGCCACCGGGGGGCATTCTGCGGATGCAATAAGAGCGGAGAAATATTGACGTTTTGCCACTCTTACCGCCACAAGGTAGGCCTTAATCGCGGCTCTAGCTTGTGTTCAGTCAGGTCCAGTCTTTGTCTTCCTCCAGCGGCGCTCTAGACGTCTCTTAATCCTCTTCAAAACCCTTAGCTCCTCCGTAAACCACGGGGAGTATCAGGTTCGATGGGACAAGAGAGGTTACACAGGCACGATCCTGTCCAAGGCCCCTGCCGCCTCCTTATTCCAGGCAGCAGCCAGGGCCTCCGCTGGACCGTGCAGCAGATCCTCGGGTATAACCCCCAGCTCCCTCTGAAACCCTACCTGGTCCATCAGTCACCGGGATAAAATATGAGATAAGCTTCGTAAAACCCCGAGGCTATTTCTCTCAAACAGAAGTGTTACACCCCACCCAATGCTGAGCCAAGAAAGACTCCAGCGCATATTGCTAGAATGTCTGCTCCAGAGCCATTGAGAAGACGTCTTTCCCTATTTTCCTTGGACTAATTAATGCACATATTGATCTAGCTTCCCTAAAGGACTTTAATGGGAAGAGAGGTCAGGCATCTATTGAATCACCTTCTGTGAATTCAGGCTGGAGTTCACAAACTGTGTCTTGACCTACCAGGGGGGGCCCATGCAACTTGGGGGGGGGGGTTGTTTTTATCTTTTTAGGCTGACACTGTGTTGCACTCTCAACACTCACTCTCCCTTTGCTTGTGTAAAGTCCAGAGTGAGTCTGAGAGATGGTTAAACTTGTAGGTATAGCCATCTGTCAAAATTATCTGCTAATCACAGCAGTTGTATCATACATACATACATACATACATACATACATACATACATATAAAATGTTTATCACCGCCCATCTCCCCCTCAAGGAGGGACCCTGTGCGGTTTACAATAAAAACAGAATTTAAAATTCAATACAAACTATCAATGATACAAATAGAAGATAGAAATATAAAATACAATAAAATCCAGATGGTGGTAAGTTCTACTTCAGTCCGTAAGTGTGTAAAGAGCCAGTCTAGGGCACTTATTACTATAGACATATAGTAGTAGTTTCATTCACAAGTGATCGCATACATTGATTTCTCTTTTTAAAAGTCAAAGTATTGCAAAGATTGGGAACCCACACATTACGGACACCCCAGCATCTCTCCTCTTGGTCTGGGACAGGATACACCCCTGAGGTCTCTGAGAGCTGTGGTGTAGCCCCCAAACCTCTTTCCCCATAACTGAGCACGAAATTGTAATTTTTGAAATGACAGACACTTAGATTGAATATTTATATCCCATTTATCTTCCAATTTTAGCCCTTCAACGACAACCCTTGGGCTGAGAGAGAGAGAGAGAGAGAGAGAGAGAGAGAGAGAGAGAGAGAGAGAGAGAGGCCTTGGCCCAAAGTCAGCAGGGAGCTTCCATGGCTGAGGGGGGACTAGAACCAGGGTCTCCCCACTCCTAGCCCAGCACTTTCCCCACTACACCACACTGGTGCTTGGACTGAGAGAGAGGCCTTGGCCCCTCTTGGCCACCCGGTGTTAGGCCCAGCCCAAGAACAATGAATCAATTCAGTCAAACTTCCCTCCTTTATTTGCTCACACCGTATAGCAGAGCTTTCCAAACTGTGTGTTGCGACACAAAAGTGTGTCGCCACACCACCCGGAAGCGGCGGCGCGCGCGTGCACGGCGGCCGCCATGCACGCGTGCGCCGCCGCACGCCCCCTGCGCCGCCGCCGTGCGCGCCGCCGCACGCCCCCTGCGCCGCCGCCGCGCGCCCCCTGCGCCGCCGCCGTGCGCGCCGCCGCACGCCCCCTGCACTGCCGCCGTGCGCGCGCGCTGCCGCACACCCCCTGCACCGCCGCCGTGCGCACGCGCTGCCGCACGCCCCCCCGCGCCATCGCCGTGCGCGCTGCCACACACCCCCCGCGCCGTCGCCGTGCGCGCGCCGCCGCTGCCGCTGATGTGTCGCCAGCGGCAGCACTTTGGAAAGCCCTGCTGTATAGACAGAATCTTGCCAGACTAAAGCTACCCTGCCTAACCTACGGGGAAACAACCTGGGAATGCTCTAGGGCGGGGCTAGCCTGAACCTCTTAGTCTTCCCACATCCCATCCCTGGACTGTGTCTCCTCTTATCTTGCCCTCCTCCTTGGAACGTGCTCCCTCCTTCCTGAGAACCAGCGGCATTACTGGAATCCACCACACCCAGGGAACTTTGGTAGCTAAGCGGGACTAGAAGATGGGTCTCCTTGCTGCTACTCCAGCATCACCACCACTAGACCACCCTGGTTCTTGTGGTGAGAGGGAAGGACTGGCCCAAAGTCAACCAGGATGCTTCTGTGGTTGAGGGTGGGCTAAAACCTGGGTATCCCCAGTCCTAGTCCAGCACTCTTATCTACTACACCACATAGGTAATCACGCTATCTTTTGATACCTTTAAGCTAAATTAAATCAACCTCAATTTTCATTGTGGCCCTGCTCTTCTTTGTTCTGCTCCCACCTATTTGGGGGCCTCATGCTGCAGAATGAATCAATGCAACCCACGGTTTGAAAAAGGATTTGCACCCTGGACTAGAAGACACACACCCATACCCTGTTTGTTAGAGCCCTGTTGAAGATGTGATTCTAATCCTGTTGCTCAGTTCTGAGATGTGAAGTTTTCTCTGTGTCTGAACCCCAACTACAAAGTCACCCATGGACTTCATGAATAATAATTGAGCAGTTAATGTTCCCTGCAAATCTCCAATTTCCCTTTTTTAATTAATTTACAGTTCTTTAAAATAAATATCTGTCAAGGAAGAAAGAACCATAGCAAATTGGTTTGCACAATGATCTTCATTTTAGAAGAAAGCTTGTGGGGGCCACAGGAAGAGGTGGAGGCAAGGAGAGAAGAACAGCTTAAAGAACTCCATACCGTGGCCTCAGGTCATGAAAAAAGAACCTCCTTTACCAGAGGAAACCTCATTGTAACACAGAATTTTCCTTTTCCCCTTCCATTTCTCAACCTGCCCACTCAATCCACCAAGCCTCAGTGGTCCTTCAATTCTATCTGAAGTCTTCCTCAGTCTGAGCAGTAGGAACACTCCCATTCCACAAAGAACCTCAAGATGAAACTCCTGAACCAGACCAAGATCCTTGGAAACATCCCTGCAGAAGACCTTCTGCAATGTAACCACCATCTTAAAAACAAACAAACAAAAAACACTACAGCGATGAAAAATAGTACCCCAGGGGAAGAACAATCTGTGGTCCAAGAAAATTTTCTATCATCCCCAAGTGAGGGCATAGAGAAATTACCTTAAATTACAGGGTAGAAATGCCGGTTGAATGTTCGAAAAAAACTTGGAACAGGAGTTCAACTGTAGGACCAATGGATCTACTCAAGTGGAGGCCAGACAGCCATCCTTCAGGATTACTGCACAGAGTAGGAGGCTGGATTCATTGGCCTCAATAGCTCCTTCTACTCTAGGATTCTACAATTCTTGTAGCCAGCAGCACAAATGATATAGCAGTAACACAAGGGTAAGGCCCACCACCGCAGGAATCTTCTCCTGGTTCACTGGTTAATTAAACAACCCCAAAGAGCTTACAATTAGGCCCTGAGAGCCTCTTGGAGCGATCTACAAAGGCAGGTCACCAAACATTATTTTTTTTGATGTTACATTAGCTACTGGCCACGTAGGAGGCACTACACAACCAGTTTCGTCCTTATTGGGACTCTTCAGGAATAGGCATCTTCCATAGTTACCATGACCATACGTCCTTTATTATAAAGAACAGTCCTTTATTTCAGAAAGCTGTCCGTTAGATTTATTTGATTTAATTAATTATTTTCTTGGTTTTGCTCTTAAATTTTCCTTGGTGAAGCAAAGTTATAAACAATTAATTTTTTTTTAATCCTTATGCACTTCTTTCAGATTTGCCCCTTTTTCAGGTTTGTCCTTTATTTTTTCCAAGAAAATATGGTCACTCCATAGTAGATGTCCTATGTTCAACCGTGGTTCAAATCCCATCAAAGTTAGTAGCTAATATAACACTTGAAGCTATATACACCCCCCCCTCCTTTAAGGGAGGTGGTCTTGAGGCCTCTAGCACGAGGTCCAGACCAATTAAAAAGTCACAAAATATCTTAAGAAAGAAAGAAAGAAAGAAAGAAAGAAAGAAAGAAAGAAAGAAAGAAAGAAAGAAAGAAAGAAAGAAAGAAGATAGGTAGGTAGGTAGGTAGGTAGGTAGGTAGGTAGGTAGGTAGATAGGTAGATAGGTAGATAGGTAGATAGGTAGATAGGTAGATAGGTAGATAGGTAGATAGATCTTTAGATAGATCGGTAGATAGATCGGTAGATAGATCGGTAGATAGATAGATCGGTAGATCGGTAGATCGGTAGATCGACTGACTGACTGACTGACTGACTGACTGACTGACTGACTGACTGACTGACTGACTGACTGACTACAATTCTCTGTACTATATTGTTATATCTTTTTCAAAGAATATAAAAAATTAGATGACACAAATAGAAGAATTGGATACAGGTAGTGAAAAAAATGGGCAGATAAACAGCAAACCTGAAATATTATAAAACTAATATATTCCAGTGCATCAATAGAAGCTTATGATGTTATATTTCATATGCATTTTCTAATCAAAACCCACATGCCCCTGTTGAACTTTAAGCTAGAAGTTCTTGGTTAACACAGTTAAAGTAACTAAAAAAGATCAAAGATTATAAACAATACCCTGAAGCAATGCTGTAAACTATACATCAAATAAAGGTATGAATTCTAAAACCCACATCTTAGATGTAGCATGATTTGATATATACAACTGTAGTCCAAGAATGGTTTCCAATTAGAATTAAATTCTATGCTGGATTTATTTTTTAAATACAAAGTTATTCTAGACTTCCACCATTTAGTTAGCCATTCTTCCAAAGAGGGAATCAGAGATTTCCCCCCCCCCAAAAAAAAAGCCATATAGAATCTTTGCAGCTCTTAACATATACAATGCTAATTCAGTGTATTTTGAAGGGATGTATGCTTTAGGGAAGTGTAGTAAGAATATCTCAGGATGCAATGGAATTACAACTTTCAAATGTGTTCTGTGCTATAATAAATTATTTTCCAGTATTGTTCAGCTTTACAACTTTGCCAACCACATAGGACAAAAAGATGCAACCTGCTCACCGTATTTTCAACATCTTTTGGAGAAATGATTATTCATTTAAGCAATCAAGACAGGAGGCCATCCATAAAATGTTAAGTGCAGCCCCCGGCCATCAAAAAGTTGCCAGTAAAACAACTTGAGAGGGGAAAATGTTTCCTTGAAAAATATTCTAACTCAGGAGAAGAAAGAATACAGATGAAAATCTACGGCAGAGCTCCAGCATTTGGGCAGGGGCCGCCATGAATTCTTGATTCTCAACAAGTTAACTGTAGCAATAATGGAACGGTTCTTCCTCTCATCTAAATTAAGTCGCTGAATTGAAAAAAGATAGGGCTCATCAGGAGCAGGCTTTTGCTGAAAGGATGGGAACTGAGTTTGGTTCCCGAAAATATATTACTTAGGCTTAGGCTGTACACGCAGGAGGAAGGAAAGAAAAAGTTGGTTTAAATTACTGCTTGGCTGCAATTCTGAATATTGATTTGGGTCACCTGATTTTTGCACTGTTATTATTTTAAGTGATTTCTTTGGATTTGTTTTTCTAGCAGCAAGGTGCAGGTATATTTTAACAGAAATAAAAGGAAATGGCAAAGTGGTAAATCACCACGCTCTGCACATATTCATATGGAAAGCAGGTTGCTTGCAATATCCCTTCCTGCTCCCATGCTGGGGGTCTCTAGAGTTTTGATTACGTACTGAAATCTGATTAAAAGTCTCTTTGTTGGACAATAATTATTTCACCGAGTTGCAGCATGCACTTCTTAAAAAGTGCATGGACACTGGGTCAATTATCTTTCGTATTCATGCAACATCAGAGTACAGGTAGTCCTCGCTTAATGACCATTCGTTTAGTGATGGTTCGGACTTACTACAGTGCTGAAAAAACTGACTTACAACCAGTTCTCACACTTACGACTGTTGCAGCATCCCTGCGGTCACGTGATCACGATTTGGGCGCTTGGCAACCAGTTCGCATTTATGACCGTTGCAGCGTCCCGTGATCGCCATTTTCTACCTTCCCGGCTGGCTTCTGGCAAGCAAAATCAATGGGGAACCGCATGATTCACTTAATGACCATGTGGTTTCCTTAACGCCCACGGTGATTCGCTTAACAATCACCGCAAAAAAGGTTGTAAAATTGGGTCGGATTTGCTTAATGACCGCTTTGCTTAGCAACTGAAATTCCGGTCCCAATTGTGCTCGTTAAGCGAGGACTACCTGTATTGGGCTGTACTTAATATTAGTTCGATCTGCTTCTTTGCTATTTGTGCCTCAAGTCGTAGAGCAGAACTTGGGGTAGGGAAAGGGGAACATATGAGTTACGAGCCCTTTTGGAAACTCAGTGCTTTGTCTACTGCTTTTCGTTGCTGTGCCAAAAAAGGCAGCCAAGTAGAATTCAGCAAACTGTGGGAACTCCCCAGAGAAAAGATCAGAGTAAAATTCCCAGCGACTTTTGCCCACCAACATCCATGCATGCAAATATGGATGGAGGGAGCTGCAAAACCAGTGATAACATGAAAGCAGTAGCTGTTTTCCATTGCAGGGGGACTGGAGGGAGTCATCTGTTACGCTCCAAAGAGGACTAAGAAGAAAACGTAAAACACAACAGCTGAACACAAGACACATGGACTATGTGCAACCTCATCGAAGAGCCCTTCTTTTTAATATGTGAGAACAGAACTATACATTTCCCTCCCCCCATGTTCTTTTAGTTCAGTGCACAAGGGCAAAACTGGCATCCGGCCTCTGGTTTTGCATCCTGATGGTTTATTCGCGCATCATGGAAATTGCCAGCAGGAGTGGCAGGCAAAATATCCTTGTTCTCATTTTGTAAGTGCTTCGGATTCTCGACTTTATGGTTTCAAAGGCAGTTAACGTTTCATAAAAGGGAAGCTTCCCAAATGAGAGGTGATTCTTGGAAGAGCCTGGCCAGTTTTGCTAGACAGCTGTCCTAAAGAAGCTAGCTCTTTGTGAGTTGAAACTTCCCAATCAGCCATCCTTAGCTGCCTTCATACCCAATCATGGTCTTTGGGAGGACTGATTTGGCAGAAAGACAGCCTACTTCTCACTCTTCCTGCAGTGAACATTTGGTAATCTACCTGAAAATGGTTAGGGAGCATTGTACAACATGTAAAACCAATGGGAAGCCAGAGAAATATTGAGCACAGGACTGCAGAAGCCACATGTACCAGGTCACCAGCTCTTTCTTACTTGGAATTTCACATTACCAAAAGCAGAATTCGAGAGCCAGTTTGGTGTCGTGGTTAAGGCAACAGGCTAGAAACCAGGAGGCCGTGAGTTCTAGTCCCGCCTTGGGAACAAAGCCAGGTGGGTGACCTTCGGCCAGTCCCTGTCTTTCAGTCCTGGGAAGGAGCCAATGGCAAACCAGGAGACTGAGTGTTCTAGTCCCGCCTTAGGCATGAAAGACGGCTGGGTGACCTTGGGTCAGTCCCTGTCTCTCAGTCCTGGGAAGGAGCCAATGGCAAACCAGGAGACCGAGAGTTCTAGTCCCGCCTTAGGCATGAAAGCCGGCTGGGTGACCTTGGGCCAGTCCCTGTCTCTCAGTCTTGGGAAGGAGCCAATGGCAAACCAGGAGACCGAGAGTTCTAGTCCCGCCTTAGGCATGAAAGCCGGCTGGGTGACCTTGGGCCAGTCCCTGTCTCTCAGTCCTGGGAAGGAGCCAATGGCAAACCAGGAGACCGAGAGTTCTAGTCCCGCCTTAGGCATGAAAGCTGGCTGGGTGACCTTGGGCCACTCCCTGTCTCTCAGCCCTAGGAAGCAGGCAATGGCAAACCACTTCTGAAATCTTGCCAAGAAAACTGCAGGGACTAGTCCAGGCAGTGACCAGGAGTCAACACTGACTCCAAGGCAAAAAAAAAAAAAAAAGCAGAACTTGCATCCTTAGCAAAGAAGAAGGATCTCCCTCTGACAAACTCTGGCTACTGAATCTTTGACTTTAGAGAAAAAAAGGATCACCCAACCCAGAAAAATCAGGCAGAAATCTACTGTTTCCCCCCTGCAGACTATCACAACATTGCAAATAGCATTAACACAAAATGCTTGTTGCTATTTCAGAGAATGTGGCTCTCCTTTCGGTAATGCCATTCCACCGGTGATTTTCATGGTAAGAGCAACCATAACCATTTTAACGGGCTTGCAGCTGAAGCTGTTGAGTGTTAGTTTTCGTAATGCAAGATTATGAGAGCCAGTTTGGTGTTTAAGGCACCAGGCTAGAAACCAGGAGACCGTGAGTTCTAGTCTCGCCTTAGGCACAAAGCCAACTGGGTGACCTTGGGCCAGTCACTTTCTCTCAGCCCTAGGAAGGAGGCAAGGGCAAACCACTTCT
Organism: Charina bottae; assembly: GCA_023362775.1. Lineage (NCBI taxonomy): Eukaryota > Metazoa > Chordata > Lepidosauria > Squamata > Charinaidae > Charina > Charina bottae. Next base: position 41,673,646 of record JALMGJ010000008.1, read on the forward strand.
GAAAAACCTTGCCAAGAAAACTGCAGGGACTTGTCCAGGCAGTCCCCGAGAACCGGACACGATTGAACGGATTAAAAAAAAAAAAGCAAGATTATCAGGAAACTTAAGGCTGCCTTCCAAATGCCCTTCATGGGTGGTAAAACCCTGTGCATACAATGGAATTGAATTAGCGTACTTCAGAACCACTGAACTCATCGGGATTGACAAGCATGGGATTGTATCATGCACGATATTAAAATGAACAAATCTCAACTTGAGTTGAGTTGGGCTTTCCCTGTTTTCTGTCTCCACTCTCTCTCACTGTGTCCAGGGCTGAACCCGGCTTCTATGCCTTCCCCACTCTCACCTCCTCCTCTCTTAGTCCTTGCCAAAACCCATTTGAAATTCCTGGGATGCCAGAAGCCTCAAACGAAAATGAGTTATGTCTCTTCAAGCTTTTGCAAGCTTTTGCAAATTCAAGCCAAAAGAATTCAGGTTACCCCAGCAAACGGCCACGGTGGGTCCGCTGTTCAAATGCAGGAATTAGACCAAATCTAATCTTTTAGCAAGGCTGATAAAATGGCTAGTGCCAAACCGAATAGTGAATGGTGGGATCTCTCCCACCTACACACCCACCCTCCGTTTTTCCTCGTGGCTGGTTTTTAATAGCACTAGATAGCTTCAGAACAATTTTGAAGATGCTAGCAGCTGACCTGATCTGTGCTTTCAAAGCTTTCTTTCCTTTGATGGAAATCAGTTTAGTAGTAGACAACTTTTTCCACCTAAAGAGAACTTGGAAGGTACAGGTGAGATAGGCTGGTGCTCTTAACCACTTCATAGGCCAGATGCAGTGGGTCACAGGATCTCTGTAGCTGAGTATTCTGCTAAGAATTTAATAAGCAAGCACATGGAGTTTTGCGTTATCTTTTCTTGCAATTTCATTCATTGTTATTCAACTTCTCCTTTACCTCATTTTTCTGTTCAGAGATGGGTAGAGTTCAGATTACCTAGCATAGGTATCTCTCTATGTCTTACCTGTGCACTGGAGAGGTCCTGGGAAAAACCCTTCCCCGCATGATGTCACGCACTGGGCATCCTTCAAATGCAGCGAACCTTGGCACGAAGTACATCCAAATTCACTAGTACAAGTAGAGCACATCTCTTTACAAGCTGCCCGAGGCAGGGAGAAAAAAAAGGAAGAGTATATTGTAAAAAATTGAATTGGATTTGGTTTACTCTGAGCCAGATCTTCAGGATCCATGATACAGCTTTCCAGGTGCTGATTAGAGATTTCAAATATCCCCCAAGTATTAGCAATAGTGAAAAAAGATAATATATTCCTGACAACCCAAATATATATTGGAAGATAGATACAGTACACTGGTCAATGACTGCAATAAAGATTGATTTGATTTAAATGAAGTTAGATTATCAGTTATTGTTGCTATTCTATCAGGTTTTTATAAGGATTAACCTTCCTGATTATGGTGTTTGTTTTAAATGTTTTATTCTGGGCTTTACATATTCTCTAACTATAACTATGTTTATTGTTCTGAACTGTTCTGGAGAACTCTGTTAGGGCAGAAACAGAGTAATAAAACGGTCTTTTAGAAAGACACAAATCTTCAGAACAGTTTTATCTACTTTAACGTTCAGAAGCAATGGGCATCTTCTGAAATCTCTCAGCACCACCTATAGAGCAAGAAGCTTTAACATCACACAGCAAGCTGGAGGCTAATCTTACCTAAGCAAAGGCCAGCATCCGGATAGAAGCCAGGCCCACAGCTGTCGACGCAGCGCCCGTTCTGTAGAAACTTGGTGGACTCTCGGCAGACGTCACAATGATCAAAAGCCTGGGTGCAGGTCGAGCAATCAGAATGGCACTGACCTATTTTGAACATGAGACAACTTTAGGACAGGATGGGCTCGCCTGCTCACGTACAAGGATGCTCCTGCTGCATGGCAAGAAAACAAGCAAGCTTCTTCTGCACCAGGCCAGGACGCCTTCAGAATTCCTCACACTGATTTTCAATGAGCAGATTCAATGACAAGATTTGTTTAAGGACAACTTGCTCGCATTACAGGTGGTCCTCGTTTAATGACCACTTGCTCACCAAACTGGCTGGTTCTGTGCTTTGTGACATGGGAGAGTGAGAGGCTAGGCCACTGACCATTCCATTGCCCTCGTGGGCCGCATCCCCCTTAAGACACAAGCTGACTGGTTTCTACTACGCTCCGTAAAGGCTTGTAACATGATGCCGGGCAGTGAGGGAGAGGAGAAGCCCATGGCAAAGGCAGATTTTAAAAAAGAAGGAAGGCAGCATGGCGTGGTGGGACAGCAGCCAGGAGAAGGGTTTCTCCTTCCCACCATGTATGCTTCCCATCAAACCTGGCTGGATGCCATTCTCCAGTTCACAGATCTAAGCCAGTAAGGCAGAGTTTTCCAAACTTTTCATGTTGGTACACACTTTTTAGACATGCATCATTTCATGACACACTTTTTAGACATGCATCATTTTGCGACACACTCTTACTGCAGGGCACAAGGCAGGCACTAGGACCTGCGCGGAATCACAACAGGTTTGGAGGCCACAAGGCACAAGGCAGGCACTAGGACCTGCGCAGAATCACAACAGGTTTGGAGGCAGCAAGGCACAAGGCAGGCACTAGGACCTGCGCAGAATCCTGGCAGGGCAGGTTGGGAGGCAGCGAGGCTCAAGGCAGGCACTAGGACCTGCGCAGAATCCTGGCAGGGCAGGTTGGGAGGCAGCAAGGCACAAGGCAGGCACTAGGACCTGCGCAGAATCCTGGCAGGGCTCGGAGGCGGCAGCAGCAGCCACAACACACCCAGACACTGCAGCCGACACACTAGCGTGTCCTGACACACAATTTGGAAAGCTCTGCAGTAAGGAAATCTAAGCATCTCCCATCTCCACAGACCCATTAGAGGTGTTCTGGGGGGCAAGGAAGTGATGTCATGTGCATCATGATGTCACCACCCGAGTCACTTGCATCATCATGGCTTGTCCCAGACATCTATGAGGCCACCTTCTTTGGCCCACGTACATCAGAAGGCCTTGCCTGTCAGCAGCTCCTGCCACCCAAATAACATTTCATTCTGTAGATAGGAGCAAGCAGAAGCTGTGTTGGATAATATTTAGGGTGTGTTACCCATCACAGCTTCGGCTTGATCATGTCTACAGAATGAAGTTTTATTTGGGTGGCAGGAGCAGCTGATAGGCAAGGCTTTCTGATGTACTCGGGCGGAAGAAGGATAATATTCAGGAAGTGTAAACCCCTTATAGACTTTTTTAGTGAAACAGTAAAAAATGCACTTACGACTTGTGATTTTGATGATGAGGAAAAAAAATGGATAATAGGAAAAAGTGAGCTTTTTTTGTAATCACAGAGTAAGAGATAATTTTGTAATCGTACTTATATTTGCTGCAGAGAAAATCGATAGCTGCTTCTTTCTGTTTCTTTTTATTCTTTCTCACTGCACTTTGGTAATTTCCTTTTTTTCCTTCTTTCTTTTTTTGCTCTCTCTATTTTCTATTAGTTGGTGTTAGCTTTTCTGCTTCCTTTAAAACTTTCAATAAAATTTATTGATAACAGTTAGGAAGTGTGCCTATGCTTCTTGGAATCCGATGCTTCTAAACATAAAGACCCTGTTGCGAGTTACCAGAATAAGCAAGTTAGACATCTAAAAAGAGCAAACCACAGCTGTTTGCAAATACAATACAAGTTGTTTTGCAAATACCTGGCTTGCACTGAGGGCAACACTCTTCTTGCACAGCAACAGCCACACTTCCCGGGGGACAAGTTGGGCAAGACCGAGAATAGCAGATTACTTTAGAGTCCAGACATTTGCATTCACGGCACAGGCCTTCCTTCCACTTTTTACCACTCTGCATGAGAAAAGAATAAAGGCTGAGATATATCACAACGTTCCAATCCTATTTATTAATGAACTATTGTCCAACCTTCTTCCAAGCAGCGAAAAGCAGCATATATGTTCCTTTTTTGCTTAAAAAAAAATCCTCAGAACCACCCCGCAAAGTAGATCATGCTGAGCAATTACAGGCCCAACTTCATGGCTGAAAGTACATTTCACCAACCTAAACCAGAATGTATGCTTTTGCTTTATGTGTGTGTGTGTGTGTGTGTGTGTGTGTGTGTGTGTGTGTGTGCGCGCACAAGGATGTTTCGGCATGCTTCATTCTTTATCTTGAAGTTTTGCTGATACACTATTTAAATAACTATTTTAAACAAAAAACCCAAGTCGTGAACCCACCGCACTACATTTGCTCTTTGTTTAGAGTTCCCTTTCAACAGCATAACTACAAAGAGTAAACAGATCTACAGCATCCACTTGCAGAGCCAAGAGGCCAGTGGTACTTCTGAAAGCCGTTCAAATAGCAATTATGGTGCTTTTGATTGGGGGGGCGGGGTGTTGTGCAACCCAAATACATACCTCCACAGGAGTAAGTTCCACTGAGCTAAGTGGGGCTTAAGCAGAGATAAATAACTGCAACCTCAGGCTGTCTCTGCCTCACAAGCAGAAAACTCCCTACCCTCTTTCAGGAAGAACAGTAAATCATCGGAACACAAAAGTTTTGCCATCCAACCAGCCACGTTCTATCCCAGCCTAAGTCGATCAAGCCCGGGAAACAGAGCTCTCCAGCTCTCTTCCAAAGAGAGGAAAGTACGCTCCATGTGCAGGCCAGTCGCATGATTTAACTGAAGTATTTCTACTACTACTACTAGGGGTGTGTGGTGGCTCAGCAGGTAAGACGCCAGGCTTGTCGATCGGAAGATCGCAAGTCCGGAGGTTCGAATCCCTAGCCCCGCGTGACGGAGTGAGCTCCCGCACTCGCCCCAGCTCTTGCCAACCTAGCAATTCGAAAGCACGCAAATGCAAGTAGATGAATAGGTACCTCTTCGGTGGGAAGGTAACAGCGTTCCGCGTGCGTCATGCCGGCCACATGACCGCGGAAGCGTCTTCGGACAACGCTGGCTCTTCGGCTAACAAACGGAGATGAGCACCGGCCCCTAGAGTCGGACACGACTGCACAAATGTGCGGGGCGGAACCTTTACCTTTTTTTTTTAATTTCTACTACATTGGGGTCACCCTTACATCACAAAACCATCTTTCCCAACTGGTGGGCTATCTTTTTGCTGAACGCATAAGAGGAAGCAAAACAGGCCCGAAGAGGCACCCATATCTGTGTTTTTGCAAGTTAGTGGATATGGGTTTGCTTCCTTGAGATGGGTAAATGTCACCATTTCTGCCACTAGAAGTGACTGCCTGATCCAATCACATGGAATGAAGAAGGACGGGAAGCCACCTAGACTCGGTGGGAAATTAACTGAAGGAGGAAAAAGCCACAGCAGAGATAAGAAAAGCAGCCTCTTTCATGGGGCCTGGGAGGTTTTAACTCAATTATTCTCAGCACATGCAAGCTGATTTCCTTCTGCCTAATGTGAGGCTTGAAATACAGCAAGGAGACTTCCTTCCACAGTGTCTCTATCCATTAAACTTCTCCTGTTCCCAGCTCAACGTAAGGACCCCAAGAGAGGTCTTTTGTAGCAGTGGAACCTATTTGAAAGGCAAGGTCACAGCCATCTGCAAAGAATGGGCAACATGCACAACACAACATGTCAGGACCTTGGACAGATCACAGTGGGAAGCACTGGCTACAAACAACTCAAAAACTGTTGTCTCAGCAACATGCAGAAACTTTCTGAGAGCTTATAGGAAGCTCTTTCTGTCTCCTAAAGCAGGGGTCCCCAACCTTTTTGGTGCCAGGGACCGGTTTCAAAAGACGATTTTTCCGCGGACCCGGGGGGGCAGGGTTTTCGGGATTTCTGTGGACCGGGGACGGGGTTTGCGGGCGGGAGCCAATTGCGCACACCGGGGGGCAGGGTTTGCGGGCGGGAGCCAATCACGCACACTGGGGGCGGGGTTTGCGGGCAGGAGCCCCGCGGCCCACAGGTTGGGGACCCCTCCCTGTTAGAGTTCTTGTGTTGCCCTGGCGAATTATTCCCGTACAAAGCAAAAGCATTCTCATGGTGACGTGAATGCCAGGTGGCTGGATAACAGAGAAGCCTTGGCTTTGTTTACATCTTCATTAGATATGAAGCTAGAAGGTACCATTGTTATGGCTAGCAATGGATCTTCCCATGGAAGTGAAGCCTCCTGATATCCTCCTGTGGGAGGATGGCGGGGTTTGCGGGCAGGAGCCCCGCGGCCCACAGGTTGGGGACCCCTGTCCTAAAGGACAATCAACCAATGATTGACAGCCACTGATGTGGGGGCTAACTACATGGGGAAAAGTTCCCATCAAAATCTACGCATCTCAAAGAGCCACATGCTCTGGCCTGGGCGGTCTTGGAGTAGTGAGCAACAGCACACCAGGTGACAATTCATCTTTCTTTGGCTGCACTCGCACAATACACTTAATTTAAATTGATCCATTGTCTATTTTTCACAGCATCTGAATCATAAACTAGTTAAATAGGTTGGATTTGCACAATACACTAAACCAGGGGTCGGCAAACTTTTTATGCCGGGAGCCATTTTGACATGCTCGTGCACATTTTGAAATGCTCGAGAGCCAGGGGGCGGGGTTTGCGGGCGGGGGCCAATCGTGTGGAAGGGGGCGGGGTTTGCAGGGTTTCCTGGAGAAGAAACAGAGACGCTGATTGGTGGAAGCTCAGAAGGAAGAACACCTCCACCAATCAGCGTCTCTGTTTCTTCTCCAGGAGAAGAACCCTGGAGAAGAAACAGAGACGCTGATTGGTGGAGGCGTTCTTCCTTCTGAGCTTCCACCAATCAGCATCTCTGTTTCTTCTCCAGGGTTCTTCTCCTGGAGAAGAAACAGAGACGTTGATTGGTGGAGGCATCCTTCCTTCTGAGCCTCCACCAATCAGCGCGCGCCAAAGGAGAGCAGAGAGGCGGGCTGAAGCCTGCTGCTTCCCGAGACCGGCTTTCCGGATGTTGGGCGGCAGAGAGAGAGAGAGAGCCAGAGTCAAGGGGCCAAAGAGCCAGATCTGGCTCGCGAGCCGCCATTTCCGACCCTTGCACTAAACCACAAAAATGTAAGCATGGTTAATATGAAACAAGCTTAACCTCTTATCTGAATGCAACTGCTAGATCACTCACAGTCCTGGTTAAATATGTTGTGTGCACACAGCCTTGAGTTCTTCTTTGCATAACCATGTGGACCAAGCCCACAGAACAAGGCCCAATCAAGTCAGGAAATTCAATAGTCTTGGTCCACTCCATGTGCATCACTTACACTTCAAGGACATTTTCTTGTTCTGGGCTATGCATAAAGCATTGGAATCTCCACTCAGCAGAATACAAGTTGGGGAGAGCAGATTTCACAGAACGAAACTCATCATATTTGGATTTGTAGATTTGTGGATTTGCCCCCCACCAGACCAGTAAGTCCAGCATTTAAAATTATTTACCTGCTCTCCTTGAGAAGCAGAATCTGCCTGCTTCAAGCTGCTAGTACAGGGTTGTAAAAGAGCTTCATGCAAAACACAATCCCTGTGCTTTCTAAATAGAGAGTTCACACCTATGGATGAAACCTGCTCAGCCATACTGTTACATCTGTCTACAAATCTCCAGATTTTAAAAACTATCACATACTGTACTGTACATCCACAGTAACAGACAGCTAAATTGTCCTCATCTGTCATCTTGAAAGGGAAATGCAGACTTGAATGTTATAATTTAGACAAAATTGATTGTGTGTGTGTGTGTGCGTGCTTGTATCGATTGCACTGTTGGTAGGCATTCAGTTGTACAAATGTAGCTGTTAATGTCATCATTTATTTGTTCCAAATTATTATAAAGTAGCAAATATTTAGATAGAAGAGTGCTGTAAAAGATTATTGAGTGGTGTAATCCCACTCAATCAATCAGTAATTGAGAGGAAACTTTTCAAATATCTCTAAGACTTCTGCTTGTGCCTTAGAGAAAATTAAATAGTCAATGGGGTGGGAGAATCCAGGTCTGGATAGGGGGCTGCAATAAATGACCATGGGATATGCTTATGATATGTATTAATCTTCCTTAATCCAATGCTTCAAGATATATTGGAGTTAAATTTCCATAATCCCCAGCCTGAATTATCTTTGGATTTGCTGACTGGGGCTGATAGGAGTTAAAGTCAAAAATATTTGAAGGTTGAGGGGTTGCCTACTTCTGCACAAGCTAGAACCTTGTAGTACAAATTTCTACATTTGCATGATGTCAGTGTAAACTGACCAATATGTACTGCATGATTCTGTGCTGCTGAATATATTTTTTTCTAGCCAACATCTACCTTGGCAATTCTACGTGCACTAAATTAGCAAGCTACTTACATCTTTGGTATATTCTTTGTAAATACAGGGCCCACCTCTTGAAATGCATTCAGGGCAACACTTGCCTTCTAAATGAAATAATTCTTCACCCTGCGGAGAAATAGAACATTACAACAAGATACCCAGAATCAGCTGCTTTTTTAAAATGATACTGAGAGGAGAGACTGGGAAGCTGGCCATTTTTTACTGGAACACAGTCCTTAAAATCCTATTTTCTTTTATCAGTCTCATTCCATCACTGAGTTCTCTTCCAAAAAGATAAGTATCATTGTGGCTGTATAAAGATTGCACACAAACTCTCCTTGAAATGCCACAATGCTGACACTAGGTCAACTCAAGGGAGAGAGGGGGGGATCCAGTTTCATGGATTGAATCACATCTGCGGGAGGATGCAATTTGCTCGTCTACCTTCCTGAACACCTCATTTTCACAGGACAATATCCCACCGGTGAAGTAGGGTGCTGAACACGGCACCTGCACCTTTGATTCCCACAACCTCCCCCATGAGGTTGCTTAGACGGAGAGAGCATGACATGCGCACGGCCACTCATATCCTAGTGCTGCTTATCTTGTGTGGCGTTCTACGTGGTTCACAAAAACAGTAAAACCACAAAACAGCAGCCCAGAAAAACAGCAGCATCAACATGTAAAACATTGAAACTGCAATTTGACCAAAACTGCAAGATGATTTTATATTAATGACGGGTAACCTGCAATTCTCAGGTCTCCTAGAATCCTGTGGCTCCATACCGTCACCTCCCCAAGCATCCCCAGAATGGATCGCCAAGTTTCAGTATTATGTTTTCTCACACTTCCCAAAATCAAAGGCAAATAAAAGCATTAAAACCCTGCTTCTTAACTCCCCCATCATAAAACTAAAGTTTTGGACCACAAAACGATTGTCCAGTCGTGTAGACCCTCCAGAAAAGGCAGGACTTTTCCTACTTCCAAAAAATTGTTACTGAGGAAGTGAGAGAGACCCCTCCCAGCATTAGATATAGCTAATTGGAAGGCCCTCTACCTTGTTCCTTGAGAGAGAGATGACTTTTCCAAGGTTTATCTCAACATACAGGTAGCTTTACATGGGTCTTTCAAATATCCTGGTCCTAAACCATTCAGGGCTTTTATGGTTATCACCAACATGACAAAAAAGGGCTTGAAGTAAGATTTCACTGCTCAGAATTTAACCCCCAAATTGGTCTTCTCCAACTTTAATTCCCAACAGCTAACAAGGTCAAAGGCAGTCCAAAGAACTGTACCCTAATAAATTTGAGGGGGCACAAGGTTGGGAAAAGTTGGGGAAGGCTGCCTTCCCAAAATTCAGATGAGTCAAGCTACAGCACAGAAAGAAACCTTGGCACATATTCTTAATATCTGGAAATTCTGCTCTTACCTACTGAAGCATGCCCAAATTCACTCTACGTACCAAAAGCAAGGACAGTCCTGTGTGGGGGAGGGCTTTCCTTCCCAAAAAATTGCCCATTCCTGCCAACACAGAAGGTTTTTGTGTATAAATTGCCTAATTTATACTGACAGGGCAGTGGCAGGAGCTTTGCAAACAAACCCATTTTGACTATGTATATAATATTTGGCACCTCATGCCATTCCAAGCAGTAATACTTGGTCCTAAAAAGAAGGGGAGATGAATGAACTTCCTCTGTGGCTTCTGAACTCAGGATAGGATGGTTTGCAATGTTGCAAGTGAGAGAGAGTCTCTTAAGAACAGAAGAAAAGACTTGTTGATTCATACCAATTCCAAACCATCTGAAGGACTCCAAGTTGGGAAAAGTTGTTCTATCAGACTCAACATCCTGATTCCCTCAAGGACCAACATTCATAGGTAAAGCTGACTAATGTGTCAACAACCCTAATGTCATTAATCAAGAGTGCAGGAACTATTAGTGTATGAAGGCGGTGAAGCTGTAAGGGCCTGGGATAGAGATCCAAGAGCCTGGGAATCTTGAGAGCAACCAAACTCAGCACCACCAGTATCCATGTGTTGGGATGAGAGATGGTGACTGGCCCAAAATAGAAGGTGCAGTCAGTTCTACTGGGCATCCCAACTCCCCAAAAATGCAAAATAGAAAAAGAAAGGTATTGGTGGTGCTGCTTTGTGGGGGAAGGAGGGGTTGGGAGATAATGGAGAGATAATGTGTCAGGCGGAAGGATGTGTCTGGGTCCCTAAAGGGCTTATTCCCTGGTTGTATAAACCCAACCTCCAGTCAATCCTAAAGGAAATCAACCCTGACTGCTCATTGGAAGGACAGATGCTGAAGCTGAAGCTCAAATACTTTCGCCACCTAATGCGAAGAGAGGACTCACTGGAAAAGACCCTGATGCTGGGAAAGACTGAAGGCAAAAGGAGAAGGGGACGGCAGAGGATGAGATGGTTAGATAGCATCACCGATGTAATGAACATGAATTTGAGTAAACTCCGGGAGACAGTGGAGGACAGGAAGGCCTGGCGTGCTATGGTCCATGAGGTCACGAAGAGTCGGACACGACTAAACGACTGAACAACAACAACAAATAAACCCAAGTCATACTGTTGAATGTAGTTAGCCTTCCAGTCTGGCTAGGTCAGCTAAATGTCTACAGGGGTCTGATATCCTATGTGAAGGACTTCCTTTTAAGATTACAACCAAGTTGCCTCTTTTATCTTTTTGTTCTATCCCTATGCTTCACAAATGTTATGGCTTCACAACTATGACGACAGCCTCATTACAGCCGAAGCAGAATAAGGTAACCAGAAAAGTTAATTCTTCCCTAATGAAGGATGAAACTCATTGAGATGTGGCTTCAATTTCACTCTGTCTTTCTTTGCTCTGTCCTAAATACAGAGCAAAATGGAAGATTTGGGGTTTTTTACAAAAGCTTTTGAGCCTACTAAATAAAATATTTCAGTAGAATAACACTGATAATACCTCTGGGGCCAATGAGCTAGGATACAGCTCTGATAATAAGGAGCAGTGGACACAGTCTGGATGAAAAATTATATATATATATAATTTCTACATCCACAAAAATGAATTCTGCAAGCTATGTGAATAATGCAAATTTGCAAAACGTCTCTCATTTTGCATAATTTGTTCTGTGAGTTCTTTTCCATTCCTCTCCATAACGGATTCTGTTTCTGGTTGAAAAGGGCAAAAAAAACATGGCAAGAAAGGAAGGCCCATCTTCTGATTGTGAGCTGGCATTGTGTCTATTGCTGAGAACTCACACCGATGATTCATCAGTGCTGCACACTGGAATATCACCCAGCACCAAGAGTTTTCAGGTATAGGTGGGATTGTAGCCATTCAATGGATACAGTAAAGTGGCGGCAGATGGAACTGAATGGGTAAATCAACATGCATCCAAGGGTTGAGACAGAATGCCATCAAGAGATAGTCAGAGAGTCTACCAAGCCAGGGAATCCGTTTCAATCCAGAAGTCCCAGGACAAGTCAAAGTCAAAATCCAAACTAGGAAAGAGTCTATGAAGCCAACCCAGGATAGTTGTTGTGGGTTTTCCGGGCTGTGTGGCTGTGTTCTGGCAGTTTTGGTTCCTAACATTTCGCCAGTCGCTGTGGCTGGCATCTTCAGAGGACAGGAGCACAGCTAGAAGATTCTCTCTGTGCCCAAGTGGAGGGTATGTGTTGCTGCTGGTGTTTATAACCGCTGAGAGGGTGTGTGTCTTCTGTGGGTCATTTACCAGAGATTAGGAGAGGGTTTATTGTGGTGATTAGGGGGTGTGGTGCTGTCGTGTGTGGGATTAGCACATCTATTGTGTGAGTTGTTTGTATATTTCTGTGGTTGAGTAGAGTTCATTGACCTTTTGCAAGCTGTGTTTTTCAGGACTGGCAGCCAGGTTTTGCTGATCTTTAAGCTTTCTTCTTTTTTATTGAAACTGTGTTGGTGTTTATGTATTTCAATGGCTTCCCTGTATAGTCTAACATAGTGGCTGTTGGTGTTGTCCAGTATTTCTGTGTTTTCAAATAAGATTTGGTGACCAGTTTGTTTGAGAGCATGTTCAGCTATTGCAGATTTGCAAACCCACAACAACCATCGGATTCCGGCCGTGAAAGCCTTCGACTATACAATCAACCCAGGATAGCTGATTATAGGAGTACAAAGGCAATGGATGTTGTTTTTGGCACTGGGTTAATCCCAAATGGAGAGTTTCTATAAAGATTCAAGCATCTACTCCCAGTATGTACAGCTGGCATGAACCTGACAGGAATCCAGGTCTACTTAGAAGTAACAAGGACTCCCAGAGAGACCTGGGCTGTAATCTTTTATTCCTGTACCTCTCACCTCTCTGACTGCCTATCCAGCAGTGCTACAGCCCTGCAGGCGTGGAGGTTGTTCTATAGCAGGGCTTTCCAAAGTGCCGCCGCTGGCGACACACCAGCGCGGTGGTGGCGCGCGCGTGCATGGCGGCGGCACGGGGGGCGTGCGGTGGTGCACACATGCATGGCAGCGGCAGCAGCGGCCTCCACTAAAACGTGGAAGCACTGATCCCGTGCCGCTGCCGCCACCGCCGTACACACACACGCCGCCGCTTCCAGGTGGTGTGGCGACACACCACGCTGTATGTGGCGACACACTTTTGTGTCGCGACACACAGTTTGGAAAGCTCTGTTCTATAGACTCTGAGTCAGGGACTCGGGTCTTATTCTTACATGATCTAAGTCTTCTCGTTTTGCCATACTAGGTTCTCATAGGTTCACTGGCTTCCAAGGTTTCCCCAACTTCCCATCTTATGAAGTCCAGACTTCCACAAGCAGGCTGAGCATTGGTTCATCCCAATGGAAATGCCTATAAAGGTTGGCTATAGACGTGTATATAGGGGGCGTGGTGGCTCAGCGGGTAAGACGCCAGGCTTGTTGATCGGAAGATCGCAAGTTCGGAGGTTCGAATTCCTAGCCCCGCGTGACGGAGTGAGCTCCCGCACTAGCTCCAGTTCTTGCCAACCTAGCAATTCGAAAGCATGCAAATGCAAGTAGATTAATAGGTACCACTTCGGTGGGACGGAAACAGTGTTCCGCGAGCATCATGCCGGCCACATGACCGTGGAAGCGTCTTCGGACAACGCTGGCTCTTCGGCTAACAAACAGAGATGAGCACCGGCCCCTGGAGTCGGACACGACTGCACAAATGTGCGGGGGGAACCTTTACCTTTTTATAAAAGCTGGCCCTCTACCTGGGCAGCCCCTGGCTCTCCTGGTTCATTCAAATTCATCGCAAGTCCCCGATTGGACCTTTCTGTTCTGACCTCATTGCTCATGTCAAGGAGAGATTGGTCACAATCTCTCCTGAACAAGCTACTTTTTTATGTGAAAGAGAAGCAATGGCAGACACTACAGTGCCGAAACCCTGAGAGGTCTGCTTGAGTTCAAGCAAATGGACAGAAAATTGCTTTTTCTACAAGAGTTGAGCAAAGAATTAGTTAATAGTTGAAGGTTTTACAAGGCATAGCCATATAAATATAACAATGGCATTGGAAGGGGCTGGATTTGGAGCCTTTAATTTCTTCTTTAGGGGCATGTTCTTCTAGGTTCTATCAGAGACATAATGCACTCCTTCTGAACGAGGTTCAAATTATCCTACTTCAGACACAGACCCAGCTCTCTGGAGAAGGCTCTAATGCTGGGAAAGGTGGAAGGAAAGAGAGGAAGAGGAAGACCAGCAGCAAGGTGGAGGGACTCAGTTTCAGTGGCAATGGGTGCACCGTTGAAAGACCTGAAGGACCAGGCTGGGGACAGATCATCCTGGAGAAAATCTATCCATTTGGTCGCTAAGAGTCAACACTGACCTGATGGCACATAATCAATCAATCAATCAATCAATCAATCAATCAATCATCTGAACATCCCCTTAAAATATATCTAATTTTATCATTAGCTGGAAATCACCAAATTTCAACAGCTTGTTCTTGGACACCACTGGAAACTGCAAAAAGAGGGTTTAGACTGCATATGGTCAAGGGCCCACAATCTGCCCATTCGTGCTTTGGAGTTTGCTCCCCCCACAAAAGTGAGGAAATCAGTGGGCAATGCAAATGCAGCTGGTATTATTGAAAGTGAAGCTGGGGTATCTGTTAGGCTCTTGAGCAGCTGCCTGAACAGAAAGTGAGTCTTTTCCAAGCACAAGTCTCACAGAGTCCTCTGTAGCTAGATTTCCTGAGATGAACAGGGTAGAGTTACAAGAATTCCAGCAAGTGAACTTTTTTCCATTCAAAGCAATTTATTTGTGTGTGTGTGTTAGGGACGTTTTGATTTACTTTCTAACGGCCGTTCTTATCTCCCGAATCCTTATCGGTCTGGGAACCAACTATTTCAGTATCTGGCCCTGATGTTTCCAGGCGCTTGAGTAAAAAGGCCACTTAGAAATCTTCTGAATAAACAAAACATAGAGATAACTTGAAAATGGAGTCTTATCCTTACCGTGGCACAATCCACTTTGGCACACTCTGCGTTCCAGCAAGTGACTTGTCCTCCATCACAGATACAGAACTTACAGTCAGTATCATTCCACATCTCGTTGTGGTACTTGATGGTGCCATTGTGCACACAGCTGCCCTTGGAAAATGCACACTCCTCACAACACTTCCCAGGATGACGCACTTTGATCTCCCCCTGGGAATAGGCAAGTGAGAGATTTAGGAAATGGGAAGATGGCAAATTCCCAGAAAATCTCCAAGGTTTCAGCTTAGGAATTACCTTCCCACAAGTCAGTGGGGGACAGGTCTTTGTAAAACATCTGGATTCTCCTCTGTCACATATGCAGGTGGCGCAGGCATCTTTCTTCCACTCTTCACCATGCTGCATAACAAAGAAAAGTTATTTGAACTATTCTGTTTGTTTGGATCATTGGTCAGTCATGGTTAGAGTGCTGGTCAAAAGCACACTCAGCCAAGAAGCTCATCTGAGGTCATCAGCCCGTTTCTCTTTAATGTACCTCAAAAGGCTGCAGGATAAAGTATCTTGGGCCGTCTAGAAGGAAGCACAAGTTAAAATCATAATAATAGTCCTCTGCCTTTCTTACAGGTGAACGTTCATTGGGTTTGGTTGGTGATTACTCCTGCTGGCTTAGGGCCTCTCAAATGACAATATAAATGTGAATCCTGCAGTCTTCTCAGCAAGAAACTTGATTCTATTAACGTGTATCAAAAATATGTATTGCCTGAATGTGCCTTAGTTTTCCCTGTGTTGCCAGAATGACATGGGAGCCAGTATCCATGCCATTTTGATTATACATCTTCTGAAACCAGAACTAATTACTAATCTGGAAGCCCCTGGTCACAAAAGGCCTACTTTCCTCTCCCCGACCCCTTATCCCCAACCACCACTTCACCATTCTTTTCTTTTTCTAATCCCTTTCAACTCATTGGGCTTCCCAGGAAGAAAATAAGGTTTGTTTGTATTATTTAAGTAGCATTAATGTCAAAAATCTCAAGTAGTGGGTGAGGAACAAAGAGAAATGCACAACTCATGTCAGGTTAGTTCTTGTACCATTTTATCCAAGGGTTACCTGGTATGCTGTCCCAGATGCAAAGCAGGATTTTCGAGCACATTCTGGACAACATTTTCCAGCTGGTACAACCACACTTTCATCCTAATCATTGGTAGAGGAAAGAAAAAAAGCAAATAAAATAGACAGAAGATGCCAAGAAGGCCACAGGTTTGTGTGGGCATTCACATTCATCCTATACCTCTCTCCCACTGAAGAAAAAGTTCTATTTTTATTTATTAATAATTCTATATCCTGCCACACTCTCATGATTCTCAGAACTGCAGAGGATATGCAAAAAAAATAATAATAATCAAAACCTCCATGGTTATGATTGAAACAAAAACAACTAAACCATAAAATTAACAACCACCACTTATAACATAACCATTCAAAGTGAAAGAAGGATCCTTAGAATCCGCCAAGCAGTTGGACATCCTATGTAGTATGCATTCTTAGTAGCGAAGAAGAATGGAAACACATCCAGGGGAATTTGCGAAATTTCACCCTCTACAACTTCCAGCCTTTGCAGATGATCTGAGGCTGCAGAAAAGGAGGTTGAGAAGGGTGATGGACATGGTGGCAAAGCTAATATTTAAAAAGACAAAAAATCAAACTAAGCAACCCACTTATTTTGGGTCCTTCACCTTAAGATTTAACCCAGCCAGAGATTCTATCACAGGATGCAGAAAGAGAAAAATCCTCAAAGATTGGCTAGTGGAGAAAATAGTGGAATAGTGGAAAATAGAAAATAGTGGAGAAAGTGGAGTGGGTTTAGGTTAGGGCAAGGGTCGGAAATGGCGGCTCGCGAGCCACATCTGGCTCTTTGGCCCCTCAACTCTGGCTCTCTCTCTCTCTCTCTCTCTCTGCCGCCCGACATCCGGAAAGCCGGTCTCCGGAAGCAGCAGGCTTCAGCCCGCCTCTGCTCTCCTTTGGCGCGCGCTGATTGGTGGAGGCGTCCTTCCTTCTGAGCCTCCACCAATCAGCGTCTGTTTCTTCTCCAGGAGAAGAACCCTGGAGAAGAAACAGAGACGCTGATTGGTGGAGGCTCAGAAGGAAGGACGCCTCCACCAATCAGCACGCGCCAAAGGAGAGCAGAGAGGCCCCCGCCCGCAAACCCCGCCCCCTGGCTCTCGAGCATTTCAAAATGTGCACGAGCATGTCAAAATGGCTCCCGGCATAAAAAGTTTGCCGACCCCTGGGTTAGGGCACTATCTTGGTTTTCTTCAATGTCCCCTGCAGGTGCTCCTGCTCCAAAATTAGCCAGAAGGGAACTGTATTTCTGGAATTGTTGCAATAATACAGGACTTGTAATCTGATTATTCTTCCATGTTTTATAACAGCCTTCACCAACCTGGTGCCCTCAAATGTCCCAGAGGCCAACTCAATTATACAGCTCCTGGTGGAAACTTGATGGTTGGGAATTATGGAAGTTGAACCCATCTAGAGGGAAACAGCTTGGAAGTTACAGTGTTCTAATGATTAGCTAATTAAATCTTATTCACCACGGGCACAAGGTAAAAGACAGGATGATGTCAACAGGACACTGGATCACAAAATGACTCATGTGATGAGGTCATGATGCACAAAACCTCACTTTGCACCCTCCCTATATATTTCTGTAATAACAGCATGTTGAAGAACAGGGTTTTCAAATTTTATAGAATGAATGGAAGAAAAAAATGGAGAGCCCCATTGTGTTTAAAAAGTGGGAAA
The DNA here is from genome assembly GCA_023362775.1 of Charina bottae. Classification (NCBI taxonomy): domain Eukaryota; kingdom Metazoa; phylum Chordata; class Lepidosauria; order Squamata; family Charinaidae; genus Charina; species Charina bottae. The sequence continues at coordinate 41,691,217 of JALMGJ010000008.1, forward strand.
CCTTCTTAATGTCTGTATCAAAAATTTCAGTAGATCTAACAGATGACAGTTCATGCAACCAAAATACAGTATTTTGGACTTATTGGACCCCCTTGCATTTGTACAGAAAAGGAACCATTATTTTGCTGGAAATGCAATGAGAATAATGCTTCATTAAAATAAATATTTGTTAATGTCATAAAGCTATTATGTTCCGGGAAGAAATAATTACATACATTAATTTAATTTTGAGACAAGGTTTAATATTTTCAGGCACCCATATTCTTTTGAATAACATACCTAATACATGGAAATTGATGGCTGCACAACAGAAATGGATCCTCGATGTCCCCCTTATTGCTAAAAGACTAGTCCTTCAGCATTGGGAAGATAAATTTATGGCTTCAATTACTCAGTGGATTGAAGTCCTAAAGTTGCTTGCAACTTATGAACAAGTTGCTTACAGACAAAGATTAGGCGTGGACAATTACAATGAAAGGTAGTCATCCTTTACTCAAACTCTCTCTGTGTGTGTGTGTGTGTGTGTGTGTGTGTGTGTGTGTATCCCTTTTCCTTTTCCTTTTCCTTTTTTTCTTTTTCTATTGCTTTTCCCTTGTTCTGTTTAATTAAATAAATAAAGGGGGAAAATTAAATAACAACAGCATGTTGAAGAATGGGAATGAAACGAGTTGGCTTAAACTCTTCCATAAATTTGTCTTCAGGCTCATTTTCTCTTTGTTCTTCATGTTCATTATAAAGCTGAGCAAAGTGAAGAAACATCTGAACATGCATCCTCCCAAAAATATATACTCTCATCAAGAAGGACTTAGTATTTGTAATGGGACTCCTGCTGGCTCTTTAAATTCAGGGTGGAAGAGTGAAGGGAGATAATTCTAAGAGAGAAATTGTTTACTGCCTGAAGCTGATGAGCCATGTTGTTTGGCCTCCTGCCGCTACACACCAAGTTCCTCCTAGTAACCTAAATGACTAGTCACCCATGTCAGGAGAGCAATTCCTCTTAATGTGAAAAAAAGGAATGCTCGTAGGAAAAGGCACTCTTTTGGTAGTAAAAGAACTGTGTGGCTTAAGAGATGAGTGGGTAGATTTGCTAGTGATTTCCCAGCTGTACTCAACAATAAATGATGGAACAACTCCTGTCCATGAAGGAGTTGGAACAAAAGGGGTTCACTCCCTTTCTCTGTGAGGGCTAAAAGGTAAAGGTAAAGGTTCCCCCACACACCGGCCTGACTCTAGGGGCCGGTGCTCATCTCCGTTTGTTAGCCGAAGAGCCAGCGTTGTCCGAAGACGCTTCCACGGTCATGTGGCCGCATGACACACGCGGAACGCTGTTACCTTCCCACCGAAGTGGTACCTATTAATCTACTTGCATTTGCATGCTTTCGAATTGCTAGGTTGGCAAGAGCTGGGGCTAGTACGGGAGCTCACGCCGTCACGCGGGGCTAGGGATTCGAACCTCCGAACTTGCAAACTTCTGGTCAACAAGCCTGGTGTCTTACCCGCTGAGCCACCATGCCCCTCTGTTGAGGGCATGGTATTCCTAAACAGGTCATAATGTCAAATGAGAAGTATGTTCCATTATCTGGTTCATAGCTACTTGTCCTAAATATTTAAAGACTAGTACACATGATAAAACTCTTAACTCTCTTACTTAATGAAGAGGTAAAGCAAAAAGGGGCATCAATATTTAACTTAACCAGAACAAGTAAAGGGAAACGCAGCATCAATATTTTATTGAAATAACTGAATCTAGCAATTTGGTCACTGATTACAAGCAGAGTGACTGGTAAACACTAGGCAATTCATTAAAATGCAATTATGTGTTAAGAGCAAAATAAGATTGCAGTGAAACCTTGATTTAATGGAGGACATTCCCAAATGACCGTTAAATCCAATTTTATATTATTTGTGTTAATTTACCTTATTTCACCTTATTTGCATCATGATATCATGACACAGATGCTATAAATGACATAAATAGTGCCATGTACTTAACATGAGTGTGCAAATGGAAATGAAGGTACATTAAGTGAATTGACTGGACTACTTTGGATACAACAGACCGAGTCTATTAGTTTGGGGAGATATCTGGACACACATATTATCAGTTGCATCTGAGATCCGTTAATTGGGGGCTCTTTCAGTCAAGGTTCTATGGTGATTATATTTAGATTGTTGGTGTTTTGTACTGGCTTAAGATGCAACATTTTCTAGAGAAGGTTCTAATGCTGGGAACGGTGGAAGGAAAGGCAAGAAGAGGACAACCAACAGCAAGGTGGCTGGATTCAGTTACAGTGGCAATGCATGCACTCTTGGAAGACCTGAAAGACCAGGTTAGGGACAGATCATCATGGAGAAAATCTTTCTATGTGGGCGCTAAGAGTTGACACCAACTCGATGGCACATAATCTATCAAGGCACAACAGAGATGTATACACATGGTGTTCCTGTGTGGGAATGAAGCTGGGGTTGCTGTCTATATTTGGGAAAAGCAGCTGCAGCCAGGCAGAAACACTTCCCAACCCCACTTCCCCAAGGCTCACCACAGCTAATGCTGTTTCCCAAAGGGCTGTAAAAGTTTACAGCCCCAGAAACTTGAGAGGAGATGGGGTCATTCATTCATTCATTCATCTCCCCCACTCACAGTTTACTCAAAGCATCCACGCCAATGTTCCAGGTGTCTGGCTAATTGAGCCACACCTTGGTGTTTTTAGAAATGTGCCGACATCCATAGGCAGCCTCACCCCGTCCAGGCCCTGTCAGCCCTCCCAGGCAAACCAGACAGGAAACACGACCAAATGAGCTAATTCTACTTTATTGTAAGGCTACATTTTGAAAGTACAATTCTCCCGCCATCTCCTTTACAGCCCGAGAAACTAGGGAGGATCCCTTCTAAGCCTCTTTCTCTGCCCATTATGCAGCTGTGGGCTATTCCCCCTCTTATCTGACCATTCCCTAGGCAGCATCTCTTTCCCCCATCTCTCAAGGTCTTTCTCACATACCATTACACTTCCTGCATTACCTCACAAGGAGTGGAAACACTCAGCAAGCACTTTTTGTAGGCATGATTTAGATGGGGCAAATTCTACTTGGAATCCATGGAGGAGTTACAGGCTTAAATGCTTCCTACCCAAGATCCAGTTTAATTTAATAGATTATTTTAAGGTGCTCTTTCTTCTGGATGTAGCCATCTGAGATCATGTGGGCAATGTAACAATGTCCTGTGACAACGCAACTGAGCAGGTATACTTCCTGATGACATCATGAAGCCAAATCACAGCAAGGGCAGTATTTCCTACTCTCGTAGTGAATGCAGTTGCTAAAACAGAGGCGTTCTTTTGCAAAGGAGAAGAGTTTTTATGAACAGCTCACTCCCTCATTTCATCTTATCTCTAGATAACAGTGATGCAGAGGAAACATAAAATAGGACCAGGCCTGTAATCCTATTTTAATTTATATTTTCAGTAAGGACAATCTTTTGTCAGGCAGCAATTTCTCATGAGAGTATACATCATCTAATTATAGTTTTAAAAAGTAATAAAATGCAAAGAAGTTGACAGCATGCATAATCTTACCGCATTACAGAATGCAGGTTGACAAAGGACTGTGAAACACTGCACAGAGCCATTCCGACAGATGCATTTGGCACATCGGCTCAGCTGCCATTCCTTGTTGTTTGGGAATATTTGGCCATTAAAAGAGCAAGAGTCTAAAAGGCATTAAAAGACAGCCATTTTTCCTATGTTGGGGTATATTACAAGACAAATGCAATACCAAGTCAAGCATTTCTATAATATTTCTGCAGTTCTTCTAAGAGATCAATATATTCCTGGTATATATAATGGTACAGCATAAACTCTGCAATTTAGTAGTTGTATGCAACATTGTAATGTAAGAATCAAAGGTTGGAGCTTGCATCATGATACAATGACGCACATTTTATCACTTTGGAATAACCACGTTTAGGAACAGATGCCTATGCTTTTCTGCCAAAACCTCAATAGCAAATATAATGCAAAGGGGCATCTGCTTTGCCCACAATTTTGTTGAATGTTGGCTTTTAGATTACCTTTAGATTTTGGAACTTTTATCTGCTGTATTCCCCTTTTTCTCCCACATACAGAGCAAAATTGTTATTATTATTACTACTACTACTATTACTGCTGCCAACATAATCCCATTACATGAATTCTAAAAATATAAGGTATCATGCTATAGAACTGCATAGACATTATAATAAAAATGGATATCAGAGGATGGAGTAATCATTTCAACTACAGTACAATACATTCAACTGAATGTCTTCACAAAATCTAAGTCAGAACTGGATCTGTACAAGATTCTATGCAGCCTCTCAAGAGCTCCTTAAAAATAAACACGGAGAAGCGGCAAAGAGCTCATAAAAGCTCATGAAAATCAGGTTCTACACAACCATCCATGATCATCCATGCTTCAGCTGGTCCAGAATGCGGCCGCACGAGCAGTTACGGGTGCTATAAGATCAGCACATGTGACACCTCTGCTGCGCGAGCTGCATTGGGTACCAGTTTGCTTTTGGGTCCAATTCAAGGTGTTGGTCATCACCTTTAAAGCCCTACATGGCATGGAGCCAGGGTATCTGAGGGACCGTCTCATCCCGATTACATCTACCCGCCCCACCCGGTCATGCAGGGAGGGCATGCTACAGACCACTGTCAATAAAATAATTTCATCCAGTGGGGTCCAGGAGGCATGCCTTCTCTGCGATAGCACCCGCCCTATGGAATATCTTGCCCCCAGAGGTGAGGCGGGCGCCCTCGCTCCTGGCCTTCCGGAGGTCTTTAAAGACCTGGTTCTGCCGCCTTGCTTGGGACAAAGGAAGTAATAGTTCCTCCTGGGGGTGGTTGGCTTAGTGGTGTCCTCCTTTTAAGATCTTACCATCATTTGGATTTTTACTATTTATTATTGGATTGTATTTTAAGATTTATAGGTTCTTAGTTTTAATATTTTATTGTAAACCACCCAGAGTCTACTTTTGTAGAGATGGGCGGTGATAAATTTGACAAATAAATAAAATAAATAAATAATGTTCCACCATCCTGTAACATCACTAGAAAGGGAAGTGCAAAATACAGCAATCCTTATCCCAGCCTTCCTCAATCTCACATCATCCAGAAAGCCATGGAAGGTAAACATTTTGGAACTTGACATCCAAACACATTAGAAGGGTTCCTGTTTGGCAAGATGGCATCCACAACCAATGCATTGTTTACCACATAATAGATGGCAATGGGGAAAAGCTAACTCAGACATTTTTAGGACATCTTTCCCATGTCCTAAAGCAGCTTCCAAAATGGCAGACACGGTTTAAGACACGGCAAAACTTTAATTGACAACTGTAACGTCAAATTCTACTTCCCATAAAACTACTTTTCTCACCCCAGTAAAATTAGCTGTCATCGTTAGTCTAATATATGCATATATCAAATATCCAGCAGGTTAGAATTTGCAATGCTGGGCTAGCCACACTGCTCATCTTTCTAGGTGACAAATACGGACGCAATTCTTCTCTTACTCACCTCCTCTGATTACACACTTTGGACAGCATTCTCCTTGACCAGTCTGTCCCACTTCGGTTTCCTCGCAAGAGAGAGCTGAGCAATGTTTGGGGGCACAAGTAACCACTCCATTAGCACAAGAGCAAGTCGTACATCCTGAACTGATCCATTCAGCGTTATGCTTCAGGGAAAGACCAGAAGAAAAAGTGAGCAAGAAAGAATAGAAAAAGTCAGGTGTGTTTTACTTGATGGCTCCCTGCAATGAACAGTTAACATCAAGAAAATCACATCCTACATTTTAGTGCTGGCATTACAGGTAGTCCTCACTTAACAACCATTCATTTAGTAATGGTTCGGACTTATGATGGTGTTGGGAAAACCAACTTACAACCGGTCCTCACACTTACGACCGTCGCAGCATCCCCACGGTCACATGATCACAATTTGGACGCTTGGCAACTGGTTCGCATTTATGACCATTGCAGCGTCCCATGATCTCCATTTTCGACCTTCCCAGCCAGCTTCTGGCAAGCAAAATCAATGGGGAACCGCATGATTTGCTTAACGACCACATGGTCCACTTAACCGCCATGGTGATTCCCTTAATGACTGCTGTAAAAAAGGTAATAAAATCAGGTCGGATTCACTTAATGACCGCTTTGTTTAGCAACCAAAATTCCGGTCCCAATTGTGGTCATTAAGCGAGGACTACCTGTAGCTGCCATCATTATTCCTGAATTTCGCTTTGCGCCACCTTTGCCACAATATGTGAAAGTTGTTACACCTGTGTTGCTTAAATGGGGGAGGGCCCTATGGAAAAAGCAATTACGAAAGAGCAGAAGCATTTTACTGACATTCATTCTTTTTGACAACATAGAATTTGGGGCACAGCTTTCTTCAGGAACTGTGTGTAACTCTCTGTATCTGGTCTTCTCTACTCTTCATTGTAATAAATAATATATGCAGTTTCGTACACAACTTTCCCAAAGTATAACTCTCATTATGGAATAAAGCTTCACAAACGTGCTCTTTCATGCCTCTTCTCTAAATACATGCCGTTTTTTAGAGACTCCGAGTCAGCTGCCAGCTCGACAAGTCAGATTTTTCAGAGTGCTGAAGACCTGGCTAACTTTTCCCTGTTTGCGGTGGTCTATGGAAATTATAAGACCACTGAAATTCTCCCTGGAGAGGGGAGAAGCAGAAGATTACTCACGGGGTCGTTGGAATTGCCCCCTCCTGCTTTTTTTCTGTGTTTTTTTGCTACGGAGAGAGCAGGGGTTGGAGACAGTGAAACGATCTGAGAGAAACACCAAGCTCTTACAGGGAAATCGTAAGTTAGAGCTAAGCTGGCTTTTAGATCACTTTATTTCATTTTTTTTAGATTGGACTGTTTTATCATCTAAGGTCTATCTTTGGACTTTGCACAAAATGCTGGCAATTTTGTACTTTCTTTGCTATAACAATTAAGGTGGAAATATAATGGATTTTATGTTTGAAGCATAATAATGCTTGCATTTTTTATTTTTTATTTTTTTATCTTTCTAACCTATCAGAGGACTCTATCTTAGTTGGAAGTATAAGAGTTGATATTAAATAGCTTGTGAATATATTTTGTTGGATTAACATTTGAACTGGGTTTTTCTTTTTCTTTCCTTTTTATAATGGTAGAAATTTAGTTTCTCTTTCTCCTTTTATAAACTGTTTGAGGTATTACCTTTTTGCCTATTTTTGATTATCGAAATTTTTCTTCTTTTATTTTAAACAAAAAACTTTTTACTTAATGGACTATGCCGGTAATTTTCCATGAACAGATCAGCTGACTATTTATTTGTTTTGGCTAGAATGGCCGGCGTTGTTGAAGCCTGAGAACAAAGAGGGGGTGGAGAAGAATGGGTTTCTTAACAGCAACCTCAGCAGTAACTCAAGCAATTCAAGAATTTAAGGTGGAGATTTGTGAAGCCCTCTCGGAAATTAAAAAATCATTGGAAATTTTAATTTTATTTTTGCAAGATCAGGAACAAAAAGAACAAAAAATAGAAATGGAAGCAGAAGAAAAAAAAATTGAGATATAAGAGGGGTAAGAAGGGGGAATTTCAAACACATTGGTTCAAAAAATCATTCTTACACCCGATATGAGACAGACAACAAAACACTATTACTTTGGTACAAACATACTGGGGCAGTTGTGGTTAGAACAAAGGCTGAACATGCAATTTGATAGATATTGTGAAATATGGGTTTTGACATATTACAAGAGATACAGAACAAAAAAGGTTACACATTATGACTTTGGTATAACTTGAATAGGAGACTTAACACTATGTGGGATATAAAGGTATTGAAACTATGGATTTTAACTGGATATTGAGTTTGTAAAAGTATTAACTATTAGTAATATAACTGTTGGGAATATTAAATGTTAAAAATTAATATGAGAAACTGTATGGATGTATAAAAATGTGATATTTTAATCATAGATAAAAGGTTATAAAATTAGTGATATAAATATAAACTGATGTTATAGAGTACTTGAAAACTAGAAAAAAAATTTAGGGAGTTATATGAAGGATGGGATGTTGAGTTTGAATTAGAATTAATACTATTACAGGATGACTTATTTTTATAATTACTAGTATGAATATTATTGAGAACTGTTGTTAGGCTATGTATTAGGGTAATAAATAGATATATTTGTTAAATAGGTAAATATGTAGGAGGATGTAGATTATGGTATAATTATAATCTAAATATAGACTAAGTTTAAATTAAGGTTGTTTTTATGGATATGTATGAATAGAATATATTTTATTTTATTAGAATTAGAATAAAATATAAATTACTGTTGAGACAAAATAAGACCTTTACTTGCTATATATATGTTTTAAGACTAATTGGATTTTATTAAGGATATGAATATGGATGTAAAAATGGAAATTGATGCAGTAAAGAACATTTAAATTGATATTACTTCAAGGAGTGGAAATTACAGATGGACTATTGGAGAATTGATAGAAAGATGAAATCTACATAAAGATTAGAAGATTGGACTATAGAAATTGAAATGTACATGACAAAGAAAAGTTCCTGTGTATTGTATGAAAGACCAACATTTAAAGCAAATATTGTACTTAAAGACCAAAGACAGATTGGAGGCCATCTATTTTCTATATTTCTTTTGTATATTACTTTTCTTAACTTCACTTTTCTTTTACTTTTTCCTTACTTGGTATTTCTTTCTTTCTTTCTTTCTTGTTCTAACTTTTAATATGTATTTCAAAATTTAATAAAATTTATAAAAAAAATAATAATAATAAATACATGCCATTTTTGAAAATGCAACTTTCCCGAATATATGTTTTTGTTTCATTTTTTGCATGACTTTTTCAGTGGGCCAGATAGAAAAAAAATGGACTAATATTCAAGTAGCCAAAAGGCCAAAGTTGATCTCTGAGACCTAATTGGCTCTTTTTTCTGGGGATCTGTCCAAAACTGAATTTGCAGCAATAACTTTGCTCAGCTCATGTTTGAAGCAGTGTAAGATCTCTGACCTAATTCTCCTGCTTGAAGAACCCTAAGGCAGCCAAAGAATCACAGAGAATAGTAGACAATATATCTAGCTCAGGGTTGAGCTATTGGGCTCTTGCTGTTCTCTGAGCTTGGTTGTTTTCCTGCAGGTGTTTTGTTACCAGGCTAAGTAACATCTTCAGTGCACTACACCTACCCAAAACATCATGAACCCAACAATTATAGAAAAACACTTTATGGGAAACATCTAATGCAGGGCTTTCCAAAGTTTTCCCGCGGCGACACACCAACCGCCGTTGGTGTGTCGCCGCAGGAAAACCCGGAAGTGCCGCCGTTGCGGCAGCGCGCAAAAACCCAGAAGCGCTGCTGCCGCTTTCGCTTTTCGCGCGCCGCCGTTGGTGTGTCGCCACGGGAAAACCCGGAAGCGCTGATGATGATCAGCGCTTCCAGGTTGTGTGGCGACACACCAGACTGTGTGTGGCGACACACTTTTGTGTCACGACACACAGTTTGGAAAGCTCTGATCTAATGCATAGCTTTCCAAAGTGTGTGTCGCGACACACTACTGTGTCGCTTGCAGTGTCCTGGTGTGACACGCGAAAACCCGGAAGTGCTGATGGGGGGAACCGGAAGAACTGGAAGAAGCGGCACCCCCACCAATCAGTGCCACCGTTGGTGGCGGTAGCGGTGCGGCGGCGGTACTGATTGGCAGGGGTGCCGCTTCTTCCAGTTCCCCCCATCAGCGCTTCCGGGTTTTCGTGCGACACACCAGGACACCGCAGGCCGCGCCGCCGCCGCACCACCACCGCCGCCGTTGGTGTGTGTCGCCAACATGAAAAGTTTGGAAAGCTCTGATCTAATGGCTGTGAAGGCGGCCAGCGACCAACTTTATCTTGCACAGAATATGGTCCCAGCACGGACTCTCAAGACTCTGTCTGCGGAATCAAAGCAAGTTCCCATCAGGGGTGCAACAGGGCAAAGAAAACGCCAGAAATACTTACCTCTCGGAGTTGTCCTTCGTACTCGCAAAACCCTTCAGTTCGTTTAGCACACTTAGGGCAGCAAGTGTTGGGGGATATTTGAAGTATTTCCTCCTGAACAGATAAACATTGCGCAAATTCCATCACCCTCTTTCAACAGGCATTTCTTTGCATTGGTATTGTTATTAATTTCTTTTTTTTTTCAAACTTACATTGCTGCCCTGCAAAACAGACTCTCCTAGGGTTCCTTGCAACCCACTGAAACGGCAATATGTCCCATTTTTAAAAAGTAAAACAATTAAAAATGCAGCATGTAGAACAATAAATGCCTAACGGGAGGTAATGAAAAGCTTCTCTGGAGCCTAAAATATTCAAATTATAAGATAGTAAAAGGCCTGAAAGAATGAACCATTATTTGCCTGGTAATGGAAAAACAATGAAGAAAGCACCTGGGTTGTTTCACTGGAGCCTATTATTGTAGGAATATACAAGAAGTGGCATTCTTTCTAATATTGTTGTCCCAAGCTACAAAGGGGTTTACGGGCATTACCAACCCACTGCACTGGGACGAGAAATGAACTGAGGTTCAGTGAAAATCATCTAAGACTAGCCTAATATGTTCAGGTTAGCCAGTTCCGATCAGCATGTGCCCTGTTGTATTCTGTACTAATTGACGTTTCTGGACCATCTTCAAGGGCAGTCCATGTATCAACATACTGCAGTAGTTTAGAGTTATCAGAGCATGGATTACTGAGGCAAGATTACCTCTAACCATGTACAGAATTAGCCTGCACGCCATCCAGAGCAGTTAAAGGACCCTTCATGTCACAGTCCATAGTCCACCCAAGCTATGAACCTGATCTTCAGGAGGAATTGCAACTAACAGTTGAATGTCATTTGTCTGGACTAATTAATCATCCACAATCCAACTCTGTCTTGTCTAGATTAATCCAGTTTGTTGATCCTCATCCAGTCCATTATAGTAATCAGGCTTTGGTTAAACATTTCTACTGCCTCTCCTGGATCTGATAAAATGGAGAGATAGGAGCTCCATATTGTCAGCATTACTCTAAATCTCTCATTGATCTCACTCATCATTTCATGTAGTATGGAGAACAAAACAGAACCTTGAGGAAACTCACAACTTGAGTTGTGTTTATGAATGTTTATTCAGGGGCTGAGTATAAATCTCTTAGCACCATTACAGGTGTCTAGAAGAAACTGTGATGACATGACAAAAAGTACATTGTGTTGTCACAACACAAACACTAGCCTTCCATCCTCGTGTACCAATGTAGGATGCAAGCATGTAAGTCATGTGGTTTGCACTGCAACACAAGTTTTATCACTTGCCCCCAAGGATACCTTTGAGCACCACCTTCTTGAGATGTCAATGTAAATGTGAGTGGGAAAGCACAAAGCTGATTTACCCACATGGAACTTAGAAAAATACCATAGTCAATTGTATCAAATGTCAGCAGTCCTGGAAGATCAACAGCATTGCACTCCTACATCTCTCTCCCAAGAAGACCAAACCAGACCTAAATCCTTATTCAAATGAATCTAGAAAATCTGCCTCACCCAAGAGTGTCTGGATCTGATGCCCTCTGCCAGGAAGGAGGAGCAGGCCACGGGGTCAATCAAACAAGTGGCTGGCCAAACTCTATTCAACACATTATTGACCTCTTCCAATCTTAAAAGCTGAAAGTCATCCAAAAGAATCTGATTGACAGTGCCCAGACACTTCTACACAGTGAACTACCCAAACTTCAGAGTCATGACATAATTTTTATTCTCAGAAAAGTCTAGCAAACATGTCATTGTGAGCTGCCAACGGTCTATTTGATCTTCTGTTTGGCCAGAACCTAGAAGGCCCCCAAACCGCTGAGAAAAGGTCCACTGAGCTACACTGAGGATATATAAAAATAACTTTTTCAGCCACCAACACCAGCACACAGCAACTTCAGTAACAAGCTCTTCCTAATGATCAGTTAGATCCAGACAGGTCTCCCGCCACGTGTGCTCTGTATCAGAGCTTTCCAAACTTTTCATGTTGGTGACACACTTTTTAGACATGCATCATTTCGCGACACACTCTTACAGCAGGGCACAAGGCAGGCACTAGGACCTGCGCGGAATCACAGCAGGTTTGGAGGCAGCAAGGCACAAGGCAGGCACTAGGACCTGCGCAGAATCCTGACAGGGTTCAGAGGCAGCAGCAGCTGCGACACACCCAGACACTGCAGCCGACACACTAACGTGTCCCGACACACTGTTTGGAAAGCTCTGCTCTATATGATTCACAACTTGCTTCGTTGCCTTCAGCTGGGGTATACACTAAGGGGATGGATGGGCTCTGCAGGATGAGAGAAAATATTCAGAAGCAGTTGCCCAGAACATCCCTAATGTAGGCAGTAATCAAGGCTCCAACTGGAGAACCCAGACTGAAAATCCACTGGAGCCCTTTGGAATACATTGGGATCCATTAGTCTTTGTATGTGCATCCTTTGAATAATTTATCACCCCTGCAGGAAACAGTTGTTGCAAGTCTAAATGTCACCAAGAAGTGCTCTGGCCATAAGAAAAGAACAGATATAAACCCCTACATTCAGTCTACCGTACTCCCCAACAGAGAAACAGCAGATCCACAGCATGTCAGTAACAATGGGACAGATGCAGGATTGTTGCTAAGAACTCCTGAGCTGCTCCAAGTATGACAATCTGGCATGGATATTGTAGTACCCTAGAGTCATCCTCTTGGGAATCCACCACAAGTCTGAGACCATCTCCATCAGTTCAAGTGCAGAAACTGCAGGCAACCGGTTGGATGATATGCCAACAGAATCCTTTATTTGTCCCAAGGGCCCAACACAAGACACAAGGACTGTGCGTATGAGGAAAATGACTGAATAGCCACCTGAGGTTCCCTAATCTTCACATCTGACTCTTCAAGGGAAGCACAATCCCAACTAAGACATCACCATCCAGAACGTCCACTCCTTTGCGTCACAAAACTCCCTGTTTAGTTCTGCTTACATTGTTTATTTTCTCCAGCTCCTCAGTCATGGCACCCAGATCCTCTACAAGACTGGAAAGTGGAAAAGAAGCCCAGCTACATGTCGTACCCAGACAGTGCACCTAATGTGTTGGTTAATTCATACGGAACAGCCTTACATGGTACCCTTCAGATGGCTAGGGTTATGACGGATAGATTCCAAAACCACTGGAGAGAGGGCTGGACCTGGACAGATCCATGGAGTGGAGCAATCTCTACCTCACAGAATCTTCTGTATTTGTCCATCCATCACAGGGATGGATCCATCATAACTCTCTGACTCCTAAGCCATTAATTCCTGAGCCTACATCACAGCAACATTGGTTCATATAGCTTGGTACTGACTATACCAGTGACAGGCCACCTCATGCTCCCCACCACATTTGGACTACATTTCCTCTAATGCTCAAACGAAGTATGCTGACTGAAGGTTTGGGAAGTTAGGACCCGTAACATCTGGAAAAGGGATCCCAGTTTATCAGGCAAGCGGGCTGAAATTTACAGTGATAACCCCAAAGATGTGGGAGGCATCAGCTTGTTGACCAGCTGGCCAAGAATTCCTCTCTAGAGTTCCAGCCCGGGGTCTCATTTTCCTAGCCCTACTTGGGGACTGAACCTGCAACCCTATGCATCTAGAGCAGAGGTTCTCCTCCTGAGCTACCAGTCTCATCGAGAGCAACTCAGCCTCAATGCCTCCCACTCGTAGAGCCCCAATTCAGTTCCCACCTGGATGCCCCTGTCTTGTCTTACCTTCTGAAAGTTGCAGCGAGGGTTTCTGCACGCAACAGCTTCACACAGGACGACGTCACCATGGCAACCACACTCTCGGCACGAGTCCGGCTTCCAAACAGTGTTGTTCTGCAAACAAACCATAATCTCTAAATTAAAATTCTATTTAAAAAAAAAAAAAAAAGAGTTCACACGGCATGCAATTACAGGACAGCAGAAAAGGGTTCGGATGATTTAAAAGGGGCTTTGTGTTAGGGAGGGAAACTTGGCAACTGGGATTTGTCTGCTCCATGCTGATTAACACCCATGGCTATAATAAGTCCAACGCTATTCATGTCATACTTTCAAAACATGTAATCAAAAGACTCAGGCCTGCAATGAAAAGCAATCAATTTGAGCTGCAAAGTAATTGATCCACCTAAGCCCTGATAGCTACAATCTGATTAGAGCTTCTCTTCCATATAGTTCAGGTTTCTATAAACAGATTCAGGCTGGGAATTTAATGACTTCCAAAGGAGCATTTGATGCTTCATTCATATTAAAATTAATGTCCTGGAAAAATTACCTGGGGTGTCAAACAGCTTCTGTGTTATGTGAAAAGGCTAAAAGGATTAAGAGTTTTCTGGCTATAAAAGAGTAGAGGAGTAATACAGAGGAAGAAAAGATCCTGGCCAAGGGAAACAATACCTTGAAGTCTTTGGTAGAAAATAATATACCCAACTAGATAGAACAGAGCTTTCCAAACTGGTGACACACTTTTTAGACATGCATCATTTTGCGACACACTCTTACAGCAGGGCATCATTTCGCAACACACTCTTACAGCAGGGCACTAGGACCTGCACGTAATCACAGCAGGTTTGGAGGCAGCCAGGCACAAGGCAGGCACTAGGACCTGCGCGGAATCCTGGCAGGGCTCGGAGGCAGCAGCAGCCGCGACACACCCAGACACTGCAGCCGACACACTAACGTGTCGCGACACACAGTTTGGAAAGCTCTGAGATAGAACATCTAGCTAACCTAAGTAGGATGGGACCTGGTCAGTACTTGGGATGGTTGAAAACCAGACTATTCCAGGACTGTGGACTTTGGACTGGGAAGTAAAAAAAGAGAAAAAAAATCCAGGAAGAAGAAAATACAAAGCCACCTGTTACCAACAAAACTACATATATCCATAAAGTCATTAGGAATCAAGCTCAATTTAATGCAGACTTTTTTTTGAGAGGGGGGTAATCAATATTATTTTGGAGGGAGAGATGTTCTCAGCACGAAACAGAGGTGGGCAAAATCTTTCAAAGAATGGTTTGTACAGCATCCCACAGCCCATGAAAACTGTAAAAAATGACTTACACTAGTCCATGGATGGAGTTTAGAAGCCCATGGACATAATCAATCTTATTCCAAATATTATTTATAATCATAATCAATCTTATTCCAGTATAACCATCCATGACCACAAGGCCTCGAAGAAGACCCCTTCCTTTCTCCAAGTCTACTCCCATTTCCAGCAAAAATAGCACTGCCTAATGTTCCACGTGGAGCATCTCAAGCATGCAAGTGGCCCTTTGGAACACTCTGCCCCCAGAGGTGAGGCACTCTCCATCATTCTCTCCACCATGCACAACATGGCATTTACATTAACAAGGCTTAACATTTTATCCTTGAATGTGTTGGAAGGGAGGTTCAAAAACATCCCATACTTGGAAGGCCTTTATCTATGTTCAGATGAGGACACCAAGATGATCTCATGTGTCTTGCTCTGGTGCCCCATGTAACATACTTGATATACCCCTCTGAGTTAATACTCCCCCTAGTTATCAAAATGTGTGGGTTGGCCTGAAATTAAGGCAGTGGGCTTTTTACTAACAGATTGACCCATCAACATTTCTGTTAAAGTTGCTCTATCCTGTTAAATTAAAATTGCTTCTTAAAATAAAACGTTGCTGTTAGAATTAGGCTAAACCTTGAATGATCTGGGTTAATTATGCCTTCTGTAGAAAATGACTAATATTTAATGTGGTCATAACTTCTGTCCTTCTAATATGCAACCACTAATACAGTACATATGAGGAGTACTGAGGAGTGAGTATGCCAATTGCTTCCCATACACCTCCCAATTTCTTCTCTCACACCTACAGCTTTCTGAATTTCTAAGCACATGATTACCTGTGCAAAACCACTTGGTATTCAATCAGGGAGTTGTGAAGGAAAGTCGATCTGCAACAGAGAAACGGCAGATGGGCAGGATTTGGGCAGGATTTCAGCTCACCGTTTCTCTGCTCTAAACAATCCTTCCTCAAAGCATACTTTTTAATTTTTTTAAAAGTAACAAATGGTACTCCGTGCTACCCATTTCTGAGAAGCATGTCATTAATCTGTAGTAGACAGATACATCAAATTCAATTCTCGAGCAGCAATGATTTTAGGACCCAGTTTCCCAATGTGGTACACCGGCAGGTTAAAGGTTGAACACTTGTTGTCCATCATGGTTTATACTAAAACTGATTTTATTTTAATTTGCTTTTTGAGATTTCTTTTACATGGCTGCTGGGGTGAGGGAGTTGCCTATTTACCACCTAGTTACTAGAGCGGATGGGCTGATATGAGAGCTGGAGCTGGCAAGGAGGAAGCAAGGGCCCTGGGATCAGAGGGGCCTCAATGCAATGCAGGTGTCATCAACAGTCCAGTCTGCAAGCAGACCATTTCAGTGGAAGGGACAGAGGAAGAAGCTCAGGATTTGAACTCTTGGAGTCAGATACTGTTGGGGTTTGTATATACCCAGGAATTTACAGTTAGATAAATTATACTGCAGAGGCTTGATATCTAGGTGAGAGGGGAATTATTCTGCAAGTCACCCAATTAGCAGCCATTGTTGTAGGGATGATGTGTCAGTGTGTGACTCATACCACAGGTGCTAATAGTTTAGTTGGGTGTGTCAGATGATGAGAGTGACTGTAATGTGATTGGTCAGTTTATGTATATATGCAGAGAAGTCTGGTGTTCTTTCTTCTCGTCTGCTGTAACTACATTGCTGTATCATTTGTTACCCGTGTGAAAGTGATCTGTAAATACGTATGGATATAAAGTAAATAGGCTTTTATATAATCTCTGTTTGAGTGTCTATTTACTGCACAGTACGTGGATCACTGGTGTCTAGGAAGAAGGATCAGGCCGCTCCACACACGCACTCTGACAGATACATATCTACAGCTGGATTTTTTTTTATCCGTTCAATCCTGTCCAATTCTCGGAGACTGCCTGAGCAAGTCCCTGCAGTTTTCTTGCAAGGCTTTTCAGAAGTGGTTTGCTGAGAGCTGTGAGTGAGTGACTGGCCCAAGGTCACCCAGCCGGCATTGTGCTTAAGGCGGGACTAGAACTCCTGGTCTCCCGGTTACTAGCCTGATGCCTTAACCACTACACCAAACTGGCTCTTAACTCCTAGCTGGATACTTAGACGTTACGGAAGCTGGTCATAGTTGCTCCTAGAGCTACTTCATATCTTCAATAAAAACTATCTTGTTTTTGTCTATCCCTCCCTGCCCTTGACTTCCCTGTGACACTTCTTGAGCGCACGGTTTGAGTTTCGAGAGAGAGAGATTTACTGCTGGCCGGATCCCTGACAGCTGGCCGCCAAAGCTAATTTTTCAGAGAAGTGGGAATTGGTTATTTTCCCATCCCTTCTAATCTTCCCAAAAGCTCACTTGCAGAAGAGCATAGAAAGAATTCCAATATCTATGGGAGTTATATGACGGGGACGACAGATATGCATCGCTTTTACTTATGCTAGAGGTTGGCACTCGGCTTTGCAATATGCCAAGTTCCCCTTCCAGGTGGGGGCCCAAGTCTGTTGGGTGTCAAATGAAGGGTCTGCAGGCACACTGCTTCCTGTTGGCATTATACGGTCTAGTCCAGCTCCATGCCCTGCATTACTTTCAGAAAGACCAATATGCAGCTTTTAAAAGGGGTCACTGCTTCCTAGCAGAAAACATCCAGTCCTCTTGAGCAAACCTGGAGGGAATCTTAAACTTAAATACAGCCACAGATCCACATAAATTTACAGCCCTGGAGTTCAAGACATAAATGTTCCCAGGGAGAGGTTTCATTTTTTTTAAAAAAAAAAACTCCAATAACATAACTAGCCTTCTGTATGGATGGAGTAGTTGCACTAACAGAGGATAAGCTGAGAAAAACTGTCTTCCTGGGTCTGATTTACTATCCTGTTGTAAAATCAATTCAGGCCAAGTTATATGTGTGTCAAACTCTGCCTAACTCCCGTGCTGTATTTAATCCAATTCCTGAGCTTTAAACAAAAGAAGAGGAGAGGAAGAGGAAGTAAACGGTAAAGCTACCAGGCGCCATACAAGTTTTGGGGCTTGGCATACCTGCCCCCTTTGGAAGAGTGATGTTTATTTTCAGTCTTGGGAATAACAGCCTCATTTGGCTGTTGATTTCACTCCTGTTCTTGCACATCCCAGCAAGGAAGAAAACCTAGAACAAGGCACTAGAGAAAAAGCAGAATGTCCACTTAGAATGTGTTACTCCACATCTCACAGCCTGCCTGAGGTTGACTGTGTTAAGTGTAAGGGAAGGGTCTGCTTCAAGTAGAGTACAGTGGTTTTGGATCAGCACCACCAGCTGATTTCTGGCAGGCCACACAACATCTACTAGTACTTTAGAGAAGAGACGGGAGATTCAAAAGATTTCAGTAGGCTTAAGCAGTGGGGTGAAATGAAATGTACAGGGTGGAATTTAACCGGAGGAATGCCAAGTTCAACGTCCAGGTGGGAAACATGAAAGGCAAAAGTATAGGAACGGGGAGGACTAGCTTGGCAGTAATCCATGTGAATGGAGACCTGGGTATTTTAATAGATCACAAGTCGAACCAGAGCCAACTGTCAGCCTTATGAAGTAGACCAGACAGGAAACACGACCAGATGAGCTAATGCTACTTTACTGTAAGGTTACATTAACAGAATCTTGCAAGTCTGAAAGTACTTCTCTCTCCCCGTCCCCTTTACAGCCCAAAAATGAGGGAGGGTCTCTTCTGAGCCTCTTGCCCGGCCCACATTCCTGCTGCAGGCTGAGCTGCCTTTTATCTGACTGTTCCCTTGGTTGCCTCTTGTTGCCCTGTCTCCCAAGGTCATTCCCACATGCCATTACACCAACAGGGTGGCGCATTAACAGGAACACAGAGTCTAGGTCACAGGGAGTTATAGTTTTTCTGCTCTCCTCTGCCTGGATTTGACCTCACTTGGAAGTTTTCAGCGCCACAGTTCAAGAACAATGACAAACTAGGGCAAGTTCAGAAGAGAGCTACCAAGGTGGTGATGAGTCTGGAAACCAAGCCCTACAAAGAACAATTAAAGGATCTGACTATGTTTAGCCTGCAGAAGAGACATATGACAGCACTAAGAGCCAGGTTTGTGTGGTGGTTAAAGGTAGTGGTTAAACTCAAGAGACTGTGAGTTCTAGTCCTGCCTTATGCATGGAAGCAGCTAGGTGATCACGAGCCAGCCAATTTCTTTCAGCCCTAGAAAGAAGACAAGGGCAGACCACTTCCAAAAATGTTGCCGAGAAAACTGCAGGGAGTAGTTGTGATAACCCTCAGTGTCAGAATTCCCAACCAAGAAATCCCTCAGGCAGTTACCCTAAAGCAGTGCTTTCCAAACTGCCGCCGTTGGCGACACACCAACGGCAGTGGCGGTATGGGGGCGTGCGCGGCGGTGGCGCGCGTGGCGGTATGGGGGCGTACGCGGCGGTGGCGCGCGTGGTGGCACGGGGGCATGCACGGCCGTGCCGTGCATGGCGGCACGGGGGGGGGGTGTGGCGGCGGCACGCGCAGCGGCGGCCTCGTGTTTTCCACTAAAACCCGGAAGTGCTGATGGCACGCCGCTGCCGTGCACGTCCACTTCCGGGTTTTGTCACGACACATTAAAGTGTCGCGGCACACAGTTTGGAAAGCTATGCTCTAAAGGATTCATTTATTCAGGATTACACTTCAGGGCAGAAGAAGCCTCGAATAATGGTTTTCGCACCGAAAGAGCCTTATCAAAGAAGCGGCAAAGACACCCAGGAGAGTCCAGCCATAACAAACCAATTCCCACTCCAAGAGCCGCTCCCCCCTACAGAATGTCCTTTAGGGAGCAGGCGTATCTCAGTTCTCTCAAAGCGATGCAGAAATGCAAAGTCTCTGAAGCTAAGTATAGGAGACCAGCAACCTAAACGTGTATAAAAGTCAGAAGCATGGCAGACGAATATGTGAGGCTGACATTAGTCCAGGCAGGTACCAGGAGTCAAAAACTGACTCACACATACAAAAATGACAGTGCTCTTCAAATATCTGACGGGTATGTTGTAATACTGATGCTGTGAATAAGAGAAGACTTATTCTTCACTGCACAGAGGGCTGAACCAGAACCAGTGGGTTAAAATTATATGGAAGAAGGCTGAGGATAGATGAATTTCAGATAGATGAATTTCAGCACGTTCAACCCTGTTGAAACTAAGGCAGGCCATTAAGATCTAGCTGTCCCAGGAAGTCTCTGAGGTAGATATGGTCCCTCTGCAGTTTGTGGCTGTTTTAAACTTTGTTACTGGCATGGTGTGTACATCACGTTGAGTTGGATGCAACTGAAGCAGCATATAAGCCTGAGTAATAAGTAAACTAAAAAAATAATGTGTTGGGAATATATTCTCCTGACTACATGAGTTGTCAGCCAGGGAAACAGGCTGTCATACACGATGTGATGATTTCTCCTTGGCTGGACATCTTCTGGATGGTTGGCTGTCAGAGATGCCCTAATAGATCTTGCAGGGGGTTGGACTAGATAACTTCTAAGATCCATTCCAACTCTATGATTCTACTGATTATTGGATTCTTACAAAACATGCCAAATGCTTATGTTCCTACAGAAGACTGCATGAGGAGTTACTTGACTGCATCAAGGTTACTTGAATGTTGTTGTTTATTCATTCAGTCGCTTCTGACTCTTCGTGACTTCATGGACCAGCCCACGCCAGAGCTTCCTGTCGGCCGTCGCCATCCCCAGCTCCCCCACAGTTGAGTTCGTCACTTCCAGAATATCATCCATCCATCTTGCCCTTGGTCGGCCCCTCTTCCTTTTGCCTTCCACTTTCCCTAGCATCAGCTTCTTCTCCAGGGTATCCTGTCTTCTCATTATGTGGCCAAAGTACTTCAGTTTTGCCTTTAATATCATTCCCTCAAGTGAGCAGTCTGGCTTTATTTCCTGGAGTATGGACTGGTTTGATCTTCTTGCAGTCCAAGGCACTCTCAGAATTTTCCTCCAACACCACAGTTCAAAAGCATCTACTGTATCTTCCTTCGCTCAGCCTTCCTGATGGTCCAGCTCTCACAGCCATAGGTTACTACAGGGAATACCATTGCTTTAACTATGCGGACCTTTGTTGTCAGTGTGATGTCTCTGCTCTTAACTATTTTATTGAGATTTGTCATTGCTCTCCTCCCAAGAAGTAGACGTCTTCTGATTTCCTGGCTGCAGTCAGCCTCTGCAGTAATCTTTGCACCTAGAAATACAAAGTCTGTCACTGCCTCCACTTTTTCTCCCTCTATTTGCCAGTTATCAATCAAGCTGGTTGCCATAATCTTGTTTTTTTTGAGGTTTAACTGCAACCCAGCTTTTGCACTTTCTTCATCATAAGGCTCCTCGGATCCTCCTCGCTTTCAGCCATCAAAGTGGTATCATCTGCATATCTGAGGTTACTTGAATACAGGCTGCTTAATGCTCAAGAACCCTCCTCGCTTTGTAAATATACTTCCTAGTAAAGGTAAAGGTTCCCCCCGCACATTTGTGCAGTCGTGTCCGACTCTAGGGGCCGGTGCTCATCTCCGTTTGTTAGCCAAAGAGCCAGCGTTGTCCGAAGACGCTTCTGCAGTCATGTGGCCGGCATGATGCACGCAGAATGTTGTTACCTACCCACCGAAGTGGTACCTATTCATCTACTTGCATTTGCATGCTTTCGAATTGCTAGGTTGGCAAGAGCTGGGGCGAGTGCGGGAGCTCACTCTGTCATGCGGGGCTAGGGATTCGAACCTCCGAACTTGCGATATTCCGATCAACAAGCCTGGCGTCTTACCCGCTGAGCCACCACGCCCCTTTTAAAATATACTTCCTACAACACCACAGGACCAGAGTCAGCAGTTTATCTTCATCTAAAGGAAAAAGGACACTCATTTGAGGACATTAATGTTCACATTTTAGACAGAGAAGATAGGTGGTTTGAGAGAGGGGTCAAGGAATCCATTCATGCCAACTTGGAAAATCCTTCCTTGAATAGAGGTGGGGGCCTCAGGCACAATCTCTCCCCCATCTTCCTCCCTGCTTTGTCTTCTGTGCCTAGGAAGATTAAGACCATTTCACAAGCTCAACATCAGCATGGTGATCTTAACGATCCTCCTTTAGATGATAAAAGGACTTAAAAATAACATCTCAATATAACCATGACCTAGCCCCAGGTGTAAGGTCACACAGCTACCTAGAAACATATTTAGGATTCCCTTACCAACTTTGCTCAGACTGAAGAAGCTCCTTGGATAAGGAGCGAAACGTTTCCACTGAGAAAATAGAAATCCAGTTGACATGATTCAAGCTACAGACAATTCCACCTGGATGACTGAGAACCTTCATAGACATACTTCCTACAAACATAATTTTGAGGGTTCAAAGAGGGGAAAAGGAAAAGGGAACCATGCGGGACTGAAGTCAGTTCAGGCAAGCCAATATTAGATTTTGGATCATAATGGGTTTAAACCAAGACCAAAACCAATAAAGAATCAGGAGGAAATAAAGGATTCCAACACATGCTTGGTCTGGGACAGGACCAATTAGCGATGATGCTTTTGCAGGCTGCAGGCTGCTCTTCAATCACATGTTAGCACTCTCCAGAGTCTCCCAAAATTGTGCTGAAAAAAACACTGAATATTGGCCATGCGATTTGGGGTTTAAAAAAAAGAAAATGGTTGTGCTAAGCTTCTGCTAGGCTTAGCACACCTATTTTGGATTATGCCTCCCAAATGGTCCAATAATCATCTAAAAGGGCAAAAAGCTTTGGTCATCCTGCCTCCCTGGCGACCTCTTTGTATCAATGTTCTCAAAAAAGTTGTCCAAGCTCGTTTCCAAGTAAAGGCGTGGTGGGTCAGCGGGTAAGACGCCAGGCTTGTCGATCGGAAGGTCGCAAGTTCGGAGGTTCGAATCCCTAGCCCCGCGTGACGGAGTGAGCTCCCGCACTCGCCCCAGCTCTTGCCAACCTAGCAATTCGAAAGCATGCAAATGCAAGTAGATGAATAGGTACCACTTCGGTGGGTACGTAACGGTGTTCCGTGTGCGTCATGCTGGCCAGATGACCGTGGAAGCGTCCTCGGACAACGCTGGCTCTTCGGCTAACAAACTGAGATGAGCACCGGCCCCTAGAGTTGGACATGACTGCACAAATGTGCGGTGGGAACCTTTACCTTTACCTTCCTGCCTCCCTGGTGACCTCTTTGTATCAATGTTCTCAAACAAGTTGTCCAAGCTCGTTTCCAAGTAAAGGCAGGCAGAGGAGATTTAGGCTTTGAAATGAGAAGAGCAACAATGACAGTGGGAGACTTGGTGCGAAATCTTATAAAGAATGGTTGTAGGAACTGGGTATGTTCAGCCTAAATAAGGAGACATTATAGCAGTCTTCCAATCCCTGAAGACTTGTCACAAAGAAGAGGGTCTGGATTGATCCTCTGTGGTTTCTGAGGCAGGATAAGAACCAACGGGTGGAAGTTCTAGGAGAGAGATCCAAAGTCAAGATAAGGAATTTCCTGACCATGAGAACTGCCTCCTGGAGTCCTGGGGGCTTCATCACTGGAGGTTTCAAGCAAAGGTTGGGCAGCCATTTGTCTGTGATGGTCTGAAGTTTCCTGCCCTGGGGGGTGGTTGCACCAGAAGACCTCCAAGGCCCCTTCCAACCCTAGGATGTTATGAGTCTACAACAGAATATGAAAGGCGTAGCTCAAGTTAACATAATGAAAATGTAAAGAGGAAACCAACTTTGAACTTACACCGTTGCATCAACTAAGAAAATGTCTTCTGTGAGGTACAAGACATCCAGACCTACTAAAGGCAGGACTACAATTGCCAGCAAGGTAGGTTTCAGAGGGGTATGTTGGAGGGGGCAAAGGATGAAAGCAGTGCCATAAAATCACACTGCAAGGTCCATCCCTTTCCTGCATGTGTATCATGGCACTGCATGCACATAAGAAAGGACTGGAATTTGCAGCGTGCACAACCGTATTTTTTTTCATTTTAATAAAAGTGTAGGATCCTGCAGATGCCTCGGAAAGATCTGGTAGGCATAGGTATGGACCATAAAGAATTTTCACCTCTGCTAGATGGAAGTTTTTACTGACTTAAATCCTGCATTTCCCCCTTCTGCCAGTTCTCATTCAATTTGATAGAAGGAAATTTGCTTTGGAAAAGTCTTTCCATGGAGTAGAGTGTTTTGATGAAATTATCCTGGTTTCAGTGGTGTTCTTGCCCTGATGTAGTAACAAGCAGGCTCAAGAGCATGGATGAATGCCCTGCTTTTCATTGTCCAGTGATGCCTCCAACAGTCCCTGGTTTTCCATGCTTTCATTAAATCCCACGAGAAATCTCATGAGCAAATTTCTGCCTTGGAACTTTTCCAGGGGCAGATCTTTTGGCACCATTCAGAGGAACTCCTGTCCTTGAGAAACTGCTGGAGAACTTCTCTGCCTTGGAAGAAATCCAGAGAAATTGTCCACTTAGTTCCTTCACCCACCAAACCAGAAGAGCATTCTGAAAGGCTATGGTGTCTAGCAATCTAAGAGTCCTTGAGAGGAGCAGATCCCCCAAAATGATAAAGATGGCTTCTTTATACAAAGATAGCATGACTCATTCCTTTGGACACGTAAGGCATGCAACAGCTGCTTTTGCTTCCAACCTATCTTGTGTTTATTGGGCTTTATGAGAGCATTCACCCAATGCTTAACATGTAACAAGAGACTAAGTCTTGGGAAATGCATGGAAATTAATGCAGGACATCTGTTTGAGGGTGTCTCTTTCACTGTATAGTCAGAAAAGGGGAGAGAGGAAAGAAGACAGCAGGCAATAATTAATGCAAACGAAGAATTTCTCTCCTGGATTGCTAGGCTGTATTTATGAATTTGGGGGTATGTAGCTCCTGGCTGACTGATCTACACACAACAGGTGCTTTTCTGCGGAAAGAAACCTGAGTGCCTGTTTGTCATAGCTGAAAACAGTTGATGTTGCAGCAAGAATTATTCTGGCAAACTGAACGGGAAGACAAGACTAAATCCTGATTATTGCAGCCTGCAATACGGAGGTGATCATACACGGAGGTGTTCATGTTCACGGACTGCCTCTGGTACGGCACTTATTATCAATTTAAAAATATGAAGCTTAATCTAAAATCGTCCATTGCGACCACTCAAAGAACGTTATTCAAATAAAAGTTAATACGGCAGTGATTCTGCACATGCCATTGGCTTGCACACACAGTGCCTCCATCTTTATTACTAGCAGCTAGAAGTGACAACTGTGCTTAATTCACCAAAGTTTATGTTAGGTACAATGGAGCTGAGTTCCAGCCTATCTGGAGGGGGCCAGTTTGTGAAAGGCTGATCTAATCATATCAGAAGTTAAATATTACCACACATTTATATTTAAAAACTGAAAAAAAGGAGTTTGAAAACAGCAAGATGCTTCTCAGTGGATGGCAGACATTAAGCATAACCAGCTCCCAACATGTTTACTCACACAAATAGCATTTAGACAGCACTGCTGGCTTGGAAGAAGACACACCAAAGCGGGCATTGTATGATTAACAGTGACCAGCCTATTGTTTCCAAGACTTTTCTCTATTCCTGATCTGCAGTCTTTAGAGCAGTGTTTCTCAACCTTGGCCACGTTAAGATGTGTGGACTTCAACTCCCAGAATTCCCCAGCCAGCATGGTTGGCTGGGGAATTCTGGGAGTTGAAGTCCACACATCTTAACGTGGCCAAGGTTGAGAAACACTGCTTTAGAGAGACCTTAACCAATACTTTTTAATCAGCTGTCTGTCAGACTTTCTATAATCATTAAGATTATACAGTGCTTCAGAGACAAGTCCAAAAAGATACTTGAGAACACACAGGCCCATAAATGTTGCACCTGTCTGCACATTTCAAGCAGATGCGTCTTTTCCTGGGCTCACCTGACAGTTGCCGAGGGCAGCCGTGTGATCCTGGGAAAAGATGCAGCTGCTTTAAAGAGCTGCAAGCAGGTGTGACCTTTCATTCGTGCTCCCAAACACCTTTCTCAAATTATTACGAAGTGCAGCACAGCCATAACAATCACCCACGTGATCTACAATCTGTGTTCACGGACTGCTGGCATTTCTGTCAACAGAAGAGCCTCATCCATATTTAACATGGAAACGCAAACACTTGCCTAAGTACGCAAAATGTTTAGGGGGGGGGGGGGGGAGGCCTTGTGAGAATAGCCCTCCTGAAACCCGGAGATGTTTGAGCATGAAAATGCACAGAGTGCAACCTGAGAAGGAAGAAATGAAAGGCAGTATTTTAGAAAAAGGCAAGGTGAAACAGAAGCATTCCGAGATCTAACATTTTCTCATAGATTCCATTATGCTTCTGGTGGCACTCATAAATATCTTACATCAATGAATTTTATTAGTTATGTGCTTTCTAAAGTATGATGGGTTAGGGCAGGGGTCCCCAAGCTGTGGGCCGTGGAGCTCCCTCCTGCAAACCCCACCCCCTGGTGCGCGTGATTACCCCGCCCCCGGTGCGCGCGATTGGCTCCTGCCTGCAAACCCCGCCCCCCCGGTGCACGCGATTGGCTCCCGCCTGCAAACACCCCCCCGGGGCACGCGATTGGCTCCCGCCTGCAAACCCCTCCCCGGTGCGCTCAATTGGCTCCCACCTGCAAACCCCACCCCACCCGGTCCGTGGAAAAATTTTCTTCCACGACCAGTCCCTGGTGCCAGAAAGCTTGGGGACCGCTGGGTTAGGGAAGGTAACTTTTTTTAAGGGGGAAAAGATTGCAGGCTTCCAGAAAGCATCTGGTGGTGGACGACATGGACTGTGAGCCTGATCTGCTTTCGTTCTTCTTTGCAGTAACTATATGCATCTACCTTCCTGCACAGCTGCTTTCCCTCCATGGACTTCATTTCTGTCAGTCCTGATGTGAATTATTCTATTGGCACTAGCTTCTTCCACACGGCGGAGCCTGATCTGGCCCCAGGCCATGATTGGCATGTTGACGGTGGCATCTTCACACTAGGGGAATGTAGACCTGCGCCACGCTAAAACGAGGGGAAATTACCTGCCAGCAGGGTTGGGAATGACATATTGATAAAGTACTTAGCCCACATTATGCACTTCAGGATTCAGTGACATACCCGTATACTGTGTCTGCCTCGTCTTTCACACTGCAAGAATCGGCAACTGAATTCTCTTCTAGTGCAGCTCCTGGTCAGAAGCCATTGAAGAAAAGATGATATCAGAGACAGGACCGGCTTCGTCAGGAAGAAAAGGCAGAGCACGGAGCCATGTCAGCCCCTGAGATTGGCTTGGCAGGTTAAAAAGACAGCTTTCGATTTTTTGCACTTCCATTCCAATTAACTGACAGTAGCAGGCTACCAGCGAGATTAGCCAAAGCCGACAGAGACCCAGAGAATCACAGAAGAAGAGTACAGAAACGCAAGCCGAGAAAATTGTAGAGGATTGAGACCACAGGCCCTTCCATGGGAGAAGACAGTTTTATTCTTTTTGCTCTAAAGAATACGGACCAAAATCAGCAACACTGAGTGAATATCTGTTTTCTTGTAAAGATGGCAAGAGGGTTATCTCTGCTCCTAAGGAAACAGACCAGCATGTATGGGTGTGCTAGAAAGGCAGGAAAACCCAGAGGTAGAATTGCAAAAAGCTAAGAATTGATGACAGGCAGCCCTAAATCCAATTTTTCTGCTCCCCCTGAATTCCCTCTATCCAGTGAAGTTCTGTAATTCTCCTGATTCAGGAAACACACAAAAACTGTTTTGCAAGGGCTTCATATTTTAGAGCAGTGTTTCTCAACCTTGGCAATGTTAAGATGTGTGGACTTCAATTCCCAATATTCCCCAGCCAGTATGGCTGGCTGGGGAATTCTGGGAGTTGAAGTCCACACATCTTAAAGTTGCCACGGTTGAGAAAAACTGTTTTAGAGGATCACCCTACTTTTAAGGTTTAAGACAGACCCTAAAAAATAAAGGCAACTCCCAACTCCCTTAAAAAAAAACACAAGAAGAAACTGAAAATGGGCTTATTTACATGTCTGCCTACTGCATACGCAGGGGTGTCCAAGGAGGATCAAAAAATTCAAGATGGCATTCATGATTGTGGCATGAAAGCCTTGCCTTTTTTTCACACGTATTGCATGCACAATGCATATAAAAACCAATCAGGGCTTCAATCATACAGTTGCGGCCAACATCTTGATGTTTTTTACATGCTCCCTACGGATAACCCTGTATGTATAATCATGTTGACTACTGCAGCATTTGCCTCCCGAATAATTAGGCTGACCATACGTACCGTTTTAAATGGGACAGTACCGTTTTTTTCACATTTCCCAACTGTCCCGTTTTAATATAAATGTCAATTTTGTCCCGTTTTTTTTAAAAAAATAGCAAAATGTCAGGCATGGCAAGATTGATTCAGCCAAGATGCAATTATCATTTAAAAAGTGCTTGATTGAGGTGCCTGATGTTGGGTGAAACTAGAGAGGGGCAAGGAAGGCGGAAAGAGAGAGAGGGAGACAGAGAGAGACGGGGAGAGAGATCTTTGCCACCGCCTCTGCTCTGCTCTTAGCTGGTCGCTCTCTGCTCTCTGTTTATTTTATTAAAATGCGTTCAGGATGTGACCCCGCCCCCTTTTTTCAAGAGTGAAACTGATTATTTCTCCAGTTCGGCAAGACAGAGTCTTTCGTTTGGGATTGTGGGAGAGAGAGAAAGAGGGAGAAAAAAAAGCAGGAGGAGGAGGATGGAAGGCAGAAGGAAGAGAAGCCTTGCCGGGCGTGGAGTTTTTGAATCCTCCCTTCCCTGCCTCTCTTCTCTCCCCCCCTCCCCTCCTTCCTGCGATCCGTGATGTCACAAAGCCCGTGAGCTGTGCTTTCCCCATTTGCCTCCTGTCAAATACAGTCCCCCTCTATGTCTACCTAAATTTTTGTATGAGTTCTGTCACTGAAGAATAATTGTTAGCTCAATTATGTTCATGTAATAAAACTTTTTATTTATTTATTTATTTATTTATTTATTTACGCATTTATACCCCGCCTATCCCCTCCCTAGACGGAAGGCTCTAGGCGGCTTACATACATTGCAATTCATATTTATACATTCAATATTAAACAATGTTTACCGCGCGCTGAGGGAAGGGGTAAGGAACCGACTCTTCTTCAGTGGGTATTGGACTACAAGTCCCAGGATACCTTGCTTCTGAGTCGGCTGCTGACATCCTGGATGTTGCTATTCGGGATCTGTCGTCCTCCGCCGCCATTCACGGGATCTTCTTTGTGCCGAGGGCAACCCCCGACAGGACGCCAGCACATTTTCCCACGTAAGGTGGTACCCATTTATCTACTTGCATTAGCTTTCGAACTGTTGGGTTGACAGGAGCTGGGACAAGTGACGAGAGCTCACCTCGCCACACGGAGATTCGAACTGCCGACCTACTGACTGGCAGTCCTACAGCATCAGCGGTTTAACCCGCTGAGCTACCGCGCCGCGTTTTTCATTTTAATGAAAACAAAAATATTTTTATATATACAGTAAAATGTTAAAGGACCAGCAAATGGATCCTAAAAACTATTTAAAACTTTTTTATCATCTTACTTTTTCACGAATACGGAATATTACATAAGTTTAACCCCGTCCCATTTTTGCCATCCCAATGTCCCATTTTTGTCTCAAGGAAATATGGTCAGCCTACAAGTAACATAAAGTGAGGTCCTCGGCTGCCCAAAATATTGGTCATCCCTGAACTCCCAAACACAGAATTCAACATCCTGAAAGTATAAACCGGTCTTTACCCCACTCTGCTGTTCTCCAGGTGCTTGGGACTCCAACTCCCAGAATTCCTCGCTGCTTGGAATTCTGGGAATTCCTGTCCTAGCATATTTAGAAATTATCAGGTTGGGAAAGATGGGAGACCACCAAGATTACAGACTACAGTAGGGGATTTAAAAACATCCTGGAAAGAAACAATGGCAAAGTGATTCCAAAGTATATGGATATTTTCATGAAATCACCAATAGTCAAGCTTGACTCAAGAGAGACTATACCCCCCCCCCCCAAAAAAGGGTGGAGCAAATACAACGGTCAAACTACAGGTTGTCCTTGTTGCGCGACTACAATTGGGACCAGCAACTCAGTTGTTAAGCGAAGCGGTTGCTAAGAGAAACGGCAACTGTGCTTACGATCTTACTTCAGCTTTCCTTTGCTTTACAGACCTGCGAAGTTCATCAATGCAAGGATTGGTCACAAAGTTTCTTTTTCATCACTGTCATAACTGCAAATGATCGCTAAACAAGGCAGTCACTAACCGAGGACTATCTGTAAAGGAACACTGGCTACGTTATTTAATCAGATTTCCTTGATTTGCCTAAATGAGACAAGTGCACAATTTTGTTTCCTATTATTTTTTTTTCCTTTTAGCACAAAGTAGGCATAAAACAAGCGAAGCAAAGGTTTGCAAAGATGGGCTTTATTAAGACCTTTCAAAATAAGGGGAGGTTAATCGTTGGAGATAATGACATTCTTAGAAAAACCCAGAAAAAAATGTTACTGAAAGTTTCCTTCTCCAAGCAGACCAACACGAAAGTGTTCCTTTAAAATGAAAAAGGAGCAGGGAAAAGTCAATGATTTCAGCCTGAACGCACACGGCACCGAGCTCTTAGTACAACACGAAATGAGGCTGCAATGGCAAATATAATAAATTTGGAAAAGAGGAATGGGCTAAGTGTTTTCCTACAAATGCATAAGCATATCCCATTTGGAAAACCATTTAAGCACATTCTTTCCTTTCCTCTGTGGTGCACCATCCCTTGCATTTGATCTCTCCTCTAATGAGTAATAACAATGTTTATGTTTCTTCATTACCACATAGTAAATCCAAGAGCTTTACTCCAGTTCTCAACCAGGAAGAAGATATCAGGAGCAGAGGAAAAGAAGGGTTGAATTTCTGTACTGTAAATCAGAAAATACCTTGATTTGATACAGACCATACGGAAAAGGCTGAAAGAAAACGGGTTATCTAAGTGGCCATCAATACTTATTGCCCATTCAATTCCTAGTAGACTCTGAGTGGAATACAAGGTCAAAGGAAACATTTTTTTTAAAAAAAGTATATAGAATTAAAATAATATGATCCAAAAAAAATTCAATAACATCATAGGTGCCCCAAGAAACTACACAAACTAAGTTAAGGGCCAAACGCAATGTGCCTCAAATTTCCCCTTTGGTTTCTCTCAGGGTCCCTGTCTCACCTGACTCTCTTTGAAAAACCCTTTGAATTAAAAATAATGGGAAGCTGGACACAGCTTCCAATGCCACTTTATTTCCAGGAAGGTTCCTGGGCCCCATAAGTATCCTTCGGAAATAAAAATGGTGGGTGGTTGCAACTTGGGATGTCTTAGGAAATGTGCCCCCCACCTGTCCAGAAAAGGTAATTAAGGTGATAGAGAATTTCCTATGGGGTGAACTGAGCTGGGAGATTGCTGTCATCAGTTTGCTTACATTGCGATTGGCCACGCCCATTACGGCTGCCATTTTATAGATAAACCTCCCATTTGGGGCAGGGAGTTCATTAGGCAGGCCTAGTCTTGGCTGAAAAGTCATATACAGGATGGGGAGGAAATTAAGATTAAATGGGAATTTGACCATCCCCAGCCTGACGTGTCAGCTATTTAAAGTAGACCAGGTCAGACAATGGACATCATAAGAAATACTAAACTCTACTTTATTGATATGGGCTGTAATAATAGAATCTTGAAAGCCCAGCAGTGTTTTCCCTTCCTTCCCTCTTATACCAAAGAGAGTCAAGGTGGGGTAAATCTTGAGATTTTTTCTCACACTTTCCTGTTTTCCTGGGCTAAGCTGATGTTTCTGTAATGGCTGCTGCATATTTTCTTCTGCTATTATAATTCCCATCCATGATGGGAGGGAAATTATGGAAACATGCCCAATATACTTGAAGGGCATCAGGATGCAGAAAACTCATATTTCAGAATCGTTATGCAAAGTCATTGTCTCTGTCTATATGGGATGTTTAAATATCATGAACTTGGCAGAAGCCAACTGAAAGCCCTGACAGAACAATATATAATCAAGGGAAGAACATGTCACTAATTGGATATATAGGCCCCAGAACATATGTCTCAGAAGAAAGGCAGGACATAAATATAGTAGTGGTGATGGTAGCAGTGGTAACAACATGTTGAAATGGGAGCCTACTTAAACTCTACCCCAGAGCTTTCCAAACTTTTCATGTTGGTGACACACTTTTTAGACATGCATCATTTCGCGACACACTCTTACAGCAGGGCATCATTTCGCGACACACTCTTACAGCAGGGCACAAGGCAGGCACTAGGACCTGCGCGGAATCACAGCAGGTTTGGAGGCAGCAGCAGCCGCGACACACCCAGACACTGCAGCCGACACACTAACATGTCGCGACACACAGTTTGGAAAGCTCTGCTCTACCCTAAGGGACTAGCAAGACATGTCTTTAAAGACTCTCTTTTCAGATCCAAGGCTACAGTTCAGTATAAGACTTAACGCACCTATGCCAGGCTTCCAGTCTGGATTGGGGTCTCCATGCCTGCTCTTTACTATTTAATTGTATCTTCTAAATTTGCTAATGATATCTCATCAAGTCTGGTCCTGAAAGTGTGTCTCACTCCTTTGAGAAATGCAATTCCATGGTAGGGGTTACTGGCTCTCATCTTCTATTCATGGAAGAGAGATTAACAAGAATTGTAATGATCAGGGATATTGAAACTCTAGGGACAGTAGAAGTTGGGGGCTTTTGGTTGGACAGAGTGCACGGACGAAATGAGGTTAAACAGAGGGTTAAAGCAACATTTCCTGACTGGTACAAGCCTTCAACTCCCTCACTCATCTAGGAAGCTGCCACGTCTAACTAGCAATAACAGCCCAGGCTTCTGAGTAATACATACAGTATCATTTGCAGTGATGACACCATGACACACATGACAGCATCATGGCTTCTATTAGACACCTATGGATATGAGTCAAATAGATATGTTTTCATTACTCTTTAAAAAAGGTAAAGGTTCCCCCCGCACATTTGTGCAGTCGTGTCCGACTCTAGGGGCTGGTGCTCATCTCCGTTTGTTAGCCGAAGAGCCAGCGTTGTCCGAAGATGCTTCCGCGGTCATGTGGCCGGCATGACGTGCGCGGAACGCTGTTACCTTCCCACCGAAGTGGTACCTATCTATCTACTTGCATTTGCATGCTTTCGAATTGCTAGGTTGGCAAGAGCTGGGGCTAGTGCGGGAGCTCACTCCGTCATGGGGGGCTAGGGAATCGAACCTCCGAACTTGCGATCTTCCGAACGACAAGCCTGGCGTCTTACTCGCTGAGCCACCATGCCCCCATTCATTACTCTTACTAAGACCCAAGGTTGACCAAAATATATCATTGGCGATCACTCGTAGCCGAGTAAGATTGTCTTCCAAGGGTAAAATTTTAACAGTGGATCCGTAAGTGGCTGTAAAAGAAGACGCTTCCACGGTCATGTGGCCATGACGCACGCGGAAAACTGTTACCTACCCACCGAAGTGGTACCTATTCATCTACTTGCATTGGCATGCTTTCGAATTGCTAGGATGGCAAGAGCTGGGGCTAGTGTGGGAGTTCACTCCACCTAGTTGCTAAACCCTAACACTAAAGAGGGACGGCTGAGATGGAGTTGTTGTGACTGAGGAACATAACTCAATCATCCACTACTAATCACCTGATTGGTGAGTCAGCCGCACCTTAAGCCCCTCCCCCTCCGAATATGTGTTCAGCAAGCAAGCAAACATATACTCCACTTAGGCAGAGGAAAACCCACAGAGCTTCACTCAATTCACCATACAGCCTGCCTTAAGCTCCGCTGAACGCTCTACCAACCCCTGGGCAAAGCTGTATGTCAGCACAGTACAATATGGGAAACCAGTCATTGAGTTGCCCAAGAGGTATAGAATACCAATGTCAATCATGTATTTTAATTTGGGGACAGATGTTTACATGCAGTACAACACACACAGAGAGAGATGACACATCAATGGACACAACGTCAATGCTGCAGAAGAGAAATTGCCGGAGGGTTTTGTCTTGCCTTTCAGCGCAGCAAACCTGATGAATAATGGACTTCAGATTTGAAAAAGGAATTAGTTAATTGAAGCCAACTGGAAAACTGATTTGGTGGAAAAAGCGAACAGCAGAACTTAGATGAATTGTCAAAAAATCTGATAAAGGTGAAAGCAGAATTTATTTGTCTGTGGATGTTGTCCCACGTGGAGTTCCTTACCACACTGCTTTCCTTTTCAAAGATTACACCTGCAGAACAGCCAGCTCCAACCTAGTGAACTCCAGGAATGATGTTGTAGTCCAACACAGTTGGGGAAAGCTAACTTGGCATCTGTAAGCCTACAGTCTGCTTCTCCTTTTCGGTTCAGTGGCTGGATTCACACAACCTGCTAAAGCCAGAACCAAATAAATCACAAACCGCAGGACAACTTTTAGCTTAGCGTATAAACCAGGGGTGGGGAACCTTTTTTCTGCCAAGGGCCATTTGGATATTTATAACTAGGGACCGGGGTGGGGGGCGGGGTTTCTGGGATTTCCGTGGACCGGGGGCCGGAGTTTGCGGGCAGGAGCCAATCACAAGCACTGGGGGGCGGGGTTTGCGGGCAGGAGCCAATTGCATGGAAGGGGCGGGGTTTGCAGGCGGGAGCTCCGTGGGCCTTAGGCGGGAGCCCCGTGGGCCTGACGTTGCCCACCCCTGGTATAAACCCATGTCACAAAGGCAGGGATGCTGTGGAAGCTTGTAAATGGCTGGCTCAGGTTATCAACGCCTGGAACTTATGAAGCTCGCCTATGATGCAAGGCAAAGATTCTGTCTGCAAGTTCAAAAATCTGGTTTGTATTTTATTAGAGCTGGAGAAGAGCTCCATTTTTTTCCCAGTACAACTTCTCCATCGCTGCAGTGGCCAAGTAGAATAAAAGTCTCTTTTTCTCTCTCTTGACCTCCTCCCTAAACATGCTTAACCGGGGGGGGGGGGGGGGGAGAGTGGGAAAGGTTAGTATAATGTAGTAATAACAAAACAAGAGCCAGTTGGCCCAGGGGGATTTGATTTAGCCCAAAACAGACTCAGCTTTACATTGAGTTAAACTAATTCTATCCAGGCAGTCATGATGTGGGGATATCAGAAGCCACTCTGTTGACTCATTTGGTCCTCTCTAGTCCTCCAAGAAAAAGAGCGGGAGGGAGAGAGTATCTGAAAAAGCAAGCCTCTGCATCACAGAGCATAGAGAATATACCCCCAGGCACTTATTAAAAGCAGTGGGCAAGCTGTATCTGAGAGCTAGTTTGGTGTAGCGGTTAAGGCTCCAAGCTAGAAACTGGGAGACTGAGTTCTAGTCTTTCCTGAGCTGGGCATGACTTTGGGACAGTCCCTGTCAGCCCTTCAAGGTAGACCAGACTAGAAAACCAAAATCATGCAGGCTAATATTACTTTTATTATCAAGCTATTGTAACAGAATCATGCAAGTCTGAATGTGCTTCCCCCCTCCCTCCTTTTATCTTTGTGAGAACTAAGGGGAGGTCTGCCTGAGCGGCTTTCTCAAGTTACAGTTCTGCCCCAGACTCAACTTTCTTTTGTCTGACCATTCTCTTAGTAGCAGCTCTTTCTTCTGTTCCTCAAGGTTATTCCTTCTGCCCATTACAGTCTGTTGGGGTTTGTATATACCCAGGAATTTACAGTTAGATAAATTATACTGGAGAGGCTTGATATCTAGGTGAGAGGGGAATTATTCTGCAAGTCACCCAATTAGCAGCCATTGTTGTAGGGATGATGTGGCAGTGTATGACTCATACTACAGGTGCTAATAGTTTAGTTGGGTGTGGCAGATGATGAGAGTGGCCTATAATGTGATTGGTCAGTTTATGTATATAAGCAGAGGAGTCTGGTGTTCTTTCTTCTCGTTGCTGATTGAAACTTCTCATCGCTGTATTGCTGTATCATTTGTTACTGCTGTTGGATGTATTTGGACTACGTATGTATATAAAGTAAATAGGCTATTTTATCTAATCTCTGTTTGAGCGTCTATTTACTGCATAGAACGTGGATCCCTGGTGTCTTGGAAAAAGTAGCAGGCCGCCCTACGGTGCGCACTCTGACACAGTCCCTCTTTCTCAGCCCTGGGAAGAAGGCAGCAGCAAACCACTTCCAAAAATCTTGCCAGGAAAACTGCACCAACTCTAGCAGTTGCCAGAGTCAAGACTGACTCAAAGGCACCAAAACAAAACAAAAAAAAAGCCATATCTACTGCTGATTGGTGTGGGGTGTGGTGGCTCAGCGGGTAAGACGCCAGGCTTGTCGATCGCAAGTTCGGAGGTTCGAATCCCTAGCCCCGCGTGACGGAGTGAGCTCCCACACTAGCTCCAGCTCTTGCTATCCTAGCAATTCGAAAGCATGCAAATGCAAGTAGATTAATAGGTACCACTTCGGTGGGTAGGTAACAGCGTTCCACGTGCATCATGCCGGCCACATGACCATGGAAGCGTCTTCGGACAACGCTGGCTCTTCGGCTAACAAACGGAGATGAGCACCGGCCCCTAGAGTCGGACACGACTGCACAAATGTGCGGGGGGAACCTTTACCTTTTTACTGCTGATTAGTGGACTAGTAAGGAACAGACTAAGGGGGCGTGGTGGCTCAGTGGGTAAGACACCAAGCTTGTCGATTGGAAGATCGCAAGTTCGGAGGTTCGAATCCCTAGCCCCGCGTGACAGAGTGAGCTCCCACACTGGCCCCAGCTCTTGCCATCCTAGCAATTCGAAAGCATGCAAATGCAAGTAGATTAATAGGTACCACTTCGGTGGGTAGGTAACAGCGTTCCGTGCGCGTCATGCGGCCACATGACCGTGGAAGCGTCTTCGAACAACGCTGGCTCTTCGGCTAACAAACGGAGATGAGCACCGGCCCCTAGAGTCGGACACGACTGCACAAATGTGCCGGGGGTACCTTTACCTTTTTTTAAGGAACAGACTAGTGATTTAATGAAGTATTTCTTGTACTTCCATGATGCAAGAATACTAAGCGCTTCCAGGTAAAAGCAGATGGGGACCCTGTATTCCCAAAATGGTGGCCTTTGACCCAGTTACTGATTGTATGCTGCCAGATCAGGATGAGCAAGTTGTGAGAATCAGGAGTTATCCTCTCCCTCTCCCTCTCCCCCTCCCTCTCCCCCTCCCTCCCATCCATCCATCCATCCATCCATCTCTCTCTTCTCTCTCTCCACATCCTTCATTGTTGCCACATTAAGTTCTGCTAAAGCAGTATGTCAGACATCTTGGGGAAATGTAGCTTTGCTGTATTACCTTCGTGATGATGTCCTCTTCTTCAACCTTACCACCTTTAGCCATCCTGTGATTTAGTCATCCTGCGATTGCCTTACTACCTGAAATAGCTCTCTTTCTCTTCCCAAACTGATTTCTTCAGCATGCCTACAATCTTTGCCCCTTATAACAATGACAGATGCTTGCATTTGATCAAATTAATCCCTTGCTGCCCTTTCCATTTCAGTCATTCGCACATCACCATCACCACCAACAACATTGTTTTACACTGAATCGTCAACCTGAGGCAGAATCTTCTCAGCTTATGCCTTAAGGAACCAGGTATGGGTATGGTGCATAAGCCAATTGTATAAGTGGTTTTATTCTTTGCATTAAGCCATGATTTGTTTAATAAGCTACAATGATGGGTTCAGTTATCACGCTAAGTCATAAATCCAAGGTTGACAAACAACAATGGTTAGGGTCACACAACACACATTACACCCAACCAACCAAGCCAACATAGCATTCCCCCAATATGTTGAGAGTAGACAAGTGCCATTATTCCAGCCAATGACAACAAGAAGCTTTATTAAGGGGTGGGTTATCATACGTACATAAGCAACTAATGGTTATTCTGTATTTTTCTGGATTTGGGGGTGTGGGTTTATGGGAGGAAGAATCTGATTGGGTGTGTTAAGCCTATTTTAGAGTTTACAGTATTGTTTTTGTATATACCCTGCTTCAAAATTATTTGAAACCAATTACTGGCTAGGGTGACTGCAAAGATCTCTGTACTTTGGACCAGAAAAAGGGTTCTTTCTATTTTGTTACTCTAGCTTTCTCACCAGCCATTTTTACTCTAAAACAAAGTTTTATGACTTCACTTTCAATTCAACACTCTTATGTGCAAGATTAATAAAATAGTTCTCTTGTTCCATAGCAGGCAAAAAAGGCCATTGCCAGAATCCAGTAGAGTCATTAATCTTAAAGAACAAAGACTTGGTTACTGAATGAAAATGATTAGCAAGGTCAGCAGCAAACAGAATGTTGTGAGTTGCTTCTGGGTTTTTTGGTACTGTTTCAAAAGCTGCTTCCTCTTCTTCTCCCCATCCCCCCCACAACTAGAGCCATAGGTTCATCCATAGCTGACAAGATCTTAACTAGCTTGTAATTTTACAGTCAACCAAATTGAAACAAATGGCAAGAAAAGGTCTGCTATAATTCACTATTTGCCACCTGTACACAAGGCGTCAAAGTACCATCTGCTAGAAATTAGTCCATGAATTATCAGTGTCACAAGAGAAACTGCAGCTCAGCTTCATCAACATTCTAGATGAGCTTCACTATGAGTCCCATCATTCTCAGGCGGCATTGCCATTGGTGATTATGGAAACCGTGGTCCATGCCAGCTGGACGTTATTTATTTATTTAACTCATTTATACCCTGCCCATCTCGTATTACGACAACTCTGGGCGGTTTACAGTTAAAAATCAAAAATTAAAATATCAATAGAATAAATACAATATAAATATAAATCCATAGATATAAAAAAGCAAGATATAAAATGTATACCAATCGAAGAGCCTGGCAATGAAATGTCTGCAAGAAAACAACAAGGCTCAGAGAGCACCAAGGACTCCATAAAATGTATAGTCCGAGATGGTGAATAAGGTGTTATCATTGGCCCCATCAGGGTGCCAACCACCCCCATGATTGACTATCCCCCCTCCCACCCCAAGCGACGTGGCACAACCAAGTTTTCACCCCCTTTCAGAAATCCGGGAGAATGGGGGCCTGTCTCACCTCTGGGGGTAACTTGTTCCAAAGGGTGGGGGCCACAGCAGAGAAGGCCCTCCTCCTGGACCCTGCCAATCGACAATCTCTCATGGACAGGGTCCGTAGCATGCCCTCTCTGCCTGACCGGGTGGGACGGGTCGATGTAATGGGGATGAGGCGTTCCCTCAGGTAACCTGGCCCCATGCCATGTAGGGCTTTAAAGGTGATAACCAACACCTTGAATTGGACCCGGAAGCAAACTGGCACCCAATGCAGCTCGCGCAGCAACGGTGTTATATGTGCCCTCCTTGGGGCTCCTAAGACTGCTCG
Organism: Charina bottae; assembly: GCA_023362775.1. Lineage (NCBI taxonomy): Eukaryota > Metazoa > Chordata > Lepidosauria > Squamata > Charinaidae > Charina > Charina bottae. Next base: position 41,730,811 of record JALMGJ010000008.1, read on the forward strand.
CGCAGCCGCATTCTGAACCAGCTGTAGCTTCCGGATACTCTTCAAGGGTTAGTGGAATTGTAGTTAGAACACCAGACCGCTAAGTTGGGAATGTTTTCTGTAGTGGCTTCAGATATGTGTCACTTTCCTTGCTCAATAGTAAATCCGTTGGGACTGTTGCTGTTGTACCAGCCTCCCTGCTGCATAGCAACCTCCCTGCCTGAGCTCCTTGACTCCATCTTGGGGCTGGCAGTGGAGTTCCCCAGACTTATGGTTCTGGGGGACTTCAATCTGCCTTCTCTGGCCATTCTGTCTTCTCTCAAGCTGCCTTCTCTCAACCATTCAAATGCTGATTGTTGCCTAAAGAGCCCTATACGTTACCATGTTGGTGCCTTATCCAAATTAGTCTACCATTCTGTCATGTTATTGAGAGAGGTTGCTGTCCCGAGTGAACCAAAAAGGGTGTCAGACAGAAGAAAGGCCTTATCAGCTATCAGGTCCCAACTCTACAGAAGACAATGCCCCTAGAGATAAGTTTGGCCTCTTCCCTCCTGACTTTTAGGAACCTTCTGGAAATTTCATTTCAAGCAGGCCTTCAAGGCCTAGTGGGGAAAGTGGGTGGCCATCTTGTATTAGTTTTATTGACGTCGCTGCTTATTTGCCAAGATTGCTGTTGAGATTCTTGTACCCCACCCAGTGTCCCACGATTGGGGCAGTCTAAAAGTTAAATGAATAAATAAATACCACCTCCTGTTTATTTCAGGGGTTGCAAGTACTGGCACTGTTGTGTATACGGCTGTTAAGAGGTGGCCATGGCTAGCAAATACTCTTGATCTCTCTTGCAATCTCCATGGGTAATAATTAAAAAGAGATTACTACTGATCAATAGTTTTAATTTCAGTCACAGACTCTCAAGGTTGCTCTGGCTCAGTTGAAGGAGGAGGAAGAGGGAGGAAGACAGCAAGGCAGAAATAAGAAGTTTAAGTGTGCAAAGCATTATTATTATGCCCTATGTATTTTGAATGAAACTGTTCAATGAAAATGAAACAGGGGTACTGCAAACATAACATTGGGTGTTCTTATGCCATTTTACATATGCTGTTGTCATGCAATGCCTGGACAGGAGATTTAACTTGAAATACTTAAGGCTTAATGACACTGGTGTCTGTGGGGAGACAAAGGGAGGGGGGAGTGACAACACTTTTGTTGCAACATTGCAACTCCTCCCTTCCTTAAGTACTGGCGTGCAATGTTGCAACACAAATACAAAAGAGTAGAGCCTTTTTAATAGTTAGAGAACCTGTCCCCAGTAGTTAATAAATCTGGATCTAGGTCTTATGAGTGAAATAAATTGATCAAAACTGTGGACTTCAATCCACCAGATGTGTTGGTGGCTAAGAAAATAGAGAGCATATAAAATTATACCACAGCCCCAACTCTCCTTCCTCAAACTCAGAAAATTCAAGCCCCAATCACATCCTTGGTATAATCACACCTATTCTGCCTCATTATCTTGTCTATAATGACCCTTATCTCCCAAAGTTTGCAAGCAACTGATGATCCATGGAAAACCCTATGTATGTATGTATGTATGTATGTACGTACGTACATATGTATGTACGTACGTATAAGACTCCACAAACAAACTGGGCTAAATCTCCAGAAAGAACATATGGACTTGAGAAGATAACAGAACTGAGAGCAGAGTGTCTATGCAGAACACAAAGGGGAACTCAGCAGAAAGCAGGAAAGAAGATGCAAATATAGACAGATTTTCTGACACATCTCCACATCCAACTTACCTATCCCATAATACTGCACGGTGACTTAAATTGCCAGAAGTTTGAACCTTCAGAGAAACCAAGGTAGGCTTAGTCAAATTAGATCAGGTCTCTGAAGCTGAAATCATAGTACTCAGGACAACGAACAGCTCCCAGGGGATCCCACTGACTGACCGACTCCCTCTTATTTCCACTATAGACAGATATTGTCTCAGCAGAGATCTGAAGTCACCTGAGGCCTTAAAAATTAAAGATCTGTACTGGTTCACCTCACCCCCAGGAGCAACCCAATGAGGTTGGTTTGTTTTTAAAGGTTCTTGCTCATTTTGCTTCCACTGGGTTCTCCAAGAAGGTGCATTTTGAGCCATCTTCTGAGTCAGTAGATGAAGATAGGGTGACCTCTGGTTGAGAAAGCTTGAGAAGAGGTATTAGAGGTACTCTCTGGATGTGAAGTCTCTAGCTTGTTCTTTCCTGATACTTCCTCAGAATATTATGAGACCCTGGAGTTGGAACCCATGGCACAGTCTTTCCAACAGCTGAAAGGACTAGTTGCTACCTAGTGGACTTTCACTTCATCTCATCCTAAATATCCAAAGCAATTCACAATTCTGTCAAAATGATGACTTGTGCATCATAGTATCATCATGCACATGATGCAATTTTGTACTTACATCAGAACATCTGACACAAATATACAAGTCACATCATTTACATGGTGGCATGAAGGTGTCATGATGCCATGACGCATGGGTGATCGTTTGCCTCCCATTGCACCCCAGATGTTCCTGAATCTGGCGATTCCCCAGATCCAGCAGGCAAGAGATTCCAAAGGCAGCTGCACACAGGGACCCCAGAGGCCAGCCAGCAGTGGTCCCTTCTCTCCATCAGCTCCTAGTCAATTCCTTTTACTCCATTTACCTTTTAACCAGGAAAAAGGCAATCTATCTTGCAGCTCAAAAGACTCCAACTATTGCATAATCAACAGCCTTGTACCAGGTTCTCAGAAGCCTTCCAAACTTTTTCATCAGATTTAAATTATGAATCTGCCAGCATGAGAAATTCAAATGCAAGGCTGGAGGGAGCTGGTTAATCACATTATGATTAATTGATTAAATTTAAATGTAATTATATTTAAATATGGGGTTTTTTTGACTTGGACCCATCTACTTCATGGAATATGACCCTGGCAGAGGACCAAATGAACCTGTCATCCAGGCTGCCCTGGATTAGAGACAGTCAAACCTGAATAATTCATAACTGAGGAAGCATATCCTACCTGGCCCTTACACTGGTTCCAGACTGAAGATAAGCAAACAGCAGGCATTTTCTTAACATTCTTGGTTCCTACTGTTGCATACTTATATATTCTTTCTTCTGCTAATTAGTTTAAGACTATAAAATAAAAATAACATTCTTTGTGAACCTAAGGGCAGCACTCCACCATAGCTTATATTCATCATCATATAGAACATCCACTTGTTTATTTGTTTAAATAATGCATTTTCCCCCTCAGTATTTTTGACATATATACATACATCAATATGTGAAAATCTTCACTTGGTTTGTTCTTTCCCCAATTTGCTATGTTCTAAAACAAGGAGAGATGACATAATGATTATGCTCTTTTCAATAACCAGCCCAAATGGATGAGATGGAAAAAAACAACACAACAGGAAGGAGAAAAGGCGAGAAAGCAATTTCTGTGCAATGATGAGAGAGAGAGAGAGGTGAGGACAAGAGATGCATAATGTCCCATTTCAATCTGCGTTCCTTCCAATTTTCATAAGGTAGCCAAAAGCAGTTGAGGCAGTACAGAGTGATGGGAATAAATCGTTACTGTCTTGAAACAAACAAACCTGACTGATTGCATGAAAATCACATCTTCATATATCTGTTATCGCCTTTGATCAAAAGGGAGGGTTTGTTTGGATGCCAAGTCTCAAAAAGTTGGAAGGAGAGCTTTGTAAGATGCAGCAGGAAAAGCCTTTGGGGAAAATGTCTTAACATTATCAAAAGCATGGAAGCAAAAGCTAACAAATAGAAACATGACTGACTTTTTTATGTAAATGAGTGTTGATGGTAGTTAAAAAAAGAGTGCTTTGTTAAAACATATGCACTGAATTAATAAACGTTAGAAAAAGCTGAAAGCAGAGGTTACGTTCAAAACATCTGCAGAGGTTCTCCTTCAGAAAACTGCCCCGTGTCCACCAAGCAGCATTCCGTTGGCCTGTCTGGGCTGGCTTTGGAGCCGATGCCATTCCATTCCCCAGTAGGACCCTAAACCGAGCAACTCGCCTACGCCAGCCTGAAAATGGCACAGAAAGTCCTTCCCTGTAAATGGCATCCAATTGTGGCATCCGATGTGAGGGTAAATGGAACCCACCGTGATGGAGAGATGGGGCAAGAGAAAGCTACTCTACCGAAGCAACGAGAGAGAGAAATGCCTCCCTTCTTCTGTTCTCCTTGGCCAAAAAACCCAGCAGAGGCTGAGGATGGCATAGGAAAACGACCTTCGCACCCAAGCCTCTGAGCCGCTTAGGGAAGCTGAGTTTTCAAAAGGAGAAAGAAACTGCAGCCAGAGACAAGTGGCAAATTGTGAAACTTTTCAACAGGGCTGCCCTCAAGTCAACCACAGCCAGAGTCTTAAAAGAGTGGCTGAAAATGTAATCCAAACCAATGGGGAAATAAAGAAAGCCAGCCTGGTTAAATGAAAAAGTCTCTGGGCATCTGCCTTGCAAAAAGCAGAAATGTCCTTGTTAATATTTGATTGAAGGGTTACATCTGTCCTGCTATTCTCGGCGCCTTCTGCTGCAAAGGAAATTTCTTTGGTCATCTCTCCAGGCATCACTTCTCTCTTTCCACATACTCACACACACACTTATCCCTGAATTGTGCTCCACACCCCATTACCTTGCCCGTTTTTGAAATGGGGGGGCAAATTAATTAATGCCCCTCGTACTGTAAAACTTTATTAGAAAAGCGAGGAGGTAACACTTCCCAATGAACAAACCACGAACGCTGAAAGGTTATTCCACTCTGTGTCCCTGACTCTACTTAAGAAGTCACAGTACTATAGAAAAAATTCAGGACTGCAAAAAATTAGATGGATAAAAAAAAAAAAAAACAGGAACAATTTTCCAGACCTGATTTTTATAAATATGTAGGTCAAGGTACCAGTTATGATAGACAGTATAGTATAGAGAAGAGGGGCGTGGTGGCTCAGCGGGTAAGACGCCAGGCTTGTCGATTGGAAGATTGCAAGTTTGGAGGTTCGAATCCCTAGTCCCGTGCGATGGAGTGAGCTCCCGCACTCGCCCCAGCTCTTGCCAACCTAGCAATTCGAAAGCATGCAAATGCAAGTAGATTAAGAGGTACCACTTCAGTGGGAAGGTAACAGCGTTCCACGCGTGTCATGCGGCCACATGACCGTGGAAGCGTCTTCGGACAGCGCTGGCTCTTTGGCTAACAAATGGAGGTGAGCACCGGCCCCTAGAGTTGGACACGACTGCACAAATGTGCGGGGGGAACCTTTACCTTTTTATAGTATAGAGAAGACGATTGAACAAGGGCTGTTCTGTATAAGCTGGACCGTGTTAGATGTAGGTGCTATGGAGATACGTCTTCCTTTGGTTCTTTTCTTTTTTTAGCTGATTACACTCTCAGATTTAGCTGTTAGTTTTGTCTCTGGCTGATACTAGAGGCCTCGAGACCACCCCTTAAGGGAGGCTTTTATCTTTTTTGTTAAGTTGTTATATTTGCTTCTGACCACTAGGAGGCATTACATGACTGGTTTCACCCTTGCATTGGGCCTCATTAGGCATAGGTAGCCTCCACAGATTAGATCTGGTGTGTGGGTGTGCGTGTCTTCAATCCTTAGCAGGATTTGAACCCATAGGCCTTGCACCTGAGAACTATATTGATGACTCTGTTGTGTTGGATCAGAGCTTTCCAAAATTTTCATGTTGGTGACACACTTTTTAGACATGCATCATTTTGCGACACACTCTTACAGCAGGGCACAAGGCACTAGGACCTGCGCGGAATCACAGCAGGTTTGGAGGCAGCAAGGCACAAGGCAGGCACTAGGACCTGTGCAGAATCCTGGCAGGGCAGGTTCGGAGGCAGCAAGGCACAAGGCAGGCACTAGGATCTGCGCAGAATCCTGGCAGGGCAGGTTTGGAGGCAGCAAGGCACAAGGCAGGCGCTAGGACCTGTGTGGAATCCTGGCAGGGCTCGGAGGCAGCAGCAGCCGCAACACACCCAGACACTGCAGCCGACACACTAACACATAGCTTTCCAAACTGTGTGTCGCGACACTTTAGTGTGTCGCAACACACAGTTTAGTGTGTCGTGAAGCGGCGGTGGGGGCGTGCACGGCGGCGGCGCAGGAGAGCGCATGGCGGTGGTGTGTGCAGCGGCAGCGACGGCAGCGGCGCACCATCAGCGCTTCCGCGTTTTAGCGAGGCCACCACCGCTGCCACCACCACCATGCACGACGCACCCCCCCTGCCACCGTACACGCCCCTGCCCCCACACGTGCCCCCGCCGCCATTGGTGTGTCGCCAACGGCAGCAGTTTGGAAAGCACTGCACTAACGTGTCCTGACAGAGTTTGGAAAGCTCTGATCTAGATGATCATGAAAGGGCAGCAGAGGGATAAAGAAAACTGTTGCTCCTTGCTGCTCTCTAGTGGCCACCCAAATATTTGCAGCCCAGATACAGTAGCCCTACCACAAGCACTATGCTGCTCTCCAGAATCTCTGCCTCTCTTGACTTTAATTTTCCTTTAAGCATCTTTACGCTTAAAGATATGGGACATTGGCATGCTGTGAAGTGAAGCAAAGTGCCAGTCTCCAGCAGTATCTCCTTTGATGAGAACGTCATGGGTGCCTGGAAATAAATGTAGGGGTGGCTGCAGCTCAGCACTTTCTTTGAAAGTCTTCTCACTTGCCCCCCCCGCCCCCCCAAGATAAACTGGCATGATAGAGTAGGCTGGAAGAGTGTGGTAGAGAACCTCACCCAAGTTCCTTATGATAAACGGGTATTTTTTAGCACCAGGCCTCTTGGGAATAGGCACAGACCCTGATCTGATCTGCCATTTTGTGGGACTATCCACAATATGCTCTCAAGAACTAACTATATAAATAGTTATATAAAGGTATATAAACAGAGAGCAAGTTCCACTCCCTTTTCGCACTGAAGATGTTGCCTGGCCTGGCAATGAAACGTCTGCAAGAAAACAAGGCTCAGAGAGCACCAAGGACTCCACAGTTCAACCCTGAGCTACAAATATTCTCTTCGATTGAAACTAACTCTGGCCCAGCTGGAAAGGGTTACTGATCTCTGCCCTGACTTGCACAAGCCACCTTCTGTCATGACGAACTGACTGCCCTTGTAGCCAGAAAAAAGACAGCTGAACGGATGGGAAATGAAAGGAGATGGAGAAAGCATGCAGATCTTGGCTTCCAGAATCCTTTCCAACTCTTTTCCAGGAGTTGCCATTGGAGGCATCTGTATTTTCTTCTGTGTAATGAAGAGAGTGTGGCATCTGAGAGTCTCTGTGTTTTGGTGTAAGTGTTATCAGGTTGAGTATTGCATCTGTGTTTGCGTGTATTTCTGCTCTCCCCTTGGGTTGCATCTGTGTGAGTAGTGGTGGGTCACATGACCAGGGTAGCTTAGAATGGAGAATCTGCCAGCATGTGAGCCTCTTACCACTTCTCCCATAGGGCTGCACTGGGTGGGCTTTTTCCCCCCAGAAACCTTTTTCTCTGCAGCTCCAAGCCAGATCCAGCCCATTTTTCAACTCAATCTTTATTTTGCCAGCTTCTCTCCTCTCACCAAATTTGGTCCCATTCAGTTCAGTTTGGGGAGAGCTATTGTGCGGACAGACAGATGGACGGATGGAGTCCCGACCCTTTTCACATAATTTCTTTCCAACATTCTGCTGGGTTGGAAAGAATAAACGGCAAGTGTTCAAAACCAACAGTTGCCTGATTATTTGGAAAGTCAAATCACAACAAGTTCTAAATCACGATTCAACTAAAGTTTAGTTTGACAGGATGTCTTCACTGAGCCTCCAGTATGTTTATTTTTAAGAATGTTTGTCTCAAGCAAGCTTCAAGTATATATTTAAATCACAAGTACCATAATTCTGTTATGAAATGTATTGGACCTGCAATATAGATTCATAAAATATATGAGTAGGCTGGCTCCTGCTGTTCTATTGCAACTTTATAGCACTGAAAAGAATAAGTTAGAAGCTTTTACTTCTTTTTTTTAACTCTCCCACCCCCTGAAATCATCTATTTGACTATTTGACAGAATAGTTTTTTGTTTCAGTTTGAAAAGCCCAATGCTATTGAATTCAATGTTGTAAAAATAAATGCAAATAGAAATGAGGAAAGAATACCATTTCCTATCAGCCTAAATTGTCAAATGATATAGACTTTATTCCCCATCCACCCCGCCACGCACTCCACCGTATTCTGCTGGCGGAATACATCATAAACAAAACACCGTGGAGCCATTTAAACACCAAATGCATAACAAGGATCAGAGCAGAAAGAGAGAGAAAAATAACATGTTTAACTAACTTCCACAAACAGATAAAACGTTCATTGATACTCCTTGCTATTCAAGTCTTTAAATAGAAGTGTTTTTATTTCAGCTAATTTTATGCTGCCATTATATGGATCCTATCTATAAAATATTTAAAGTGCCTGCACTCCGTGCAAAAAGAGCAGTCAAGCACTCTCTTATTGTTGCTCCCCCAGTGGTTAGAGCAAAGGAAGACTAATCCTGAAAGCAAATCCTGCAGGGAACAGAAAATATACTTTTGTGAGATCACCACAGGAGCTATTTCAATTTGGTTTCCTAAAGGGGTGTAAATGAATGCAGCCTAATGCATTTTTCAGCAGAGTTCTTGTTTTGGGATCTGAGTCCCCATGTAGCTTAGGGGGCATCCTCTAAAACATAGCTTTCCAAAGTGTATGTCGCGACACAACTACATGGCTAAAAGACACTAGAAATCAAGAAGCATAGAACACCATTTTGCATGGTTGTATATTCAGTTCTTCTAGCTTTCTGATTGGCTGGATGTTAGCTGTGACACACACTAGGCCCAAAGCATTAGGCCTAAAGCACATAGCATGACCTGCTGCATCTAAGCACTGAGTTCCCCCCCCTCCTTGCTCAGGGGGCCTGGGCAAGGCTTCCCACAGAAGGAAATCAGGAGGATTTGTTCCCATGGGAAGATCCATTGCTAGCCATAACATGGTACCTTCTCGCTCCCTATCTCATGAGGATGTAAACAAAGCCAAGGCTTCTCTGTTATCCAGCCACCTGGCATTCACGTCATCATGAGAACGCTGTGCTTTGTACAGGAATAATTTGCCAAGTCAACACAAGAACTCTAAAATAAATAAATAAATAAATAAATAAATAAACATATACATATACATATACATATACATATACATATACATATACATATATATATATATATATATATAAAATAAAATAAAAACAGCTGTGCTAGATCATACCAAAGATCTAAATCAACTATCCCCAATTTTCTTGGACCAGTGAGCAATAGAGTGGTAGAACATTGAGAACATGCCATGGGCTTTCTCACAAAAGAGCTACCGTTATGGGCATGGCCAACCAGAAAGCTCCATTTACTGCAGGGGTGGGGAACCTTTTTTCTGCCAAGGGTCACTTGGATATTTATAACCGGGGACCAGGGTGGGTGGGGGTGGGGTTTCTGGGATTTCTGTGGACCAGGGGCAGGAGTTTGCGGGCAGGAGCCAATCACAAGCACTGGGGGCGGGGTTTGCGGGCAGGAGCCAATCGCATGGAAGGGGCGGGGTTTGCGGGCAGGAGCCAATCACAAGCACTGGGGGCGGGGTTTGCGGGCGGGAGCCAATCGCATGGAAGGGGCGGGGTTTGCGGGCAGGAGCCAATCACAAGCACTGGGGGCGGGGTTTGCGGGCGGGAGCCAATCGCATGGAAGGGGCGGGGTTTGCGGGTGGGAGCCCTGCAGGCCTGACATTGCCCACCCCTGATTTACTACAAGGCAAACTGGTGAGGTTCCTCCATACCACCCCTCTAGATTCTACGGATGCTTTCTAACTCCCAGCATACATTTGTCCTTTTCTGACTACCAAAAATACTTTCAAACCAAGCTGCAGCTACACAATATTTTATTTTCCAAGAATGTCTCTGAAATCTGTGGTGGGGCAGGACTTTCTTATAAACAAAGATGATGCCTGAGCTTGGTGCTTTGCTTTGCAGTTTCATCTCATTTTTTTTTTGAATGAAATAAAATCATAATTATAAAATTAGGTGGGGCAAGGAACCTGATAGGTGCCAAGGGTGGCATCATTATATTGTTGTCATTAGGTGCCACGCTTGGGATCTGGGATCTGTTAAATCCATAGTATACCCACAAGCAGAATATAAGAACAACAAACCTCTTTCATACAGTCTGTTTGATTTACAACATATACATCTGCCAGGAAAGGGGGTAGATTTCTTGGTGTTTTATAATAAAAATAGTAAATTATTGCTATTCCTCAGCAACTTGTATTCAGTGGTATGTTTCCTCTGATCCTGGAGGTGACATATAGTTTTCATGACTAGAAGTCAAGATAGCTTCTCCTTTACGACTTTGTGTGATTGTCCTTTAAAGGGATACAAGTTGGCTTCTGTCCATTGCATAATAACAAATGTCACTTTTCAGCTATGAGTTGTGTGAAATAATCTCTACCCTTCTGTAAATGCCAAGGAAGGCGGCCGTCAGCTAGTGCAGCATGTCAACAGGCAGACGTATCTACTGAGCAGAGAGCTGGATGTCAACAGCAAGGCTGACTCGGTCGAGTCCCTGACATCTCTGACCCACAGAGGAATGAAACATAATGCACAGCAAGCCAAGGGAATGATGCAAAGATTTTCTGGGGCTGGTTTCAAATTAAGAAGAATAATGGAGAGTTGCTTTCATCAATACAGTATATTAAGAGTTGACAAAAATAAATTTCCTCTTGTTAAACAGTGCTGGGGGGATGCTATTCTCTCCTTTTTTCTCAAGTTCGCAGGAAACACATAAAAATGTAGATGAATAGGAGGTTTCATAAGAAGCCGCGTGACGCTGACCCTTTTCTATATTGATATCCCTGAACTACATGACAAAGAATAGGCCAGCCTAAGATTTATTTTATATACACAGCTTTTCAATTTGTAAACCTTTTTGCTGCAGCAGTGATGTGACATGCCTTTATTTATCATCTTTGGTAAAAGTGTGTAATAATTATTTATTTATTTATTTATTTATTTATTTATTTATTTATTCAATTTATATAGCCGCCCATCTCAGACCAGTGACTCTGGGAGGCTAACAGTAATAGTATTATTGATTAATAAGAATAGTAATACTATTCTTATTAATATACTTATTAATACCTATGCTTATTAATAATATTCTCAAGACACCTCCAAAGCTCCAGCTCCAGCTGCAGTTCCACAGGGAGCTACACAAATTAAGGCAACAGAACTTACTACCAAGTCATCTTGTATGCAGGGGTCCCCAAACTTTTTGGCGCCAGGGACCGGTTTCAAAAGTCGATTTTTCCACGGACGGGGGGGGGGGGGGCAGGGTTTCTGGGTTTTCCGTAGACCGGGGGTGGGGTTTGCGAGATTTCCGTGGACCGGGGTTTGCGGGCAGGAGCCAATCACACGGAAGGGGGCGGGGTTTGCAGGCAGGAGCCCTGCGGCCCAGTTACTAACAGGCCCACAGGTTGGGGACCCGTTTATAGGATTGGCCACAACATCTACTCTTCAAGCCATGCAAGCTGTCGCCGGTAAAACTACTTCAGTTGAACCCTCTGCATCTCTTGCCCATTCCAGAACTATTCCTTCATCCCTTCTCTCTAATCTAGGATTTTCTTCTCAGCAAAGAAGTCTTTGGCCTTACAACCCAAGAATCGTATATAATTGCACTGGAAAACAGACACGAGTGAAGACAGTCTATACTCTTAAGATACTCCATAAAAGCATTTCCTTTACCCTTTCTCATTCCAGAGAGTCATGGCAGAAGACTTGTTTTACAGGAGACATAATCTGAGAAGACAGTAAAGGAGGCTGATCGAGTGGCAGGCAACTTTATTTATTATTTTTTTAATTTATTTTATATCCCGCCTTTATTATATTTTTTAATAAATAACTCAAGGCGGCAAACATACCAAATACTCCTCCTCCTATTTTCCCCACAACAGGAACCCTGTGAGGTGAGTTGGGCTGAGAGAGAGTGACTGGCCCAAGGTCACCCAGCCGGCTTTCATGCCTAAGGCAGGACTAGAACTCTCAGTCTCCTGGTTTGCCATTGGCTCCTTCCTAGGGCTGAGAGAGAAGGACTGGCCCAAGGTCACCCAGCCAGCTTTCACACCTAAGGCGGGACTAGAACTCTCAGCCTCCTGGTTTCTAGCCTGTTGCCTTAACCACTAGACCAAACTGGCTCTCTATACAACTATCGAGCTACTGATGTTTTTGTACCCCTGATACTTGGTTTGGCTTGAGGGCTGCTAACTGTTCTCTAGCACAGAGCAGTTGTACTGTATTGTGGTACTGGAGTTCAGTCAACTCTGGATGGGGCTGCACCCCCACCCCACCCCAAAGAACAGTCTATAGTTTGGGAGTGCTCCTTTGCAGGAGGGGAGAGGTTTTATTTAATTAATCAGAAAAAGAAAAAAGCAAGAGAAACGGGGGAAAGAGCTATCTGTCTGTCTGTCGTCTGTCTACCTATCCACCCACCCATCCAGTCAATCTTGACTCCTGGCAATTGTCTAGACAAGTCCCTACAAGTTTTCTTGGCAACATTTTTGGAACTGGTTTGCCATTGCCTTCTTCCTAGGGCTGAAAAAGAGGGACTGGCCTCCTGGTTTCTAGCCTGATGTCTTTAACCACTACAACAAACAGACTCATATAGAATTTTACATAACAGTTTCAAGAAAGGATTTCCATATTTCATCATTTCCATCTGTAATCTATGCCTGTAAGCAACTCATTCATAAGTTGCAAGTACTATCAAGGCGTGCTCCTTGAATGTCAGCTGTCTTTAGATTCCCATGTGCCATAGAGGCAGGGAATGGGCTGCACAGCTATCTCTAGGCCATCAGCTGGGACAGTGCTTCGGCTGAGCAAACTAGGAGCATCTAATGCCCTACATCAGAGCTTTCCAAACTCTGTGTCGTGACATGTTAATGTGTCGGCTGCAGTGTCTGGGTGTGTCGCGGCTGCTGCTGCCTCCGAGCCCTGCCAGGATTCTGCGCAGGTCCTAGTGCCTGCCTTGTGCCTTGCTGTCTCCAAACCTGCTGTGATTCCGCGCAGGTCCTAGTGCCTGCCTTGTGCCCTGCTGTAAGAGTGTGTCGCGAAATGATGCATGTCTAAAAAGTGTGTCACCAACATGAAAAGTTTGGAAAGCTCTGCCCTACATGGTACAGCACTCAGACAGCTAACCAAGGCATGAGACCAGGAGCACAGCAGACCCTGCTGAAAGTCCAGCACCGTGCCACTGATTTTTGTACACAATTTAAGATGTTGGTTTTGACCTTTAAGGCCTTATAGGACCTAACTGTCTTAGGGGCTAGCCCATTCAATAGGAACCTGTCTACACATTAAGATCCATAGAAAAGGCCCTTTTAAAGATGCTTTTTGCCTTGCAAGGTGTGTTTATCAAGCCATAGGATGGCCAGCCCCACAAATTGACTTCAGCCCCTGCTCTTTCTCCTTCTAGAAAAGCCATCCAGACCCTCCTCTTAATTCAACCGTTTTGAGTTTATTTGATACCTGATTTTAACCATTTACATTCTATTTTTTTTTATAGTTAGGCACTTTGAATGCCTTCTGGGAAGAAAGTGGGATCAAATCCAGACAAGAAGAAGCAGAAGAAACCCCATCTGGATGTCTCTAATTACAAAAGGATGAAGCCATTGTTCTCACAGCACACCTCTGCCAAGAGATAAGCAACTCCACCATCATTATTCAGAAGAACACACCATCAACCGCTTTATGGAAATGATTTCAGAAGGCAGATGCCTCTGTGTCTTCTCTGCCAGGTAACAGAATGAAAAATGTAATTCCCAGAGCCATAACAAGTCTGAATTTATCGCTTCACTGTATAGATCATTGTCAGAATTGCACACATTTTGTCATTCCCAAAGTAACACCCGCAAAAACAGCCGAGGTCATCTCGGAAAAGCCCCCTCACTTTTGCATTCATGATGATCCAACCGAGGCTCATTGCTGGGAACAGAAAATGTTGAGTGAAAAGCACTTTTTCCTAAGTAAAACATACTCTTAAACCTCAATAAAAACCAAGATTATGGCAACCAGCTTGATTGATAACTGGCAAATAGAAGGGGAAAATGTGGAGGCAGTGACAGACTTTGTATTTCTAGGCGCAAATATTACTGCAGACGCTGACTGCAGCCAGGAAATCAGAAGACGCCTACTTCTTGGTAGGAGAGCAATGGCAAATCTCGATAAAATAGTTAAGAGCAGAGACATCACACTGACAACAAAGATCCGGATAGTTAAAGCAATGGTATTCCCCGTAGTAACCTATGACTGCGAGAGCTGGACCATAAGGAAGGCTGAGCGAAGGAAAATAGATGCTTTTGAACTGTGGTATTGGAGGAAAATTCTGAGAGTTCCTTGGACTGCAAGAAGATCAAACCAGTCCACACTCCAGGAAATAAAGCCAGACTGCTCACTTGAGGGAATGATATTAAAGGCAAAACTGAAGTACTTTGGCCACATAATGAGAAGAAAGGATAGCCTGGAGAAGATGCTGATGCTAGGGAAAGTGGAAGGCAAAAGGAAGAGGGGCCGACCAAGGGCAAGATGGATGGATGATATTCTGGAGGTGACGGACTTGACCGTGGGGGAGCTGGGGAGGGTGACAGCCGACAGGAAGCTCTGGCGTGGGCTGGTCCATGAAGTCATGAAGAGTTGGAAGTGACTGAATGAATAAACAACAAAAACATACTCTTCTCACAGAGGCAATCTTTATAACTGCTTTGTAGCCATGTGTAAATAAGCGCCTATGATCCCTTCTCATTGCAAAAGACTTTCAAGAGGCTGGTGATTTGCTCTGAAAAAGAGACAGGCACTCGGAAGGATTTGCAAGTTCTCTAGTATGAAGGAATGGAAAGTATTTCATATCTGTAGCTAGACTTGAAATTTCTGTTCATGGAAAAATGCTACAGGAATGAATAGGATCAACTATGGGCTCCTGAGCTGCCACAGCTATTGGTTGAGAAGGTGTAATGTCATGGGATATTCATAAACATTTCAAGTTCTCAGACAGGAGAACCACCAGCTATGGAATTCAGTGCCACAGCTAGGGGGGAATAGAAGGTTAGAGGAACAGATTGCAAATAGCCAAGGTATCTGAACTATTGTGTGCTTTTGACAATGAACTAGGATTGTTGAGGGAAAGGAGCAGAATGCTGGTAGAAAGGCATAGGTATTTGGTAGGCTGGAAAGCTAAAGACTGGGAAATGCAATTAAAAGATTGAGGCCTAGCAAACAGAATTGGTGCTAGATTTTGGGAAGCTGTCAGCAAAATCCTCACTCGTATCCTCTGAGCTTACACAGCAGTAGCAAGTGGCCATTTTGGTCGCCCATAATGCCCCAAGAGTAATATTCTGGGAGTTTGTGGGAAATTTAAATGGTAGCCCACTTCTGTCACTGTCAGATAAGAAGAGGTGTCAACTCTGGTAGTCACAGGCTAGCACTGAAGTCTCAACAACTGTCAGGTCTGGCAGCTCCGGGTGAGTGAAATGAAATGATGAATAATGGCAACGAAGAAATTAAACAGAAGTATGCATTCTCCCTTTCCCCCCTCTCTGTCTTATATTTTAAACTCCTCAATATAAAGGTATATCAATTCCAAAATCTGGTGCCCAAGAGGGGGGTGTCATAGAATAGGTTTATTCCTTGATGTAAAAAGCTGGCTGGGAATGATGGGAGTTTCAGACCATGTCTAGAGGGGCCATGGTTGGGGAAGGAGGCTCAAACTAAGCTTTTAGCAGCTTATTCAACCAGCTCTGCAACAACTCACTAGCATTTTCACTATCAAGGCATTTCACTTTCGGATGAGGTAGGTTGTCATCTCTAAAACACTGTTTCTCAATCTCAGCTACTTTTAAGATGTGTGGACTTCAACTCCCAGAATTCCCCAGCCAGCATGGGGAGTTGAAGTCCATGCATCTTAAAGTTGCTGAGGTTGAGAAACCCTGCTCTAAAAGCTTAGGCACTAAAAATAAAATGCATTTGTCTTCAAGGACCTTAGAGAGCGAACATTCTCTGTTTCTTTTAAATAAACATTCATAAGCTAACACATCTCTCAACATGCACTCTATAAACAGTACAGCTCTTGTGAAATTCAACAACTCTTCCCCTACACACCAGTTTCTCCTCCCCATTTTCAAAAGGTATGACTAACCTAGCCACATTTTCCAAGGATGGAAATTTCTGTTTCAATTGACCTTATACACATGTCCCACTAAGTCCAATGGCAATCTGACACTAAAACCAAAACTGACAATTGGCTGTCAAATAGCAGGTCCCATGGAACTCAACAGGACTTATTTCTCAGAATACAGAGAGAGGAGTCTCTGTAGATAGAGGTCAAGTCTTCTGACTCTACCTATCTAGAGTTGCAACCCAGAATCATGCAACAGTGGATCAAAGAGGCGGAAGAACCTACTGCAGCCACTGAGCCCAGCTGGATGTGCAGTGCAGGAGTTAAAATTAAAGCATCCTTAACAAATGCCTACCCAGCAGTGCCCAAACACTACAGAAGGGAGCTTTTCAACCACCCTTGTCAGTTACCTTGCCAAGGAAACCAATTACCCTAGGAAATTGGTTCCACTGTTGAGCTGCTCTTACTGTTCAGGAAGCCAAACTACTAACACAAGTCATTCAGTGTCATCCTTTTAAGAGGCAGAGCAAATACAGATGGATGTGAGATGTGATCCCTACCTGCTCGGCAGACTTTAGCAAAACAGTTCACTTTAGGCGTTTATTTGACCATAATCACACCTCCTGTGATGAAGGATGGGCATTACAAGACTCAGTCTCAACATATCTGGGACCACTGTTGGCCCCACCAACAGACGTGGCTACCTCAAGGGTGCAGGCAGTGTTTATTTATTTTTTTATTATTTTATTTATTTAATTTATATAACCGCCCATCTCCCCCAACGGGGAACTCTGGGCGGTTTACAATAATAAAATTAGATAAAAGCATAAAATATAAAATATAAAAACCAACAATTTATACAATTACTATAATTTAAAATAAAATCCAAGTGGGAGATAGTATTAATAAAAGAAGGGCATTATAAAATTACGGGATTAACCACCCCCATGAGGAACTATCGTTTCCTCCCTCCCATGCCAGGCGGCAGAACCAGGTCTTCAGTTCTTTTCTAAAGGTCGGGAGGGAGGGGATCTGTCTCAACTCTGGGGGCAAGATGTTCCATAGTGTGGGTGCTGCTACAGAGAAGGCCCGCCTCCTAGCCCCCATCAGATGACATTCTTTAATTGATGGGGCTCGTAGCAGGCCCTCTCTGAACGATCGGGTGGGGCGGGTCGATAATATGGGGATAAGACGGTCCCTCAGGTATTCTGGTCCCATGCCATGTAGGGCTTTAAAGGTGATAACCAACACCTTGAATTGTACCCGGAAGCAGACCGGCACCCAATGCAGCTCGCGGAGCAAAGGTGTTATATGTGCGGATCTTGGCGCACCTAAAATCGCCCGCGCAGCTGCATTCTGCACCAGCTGTAGCTTCCGGATAGTCTTCAAGGGTAGCCCCATGTAGAGCGCATTGCAATAATCTACATGGGAGATGACAAGAGCGTGAGTGACTGTTCGGAGGGCATCGCGATCCAGGAATGGGCGCAACTGGCACACAAGCCGAAGCTGTGCAAAAGCTCTTCTAGCCACGACTGCCACCTGCTCTTCGAGCAGGAGTCGTGAGTCTAGAAGGACCCCCAGGTTGCGCACTGGTTCCGAATGGGGCAGTGCTACCCCATCGAGAACCAAAGATGATAATTTCCTAGAAGACGCTAAGCCATCAATCCACAGCCACTCGGTCTTGCCAGGGTTCAACTGAAGCCTGTTGTTCCCCATCCAGGCCCTCACAGCCCCCAGGCACTGGGACAGGGTGGTCACTGCATCACTTCACCTGGGATGGAGATATACAGTTGAGTATCATCTGCATACTGATGATACCTCATCCCATGGTGTCGGATGACCTCGCCCAGCGGTTTCATGTAGATGTTGAATAGGAGAGGAGAGAGAACCGACCCCTGCGGCACCCCACACAGGAGTGGTCGCGGGGTGGATCTCTCCTCCCCTACCAGCACCGACTGGGAACGGCCCTGGAGGAAGGAGGTGAACCAGCGCAAAACTACGCCGCCCACCCCAACTCCCTAAGCCGTCCCAAAAGGATACCATGGTCGATGGTATCGAACGCCGCTGAGAGATCTAAGAGAGCCAGGATGGATGCACTACCTCCATCCCGCTCCCGCCAGAGGTAATCTGTAAGCGCGACCAATGCAGTCTCCGTCCCAAATCCCGGCCTGAAACCTGACTGGAAAGGGTCTAGATAATCCGCTTCATCCAAGGTCCTCTGAAGCTGCAGCGCCACCACCTTCTCAACCACCTTTCCCAAAAAGGGAAGGTGGGAGACTGGACGAAAATTGTCCAGAATGGTAGGGTCCAGGGATGGCTTCTTGAGGAGGGGGTGCACCAACGCCTCCTTGAAGGCCGCTGGAAACACCCCCTCCAACAAGGATGTATTAATCATTGCCTGGACCCATCCACATGTCACTTCCCTGGCTGATTTTACTAGCCAGGAAGGACAGGGATCTAACTGACATGTGGTGGAATTAACAGTTCGGAGGATCTTGTCCACTTCCTTAGGTCCAACAGGATCAAATTGTTCCCAGATAATAGGGCAAGACCATTCTCCCGGCATCTCCCCAGACTGCATTTCACGCATGGAGCCCAACTTAGACCGAATCCGAGCGATTTTATCCTGCAGATGCTCAGAAAATTCTTCCGCACGGCCCTGTAGGTGGGTGGTCAACTCCACCCTACCTAAGAGAGATCGAGTGATCTTAAACAGGGCCGTTGGACGGCATTCTGCGGATGCAATAAGAGCGGAGAAATATTCACATTTCGCCGCTCTTACCGCCACAAGGTAGGCCTTAATAGCGGCTCTAGATTGTGTTCGGTCCGATTCCGCCTTCGTCTTTCTCCAGCGGCGCTCTAGACGTCTCTTCACCCTCTTCAAGACCCTCAACTCCTCCGTATACCACGGGGAGTGACGGGTCGAATGGGGTTGGAGAGGTTGCATCGGCGCGGTCCTGTCCAAGGCTCCGGCCACCTCTCTATTCCAGGAAGCGGCCAGTGCCTCCGCTGGACCGTGCAGCAGATCATCGGGTATTACCCCCAGCTCCCTCTGAAACCTCATTGGGTCCATAAGTCGCCGGGGGCGGACCAATCGAATAGGTCCTACCTCCCTGCGGAGTGGGGCGGCGTAAGAGAATCTTAGGGATATCAGGACGTGATCTGACCATGACAACGGGGATAGTTCTAACTTTCCCCTCAGGTCACTTTGCCATTGCTCAGACAAGAAAATCAAATCCGGAGTGAGTCCACTGTCTCGAGTTGGGTCCCGAATAATCTGGGCCAGGCCCATGGCTGCCATGGTAGTCATGAACTCCCGAGCCACTTCCGAGGTCCGTCCCAGGGATGGCAGATTAAAATCCCCCAGAACCATCAGCCTGGGGAACTCCACTGCCAACCCCGAGACAGCCTCCAGCAGCTCAGGCAGGGAGGTTGCTACGCGGCAGGGAGGCTGGTACAATAGCAACACTCCCAACTGTTCCCGGGCACCCAACTTGAGAAACAGGGTCTCACATCCGGCCACTTGTGGAGCAAGGCCCCTGAAAGCCACCAAAGACTCTCTGATGATAACTGCTGGCAAGTTAAGTGTTGGCAATAGTAAAGGTAAAGGTTCCCCCCGCAGTTGTGCAGTCGTGTCCGACTCTAGGGGCCGGTGCTCATCTCCGTTTGTTAGCCAAAGAGCCAGCGTTGTCTGAAGACGCTTCCACAGTCATGTGGCCGGCATGACGCACGCAGAACCCTGTTACCTACCCACCGAAGTGGTACCTATTCATCTACTTGCATTTGCATGCTTTCGAATTGCTAGGTTGGCAAGAGCTGGGGCGAGTGCGGGAGCTCACTCCGTCACGCGGGGCTAGGGATTCGAACCTCCGAACTTGCGATCTCCTGATCCACAAGCCTGGTGTCTTACCCGCTGAGCCACCATGCCCCTTTTAGTATTGGCAATACTAATATACATATTCCATGAGTTGTCCTTTACCTACATATACTGACTGCAGAGGAACAGTAACAATCTGCAGAGGAGGCAGGTGTATGTCCCTTTCCTGTTGCAAATACCCCTTCTGGTCGGCAACTGTGAGAAACATAACGCTGGACTCAGAGAAACCTTATCCTGTTATTCTTAGGTCTTTAGATATTGTTGATTTCCCACAGGCCCCAGCCAAAGTGGCTAACAGGGGAGAAGGATGGGAGCTGCAGTTGAATGACATTTAGAAAGCTACATGTCACCCTCTCACATTCCAGGTAAATCTGCTACAGTACTCTGAAGTGCAGTGGAGGACACTGCATAAAACTGAACTGCCAGGCTGGCTGGGTTCAGAATGCAGAAATGTGGGAAAGCATGGGAAAGCATCAGCTTGTCCTTTGCTTCAGGGAGTAAGCTGTCTCCTGACAAGTCTATTTATATTTTTTGAGAAACGAAAAGGCTAGAAATCACACCTCCGTGGGTATTCAAATATTCAAAATGGAAAAGGGAAGGAGGACAGTCCATTCTGGATGCTTCTAAAACAGACACCACTTATGGACCTCTTACAAATAGCATCCCTCATCTGTTCATGGCTCCGCAAATACTTGACAGCATCACCCTGTGCAACTATATTTGTACCAGTGTCATGATACATTGAAGGGAGAGGTTAGGTATTTTTATTATTAACAGATAAATGTAGGAGGATTAGCTCTTGAAATCTGACTTCAACTAAATGTCGGGCCCTGTCTATTTTAAGGAAGTGGGTTGCATCTCTATCTCACACCCCTTTTTCTAATCCACTGGTTCTCCAGAGATGGCTTTGGAATATGGAAAAAACACATAAATGAAATAAACTCAGATCTAAGAGTTAAACTAAGAGAGATGAAGAGTTCCACGAAGGCCCATGACAGTAATGAGGTTATTTTGTTTGTTTGTGGTAATACAAAAGGATGCATTATAAATATTTCTAATAAATGAATGATTCATTTCTTTGCTGGCTCTAAAGCAGGACTAGATCTACCAGGCTCAAGTTAAGACATGTAGATGTCACTTGGACATTAGGAGGAAACTCTGATATTAAGAGATGTTTGATGATGGAAGCAATCAGATGGTGGGCTCTACATCTCAAAAAACTCTAGATAACCATCTATTTGTGATGCTCTAAATTCTGGGTTTCTTGCACTGAGCAAAGGACTGGACTAGATAGCCAATAAGATCCTCTAAACGTCCAGTATAACTATTCCCTCTACATCTCCTTCTCCCTTTCCTTCTCCCACCACCTTCACTCTTTTCTTCCCATCTCTTCCTGCCTTCCTCCCTTCTTCTCTCACCTCTTCTTCTTCCTGTTAAACTTTTTACTACATCTTTCTCCTTTTCTTCTCCTCCCACTTTCCTCCTTCTTCAAAATGCAGGAAAAGGGGGAAAGAACCACCTGGAAATGTTATGTTGATACATAACAAGGTCTGCTAAACCTTTTCCCAATACATCATCTCACCTTAAGAGTAACATACCTACATATATACACACAGAGACAGAGAAACGCACACACAACCAGGTTGGAAGGGATAAACTTGGAGACACAATCTTGTTTTTTCCTCAGTTAAAAACATGGACATGCATTCAACAGGTTTCTCTTCCCGATTTTTCTTTTGTCTTTGGATTAATGAATAAAAACTGGAAGGCATTCTTCACAGAACAGACTTGACCTCTCCTGCCACAGTTGTTTTATTTTTGCTTGTTTCATAGTATACTCTTTTCTTAAGAGAAAGGAGAAATTAGATTTAAGGGGGGTGGGGTGGAAACCCAGGTGGCTGTTCTGTGAGTTATAGTTAACTTGTATCATCCCTGGTTAATACATCTTGGGAAAAGACTCCTACACTCAGCCCTTAATTTGTCTTAATTACCACTAATGCATATGTTCAGCATTTCTGAGGCAAAGAAGTATGTCTGGGCATTGCTTCAATCTGTCATGTTTGGTTAAATCCCAGGCAACTAATCCTTCAAATAAGAAGAAGTGTAGTTTTTAAAAAATTACCAAGAAATTGTATGTTTATGTCTCCAATATTTCAGGAGGCCGTTATTATCCATCCAAGGTGTCACCAAGCTTTATAATCACACAGCAAAGACCACACAGTCTTTAAATTCCTTGACAAGTATGCGAGAGTCATTTATTTGTTTAGCTTAGGGGGGGTGACAGTCAAAGGGACCACAACAGCTGCCTTCTTACCACCGCAGTATTAAAGATTCAATACATTTGTCTGGATCCAAACTGTTCCCTTTGAGAAGACGCTCCTTCATATCACAATGAGTACCCCATTTCCCTGAGCAGTGAGATGGCCAGGAACGATATTACGGAAATTGATCTCTTCAGTTGAGAGAATGCTAGAGATTTAAGACAAGGGAAACCATGCAGTGGTCCTCAGATTCATTTGATATAGACCCCTCAACTTACTGTTGAAAAGCCCACAGCAAGTAATCAGTCTCCATCTCTTGACACGAGCAATCCATCTGTCTTGCAGCAGAAAGAAGAAGAGAGAGAAAGAAGCAGAGGGCAAAATAAGGGGTTATCTAGCTCACTGTTGCAGGCAACCCCCAGAAGATAAGCCCAAGGGGTTGTAGCCTTTGATTAAAAAAAAAATCCTACCTACAACACAGGGGAAGCAAACCAGTTCCTCCCATAAGGCAACAACTTAGATAAGCATGCAATTTGTCCTACGCCCCAATTTTAGCTCATTGAAGATAGAAGGGACATCTTCCCAAACTCAAGACGATACTATGATCCAAAAGTTGGCCAGAGAATCAGCAATCAAAAGAGGAGCTACTGTATTGTTCTTAGATCCCAGTCCTATAACACAACTGAGTTATCCTAGATTAGGGAAACTAGACATGATGTTAATTGAATGAATGAAATGAATACTTGTTATTTATTTATTTAGTGTATGGCACACATTGCCAGGGAGTCTACAATGTTTTTACACGGTAGATGTTCTGGCGCCGGTAGTTGCTAACAAATACTTGCATACTTCTTGTACACATGCATCTGCATCCGTACCTTTTTTCCAAAGGGAATGGAAAGAAAAGCTGCAGAAGTCCTACAAAGGATCTAATGAGCAATGGAACTTAACATCCCCCACCAGAGATCTTAGTGAAAACTGTCTTTCCCCTGCAATCTAAGATAGAAGTATCTCTTATGTTGGATAGGATCTACCTAATTAACTCCCTCATGTGCCATTTTTTATCTTTCCACATAATATTGCATTTACTCAACCTAGAATAGCCAAATGACAATTTCTAAAGATACGGGATGCAGCAGTAGGTATGAGGCATGCAGCATTCGAGCTAATGTACCCCGGATGATTAGGTTCCTGAAAAAAACACCC
The DNA here is from genome assembly GCA_023362775.1 of Charina bottae. Classification (NCBI taxonomy): domain Eukaryota; kingdom Metazoa; phylum Chordata; class Lepidosauria; order Squamata; family Charinaidae; genus Charina; species Charina bottae. The sequence goes on from JALMGJ010000008.1 coordinate 41,754,393, forward strand.
AACAACCTTTAACTATGTCTCACATATCACAAAATCTGCCCAACATTAACTACCGGGTCCCACAGCTCATAGCAGATCTCTGAGCTGATCTTGGCTGTTCTTTAATATTCCCTTTCTACATATATATTTACCGACACATGCCTGTGCATATACACTGCCTGCAGGAATCCCAAAGGGAATGCAGCCAATCCATCTGGCATGAATGCCTTGAATTTGCTGTTTGCTTGGAGTGGCAAAAGGGGGGCCCATAACAAGTTCCTGATTGGGAAGAGCTAGCCCAGACCACCATCTCCACCCTGTTGGTTACATCCCAAGCTGTTAAAAAGAAATACTACACGCCCATTCCAAGAAAGAAAGATATATTCACATCAAAAGCAACAGCAGTTTACTTCTATCAACAGAAAGGAATGAAGAGGAAGTTTTTGTTTAATATAGTCTAATGGCAAAATCCGCTATGGCTTATTAGTTGGACACCTGGCCATGTACCCCCATTTGTGTACAGAGAGCCAATTTGGCCTAGTGGTTAAGGCAATAGGCTAGAAACCGGGAGACTGAGAGTTCTAGTCCCACCTGAGGCACGAAAGCCGGCTGGGTGACCTTGGGCCAGTCCCTGTCTCTCAGCCCTAGGAAGGAGCCAATAGCAAACCAGGAGACTGAGAGTTCTAGTCCCGCCTTAGGCATGAAAGCCGGCTGGGTGACCTTGGGCCTGTTCCTGTCTCTCAGCCCTAGGAAGGAGCCAATGGCAAACCAGGAGACTGAGAGTTCTAGTCCCACCTGAGGCACGAAAGCCAGCTGGGTGACCTTGAGCCAGTCCCTGTCTCTCAGCCCTAGGAAGGAGCCAATGGCAAACCAGGAGACTGAGAGTTCTAGTCCCGCCTTAGGCATGAAAGCCGGCTGGGTGACCTTGGGCCAGTCCTTGTCTCTCAGTCCTAGGAAGGAGCCAATAGCAAACCAGGAGACTGAGAGTTCTAGTCCCACCTGAGGCACGAAAGCCGGCTGGGTGACCTTGGGCCAGTCCCTGTCTCTCAGCCCTAGGAAGGAGCCAATGGCAAACCAGGAGACTGAGAGTTCTAGTCCCGCCTTAGACATGAAAGCCGGCTGGGTGACCTTCAGCCAGTCCCTGTCTCTCAGCCCAACCCACCTCACAGGGTTGTTGTTGTGGGGAAAATAGAAGGAGGAAGGAGTATTAGGCATGTTTGCCACCTTGAGTTATTTATAAAAATAATAAAGGCGGGATAGAAAATAAATAAATACATACATACATAAAATTTTAACTGCAAGCCATCAGACATGGCTTTTCTTAAGGAAAAGAAGACAAGGAAAATAGTGGGGTAGTGACACTTCAGCCAAGTAATTGGCAGAACCTAGCTGACCTTGGCCGATCTCCAAAAGCTAAGCAGGGTTGGATCTGCTCTGTACCTGGATGGGAGACTACCAGGTCCCATTCCCAGGACTAAACTGGGAAACTGAAGAACATCCCAGAATAAGGCATTGACAAACCAATTCCGTACTGTGCCCAGCAAGTCACATTAACACTCCACCAAAAATCCCCCAAATGCTTGCCCAGTTCTTAGAAATATGGATGCTCCTTCCCAGAAGCCCAACTTGCTTTATGTTATCACATCTTCCCATCCATCCCATGTGGTTCTTGACCACCAAGCCAACCAGAATTGGCTTGCCCCGGGCTAAAGGGTCAGGAGTCCAGCAGTGGCTAAACTATTCCTTCAGCTTATCTCTATGTACCCAGTCCTGTTAATTGAAGAGGGGGAGTTTGAATATGACACCAGAGAAAGGATCAAAAATGTTCAAACCAGTGTTGGAAATGTGAAAAACATTTTATCATGCATGGTCAGCTTGAGAGAAAGCTAAGACAGGTTGGATAGAAATTCATACAACGATGCAAAGGATTTTAAAGATAAATGTTGTGAAGAAACCAGAACTCTTTTTATTGGGACCTATAGACAATAGGGGCGTGGTGGCTCAGCGTGTAAGACGCCAGGCTTGTCGATCGCAAGTTCGGAGGTTCGAATCCCTAGCCCCGCGTGACGGAGTGATCTCGCGCACCAGCACCAGCTCTTGCCAACCTAGCAATTCGAAAGCATGCAAATGCAAGTAGATAGATAGGTACCACTTCAGTGGGTAGGTAACAGCGTTCCGCGCGCGTCATGCCGGCCACATGACCGTGGAAGCGTCTTCGGACAACGCTGGCTCTTCGGCTAAGAAACGGAGATGAGCACCGGCCCCTAGAGTCGGGCACGACTGCACAATTGTGCAGGGGGAACCTTTACCTTTACTTTTTATAGAGAATGAATTAGAAAAGACTCATGGCAGATTGATTTTGTATATGGTAACTGCAGCAAGACAATTGTATGCTCAACCATGGAAGAACACTGAAATTCCCAGAGTGGAGGAATGGATTGTGAAAAAGTCAGAATTCACTGAGATGGCAAAGCTGACCTGTTTGGTCAAAGAAAAAAACAACAAAAACTTTTCTGAAGGACTGGAAACCATATATGGACTTTTTGCTGAAATAAGAAAAAATGATGAGATTTATGGGTTTGAAGATATAAAAAGATGCAGATTAAGTAAGGGGGTGGAGAGATTTGTATAACATCTAAGAGGGAGGAGGGATTATAAGATTGTAATTATCTGTTGAAGGGACAGACGGAAGTCATTATATTTCACAACTTTAGTTTCTTTTCTTTCAATTTGTCTTTTGCTTTATGTAAAATTCTTAATAAATATAAATAAAAATAAATTGAAGAGGGGTTGTTTTATTTGGTATTATTTACTTATATCATTGATGCTCTCAGGAGAATACAAGGCAAAGAATGCACTAACACAGAGCTTTCCAAACTGTGTGTCGCGACATGTTAGTGTGTCGGCTGCAGAGTCTGGGTGTGTCGCGGCGGCGACTGCTGCCTCCGAGCCCTGCCAGGATTCCGCCCAGGTCCTAGTGCCTGCCTTGTGCCTTGCTGCCTCCAAACCTGCCCTGCCAGGATTCCACGCAGGTCCTAGTGCCTGCCTTGTGCCTTGCTGCCTCCAAACCTGCCCTGCCAGGATTCCGCCCAGGTCCTAGTGCCTGCCTTGTGCCTTGCTGCCTCCAAACCTGCCCTGCCAGGATTCCGCCCAGGTCCTAGTGCCTGCCTTGTGCCTTGCTGCCTCCAAACCTGCTGTGATTCCACACAGGTCCAAGTGCCTGCCTTGTGCCTGGCTGCCTCCAAACCTGCCCTGCCAGGATTCCACGCAGGTCCTAGTGCCTGCCTTGTGCCTTGCTGCCTCCAAACCTGCTGTGGTTCCGCGCAGGTCCTAGTGCCTGCCTTGTGCCTGGCTGCCTCCAAACCTGCTGAGATTCCACGCAGGTCCTAGTTGCCTGCCTTGTGCCTTCCTGCCTCCAAACCTGCTGTGGTTCCGCACAGGTCCTAGTGCCTGCCTTGTGCCTGGCTGCCTCCAAACCTGCTGTGATTCCGCACAGGTCCTAATGCCTCCTTGTGCCTGGCTGCCTCCAAACTTGCCCTGCCAGGATTCTGCGCAGGTCCTAGTGCCTGCCTTGTTCCTTGCTGCCTCCAAACCTGCCCTGCCAGGATTCTGTGCAGGTCCTAGTGCCTTCCTTGTGCCTGGCTGCCTCCAAACCTGCCCTGCCAGGATTCCACCCAGGTCCTAGTGCCTGCCTTTTGCCTTGCTGCCTCCAAACCTGCCCTGCCAGGATTCTGTGCAGGTCCTAGTGCATGCCTTGTGCCTTGCTGCCTCCAAACCTGCTGTGATTCTGCACAGGTCCTAATGCCTCCTTGTGCCTGGCTGCCTCCAAACTTGCTGTGATTCTGCACAGGTCCTAATGCCTCCTTGTGCCTGGCTGCCTCCAAACCTGCCCTGCCAGGATTCTGCGCAGGTCCTAGTGCCTGCCTTGTGCCTTGCTGCCTCCAAACCTGCTGTGATTCCGCACAGGTCCTAGTGCCTGCCTTGTGCCTTGCTGCCTCCAAAGCTGCTGTGATTCCGCACAGGTCCTAGTGCCTTCCTTGTGCCTTGCTGCCTCCAAACCTGCTGCGATTTCACGCAGGTCCTAGTGCCTGCCTTGTGCCTTGCCGCCTCCAAACGTGCCCTGCCAGGATTCCGCGCAGGTCCTAGTGCCTGCCTTGTGCCTTGCTGCCTCCAAACGTGCCCTGCCAGGATTCCGCGCAGGTCCTAGTGCCTGCCTTGTGCCCTGCTGTAAGAGTGTGTCGTGAAATGATGCATGTCTAAAAAGTGTGTCACCAACATGAAAAGTTTGGGAAGCTCTGCACTAACACATCAGCAAAGCCTCAAAACCCACACAATAGAATAATCAGCAGGTTTGCTCTATGCAGGACTTCACTGGGCTGTGTCAGCTCATTTTTTTTTCTATATTCCATCTGCTGGTGAAAGAGAATTTCTCTCTCTGTTTCCACTTCTGAAACTTATTGAAAGGACACTGTATTTCATGCCTTTGGCTTCTACTGAAGATATGCCAATGCAGGTCTGCACCAATGGTTCTCCTTTTTGAAAACAAGAATAATTCCATGATCTGTTAATTGCACCAGGCATTCTGCACAAAACCTAGTGCAGAGTTAACAAAACAAACTGGTTCTGCCAGGTGGAGACCCTCCAAAAATCTTTTAGCACCATTGCAATCTTTTTATCAAGAACTTTTGATTCTATAAACCAGGTTTCAACACTCAACAAGGTGATCATCCATCTCTTTCAACATACTGTTGCACCCCACTCAAGGAAATGAATTGGGCCTGCTTCAAAGCTCATTGTAGGTAATAGGATTCCTCCTCTTGATGGGAGAAAAGCTTTGGATCAGGGCCAGAAAGAAGACAAATTCTCAGTGAGATCACCTGATATAGTATGTTACACATATGCTGGTTTTCCTACCTTCAAGGAATTCAGAGCAACTTATGGTTTGCAGGACATCTCCTCTCAAGGTATTTTGGCACAAATCAACTTATATCATATACATTCAGATGATTCTTGGCATCTCAGCTTTCACACACCATCTGACATACACAGATCATTTGCAAACTAGAATAGAGATATCCCCATTCATGTTAAAGGAATGGGTACATAGATTATTTTCTTCCAACAGGGAAGACTCCAAGAAGTAATACAAAAAAACCTTGTTTGCTGATGATATGATTCTGACTCTTTCAAATCCTGGACATTCTACAAAATATATTAGACTGGAGTTGGAGGAATTTGAGGCATAGTAGTGAATTTTCAGAAGTCTCAGCTAATGTTCTTTCATACACCTAAAATGTAGAAAAAGGTATCTAATAAATTAAATATACTGGTAGCACATCAATCTTTCAAATATTTAAGAATTAATGTTACTAAAATATTAATAATTTCTTTGGAAATAATCTTATTCCTATTTGGAAAAAAATTTAAAAAGAAGTGAAAGGATGACACAAGAAATACTTGAATATATTGGATCAAATTGCAGCTGTATTTCTGATTTCTAAGTTGAAATTTGAAATTTCAGAAAATTTCAGAAAAAACATTATCAATATGGCAGAGAAAAAACAAAAGTTTTGTGTTAATGCTAAAAGGTTGAGGATCAACAGGAAAATTATTAATAGACTACAGAGACAGGGAGGATGGGGGGTCCCGTCTTTAAAACTATATTATCAAGCAGCTTATTTGGGACATGTGATTCCATTCATATTGGAAGTCAGAGCAAAACAATGGATTCAGATAGAAGACATGTAAAAGTTAGATAGATACATGAATCAAATGTTCTTTTTTCCAAACGATCTATAAAGGTAAGCAATATAAAGAACATAGTTACTAAAGCTATGTTTCAGATTTGGAGAAAGTTAATTTAATGATGTTTTATTGTGAACCGCCCAGGGTCCCCCGATGGGGGAGATGGGCGGTAATACAAATTTAAATAAATAAATAAATAAAATAAAATAAAGTTAAGTCCAGAATTGATAAAGGACATCTCCCCATTAATCCCCTAGATGGTGCATCCTGATTTTTATGACACATCGAGGACAATCCCATTCAAGCTATGGAGACAATGCGGTTGATACAGAATAAGAGATCTTTATAACAACAATTTGTTATACAGTAAGGAGGGTATCTAAGGGGCGTGGTAGCTCAGCAGGTAAGACGCCAGGCTTGTCGATTGGAAGATCGCAAGTTCGGAGGTTCGAATCCCTAGCCCCGCGTGACAGAGTGAGCTCCCACGCTTGACCCAGCTCTTGCCAACCTAGCAATTCGAAAGCATGCAAATGCAAGTAGATGAATAGGTACCACTTCGATGGGAAGGTAACAGCGTTCCGCGCGTGTCATGCGGCCACATGACCGTGGAAGCGTCTTCGGACAACGCTGGCTCTTCGGCTAACAGACGGAGATGAGCACCGCCCCCTAGAGTCGGACACGGCTGCACAAATGTGCAGGGGGAACCTTTACCTTTTTAAGGAGGGTATACTGTAGAAAAGTAGACCACCAGCTATTTTGGTTAACGTGGTTTCAAGTTAAAACTTTTTTTAATGATAAAGTAGTAAGGGAAACAGCAAAACACCCCTACACCTTACTGTATCATAATATTATATTATATAACTCTGTGTGTTTGTGTGTACACACACACACAATATCTGTAATTATTATATTAATACTAATAATATAGATTTTACAGTCCAATAGTGTTACTTTCAGAGATTGTCATTTTTAAAGATGCTCCATTTACTTGCTTTTCTCTCCCAAAGCAAGTGGCAAAAGTCAATGGGGCCATATTTACCTAGGGGACTTCTACCTAGGGGAATCAGGCCAAAGCCTTAGGTTTCTTCGAGGGTAGGAATTGGGCTATGTGACCTCATATGCAGTGGGTGGGATAGAGACTCTCCAAGGTCCTTCCCCTTGAACAGCAAGAGAGAACTAGCTCGGGAAACCAGTCCAGAAAGTCTGGCCCCACAACATCTGCAGAATCCAAACATTTTATAAGAATGATTGAATGTCCATTGTGATGTAATGAGACAAGCTCCACCCCTTATTTTGTCACGATGCATGAACAAAAGGAGTGGAGACTATATTGGAATATCGCAATGCACATTTCATCTTTTGGCTCCACTCTCCAGACCCTTGTGGCCTGGCCTCATCCGAAAAGGCTGCATTTTTAAAGAGGAACCCGGCTTATTTTCTGAGTCAGTTTGAAAATGTGAAGGAAGAAATCAAGGATGACTATGAAACAAACTGCCTAAAAGACAAATCACTATTCAATAAGACTTGCTCTGTATAGAAACAGGCAGGGTGTCAGAAAAATCAGTAGGGAATTCTCTAACAAAGGATAAAGGCCTAAACAGGGAATGTGGCTGCCACAGGTCCTGGTAAGAAAAAAATCAATGCCTCTTGATCTGAACAAGGCTGTAGAGTCATTTGCTTTTTGTCAAAACAACAGATATATTCAGCTTGATTAGGATGATAAATGTATAAAAACCATTAATAACCATGCTAATACAAATATTTAACCCATGCCAAAATCTTTCTCCCATAATAAAGTTCTTTGTTGCCCCCAAATGAATTGTTCTACTCTAATCCTAAACACAACATTAACATTACACAGAATAGGGATGATGATGATGATGATGATGATGATGATGATGATGATGATGATTTCCAGTCCTTTAAAACCCAGCAGGAATCTTTGAAAGATAAACATACAGGCTAAATGATGGTAATTCAAATGCCATCTCCATTTCAACAATACACTACACCCCGCTGATATCAAGTCTTAGAATGCACCCCTATCAGTTTGACCCAAAGTCAATAACTCTTCACTGAAATGGAAACTGTTGGATTGTCTGGATCAAATACTACAAGGAAAAAATGGGAAGGATATTCCACAGTTCTATTATCCACACTCCTCACAGGCAACTGGCACCCTACCTATGAGCTATATCTAGCCCAGGAATGGTTCTAACCAAGCTTTAGCTTTAGGGTGAGGACATGAAAGAGAAGAAGTTGGTGGAAATATACAAGCAACAAGATTCTAGTCTTCACAATCTGGTCTTTGCCATGTGTTCCCACCATATGATTTCAGAATACCTTCCATGTTTGCTGTAGGATGTTCTGGCTCTCAAAGAGGAGTCTGTATCTTCCCAAAGATAAGAATGGTTAGATCCACATACCCCCTCAACCATAATGTGGTTTCTTGACTTTTGACTGATTTGTTGTATGATTCTAGCCATTATGGTTCATTAACTATTGTTTGTAAACCCAGTCCCTGTGGCTTACCTGTATTCAAGGCAACATCTTTCCCAAAGACCAATGAGTCCAAAAAACCAAGAAACTAATATGGGCTGTGCAAGACAGAACGTTTTTGTAATACTGAATAGGGACAAGATGTTAGAGGCAGAAAATGATAAGTCAGTAGGTGAGAATGACCTGGATCCAACTGCATCAAGAATAGATCACAGGCTAAATGTTGTAGAACGCATGCATTGCATCTATAAGATTCAAGATTTAATTTGCAACATCTCTAGTTGTTTCTAGCAGTTTCTGGTCTTTCAAGCAGAAAGACCTTTGCTTGAAATCCAGGAAAACCATTGCCTGCAGTATTTTTGTACAACTCTGGCAAATTTCCAGCTCAATAGCTGCATTCAACCAACCCACTTAACCTGGTTATAAAAATAACCAATTTTTCAAAAATAACCCATTACTTAACCCAGAGCTTTCCAAACTGTGTGTCGCGACACAAAAGTGTGTCGCCACATACAGTCTGGTGTGTCGCCACACAACCCGGAAGCGCTGATCATCATCAGCACTTCCGGGTTTTCCCGCGGCGACACACCAACTGCAGCGCGCAAAACCCGAAAGCGGCAGCAGCGCTTCCGGGTTTTTGCGCGCTGCCGCACTTCCGGGTTTTCCCACGGCGACACACCAACCGGCGTGGTGTAGCGACGGTTGGTGTGTCGCCACGGGAAAAACTTTGGAAAGCCCTGACTTAACCAAACAGACGAAAACTTACAATGCACTAAGCCACCATAAAAAACTAGCTATGGTTAAAATTAATCAAGCTTATGTTATGTTGCTAGGTCTTTAACTTACTTGGTTAAGTGTGTTGTCTTAACATATACTGTATATATTTCACAATGTGATGCTCCTGGAATGAAAAGCGCAACATACAACTGGAGCTACATGGGTCAAGGGATTCTCAGCCTGAAAGGAGGAAATGACAATGCTGAGCTTAATTTCTGACTCTGTTTCTGGCAAGCGAGAACATCCAAGCTCTCAGGAACTTTGAATGTCATCCAACCAAGAGCATGCTGGGAAACAGAAAGAATTGTCTGCATTATCCCACAGGGCACTCTCGTAAATTGGATTCTGTGCATCCCTTCTACAGAACCATTCTTTCCCTAGGATTTCCTAACTTTCCATTGGGATGAATATTACAGTCCTGGCTGAAATGAATTTATTGGTAAAGCATTCTATACTAAATGGAAGGAACCTTAACCAGGTTTAACTTTTCTCACACGAAATGCTTACACTAAACTAACGATCAAATAGCAGCAGTGTTATCTGATTTGTATTAGAATACAGGCGTGGGCTTTAATTGTTCCCAAGTTTTAATAATTTGTATATTGCCTCATCATTAACTCTGATTACAACAGTGGCTTAAAACCCATTCTTTTTTAATATTATACTCCTAACCTCATCCTTCCAAAAATAATGTACACATTTCCAAATAAACAGCTGGAGAATGGTTCATTTGCAGCCTGTTCATTCATATCTGCAATTTGTTCAGGAATTCCTTTATACTTGAACAAAATTCTTTCTACACGGCTAACGTGCATCACCCATTCGACTTCACGAAGCCTGCTACAACTCTAAATTGCAACAACAGGATACATATATAAGCACCTCTGTTTATTCAAATCCGCTGCTCAAATTTTTCTAAACCCCATTGTAACCCAGTGTTGGTGCTTATGCCAAAAGGCCAGAACACAATTCAAGCCTACGTAACTCATATGAAATATACAGTGGAAGTGTATGAAATATATGGATTGGAAAGCAAACATTAAAACACACCACCAGAAACCATTTCAAAATAGTATTCCAACCTCTAGTGTTTGTTATCTAGGGATCACCTCTTACAAAACATGCCAGTTTTCTCTTTTCAATTTGGGCTCACAATCTCAGTCAACAGGTCATGAAAAAGAGTGCATTGTGTGTGACAGGTGACAAAAATGTCAGAATCATTAAAAGAGAAAAAAAGGAAAATGCTTCTTCTAGACCAGAGCTTTCCAAACTTTTCATGTTGGTGACACACTTTTTAGACATGCATCATTTCGCGACACACTCTTACAGCAGGGCACAAGGCAGGCATTAGGACCTGCGCGGAACCACAGCACGCTTGGAGGCAGCAAGGCACAAGACAGGCACTAGGACCTGCGTGGAATCTCAGCAGGTTTGGAGGCAGCAAGGCACAAGGCAGGCACTAGGACCTGCGTGGAATCACAGTAGGTTTGGAGGCAGCAAGGCACAAGGCAGGCACTAGGACCTGCGTGGAATCACAGTAGGTTTGGAGGCAGCAAGGCACAAGACAGGCACTAGGACCTGCGTGGAATCACAGTAGGTTTGGAGGCAGCAAGGCACAAGGCAGGCACTAGGACCTGCGTGGAATCTCAGCAGGTTTGGAGGCAGCAAGGCACAAAGCAAGCGCTAGGACCTGCGTGGAATCCTGGCAGGGCAGGTTTGGAGGCAGCAAGGCACAAGGCAGGCACTAGGACCTGTGCGGAACCACAGCAGGTTTGGAGGCAGCAAGGCACAAGGCAGGCACTAGGACCTGCGTGGAATCCTGCCAGGGCTCGGAGGCAGCAGCAGGCACAACACACCCAGACACTGCAGCTGACACACTAACGTGTCCCGACAGACAGTTTGGAAAGCTCTGTTCTAGACCATAGAGAACACTGCCAAGTGCATTGATAACCTCAGCAGGGTTGTCAATGAGATTGACATGATGGACCCAACTGGCCACCAGAAGCCCCACCCCTTCACATGCATCACATGCACAGAAAAAAGTGCAGAACTTGGATCTCCTGGTCATGCCTGCCATCTTGACACTGCTGACCTCTCCTACCTGGTGGACTACAACATCCATAAATACCCATTCAATAGTCATGTATAGAACTGGGTTGTCAGACTTCAGTCTTAAGTGCACATTTCAGATAAAAACCACAGTTCTGAATGTGTTTAATGGGAAGTAAATCTCATAAAACTCAGTGGAACGATGAACAATCAAACAGTACATTATACCTTAATCAAGGAACTATTACCCTGGTCAATCAACCAAACAGCAAACAACAGCCCAATCAAGGAACTCACAAGGAGTGAACAACACCTCCACCCACACAGGCAGGACAAGCCACGGTATATAAACAGAGAGCAAGTTCCACTCCCTTTTCGCACTGAAGATGTTGCCTAGCCTGGCAATGAAACGTCTGCAAGAAAACAACAAGGCTCAGAGAGCACCAAGGACTCCACAGTTCAACCCTGAGCTACAAATATTATCTTTGATCAGTGGGACTTATTTCTGAAAAGACATCTACGTACAATATTGTTAAGTTAGCTTCCACTGTTTTTCAAAGAACAGCATTGTGCTGAACTACAAGAAAAACTTAAAAGCGAAGACTGTGTATCTCAGGACAAGCCTTGCCCAGCTAAGGGGAACTTGGACGTAATCACTCCCCCACCAACCAAGTAATTTCAATCTCTCATGGCTGTGATGATTAATTTCATCCTATAAAACTTCCCTCTTGTCTGCATTTAGCTTCACAAAATCAGAAGGAATTGCTTTCGCCGGATCAAATAAGGTGTGATTTGCTGACTAAGAAGAATCAGGAACAGACTAGCCAAAAGAGATTATTCTCAATTCAGGCTATGTGGCAGTTTTAAAAGGCAAGTCTTTTTTTCCCCCCTCCTTAAATCTCCCTAAGTGAAAATGTTGCTTTGAAAGATTTAGGTTTTTAAAAGCTTAACTAAGAATTCATCCTATACCTGGACACCAGGAGTGCAGCAGAACAAAACTGCCCGTCTCTCTCTCTCTCTGTGAAATTCCCAATCTGTTGGGAACAATTTGGTACAATGTAAGAAATTGGAAGGATGTTACATAGTCTGTAGCTTCCCTAGCTACTGTTCTCATTTTGTTCAGCCTTGTATACAAAGTCTAAACACAGACTTCAGATGCAATCTCCAAAAGGTATTCGATCTGCAATACCTTAAAGCAGTTGTGGCCTTCCTTGAGGGTAGTCATGCAGTCCCAGGAAAAGACGCAGCTGCTTTGAAGAGCTGCAGACAATGCTATGTCCATGGTTCCTGTACATTTCAAAGTACCTTTTGGAGATAAATCCAAAGTACAGGTTTTGTTGTTGTTGTTGTTCAGTCGTTTGGTAGTCCTTGCTTAATGACCACAATTGGAACCGGAATTTCGGTTGCTAAGCAGCGGTCATTAAACGAGTCCGACCCAGTTTTATTACCTTTTTTGCAGCGGTCATTAAGCGAATCACGCGGTTCCCCATTGATTTTGCTTGCCAGAAGTCAGATGGGAAGGTCGAAAATGGAGATCACGTAACCACAGGATGCTGCAGCGGTCATAAATGCAAACCGGTTGCCAAGTGCCCAAATTGTGATCATGTGACCATGGGGATGCTGCAATGGTCATAAGTATGAGGACTGGTCGTAAGTTTTTTTTCACCAGCACCGTCGTAAGTCCAAATCATCACTAAACGAATGGTTGTTAAGCAAGGACTACCTGTATTGCACAGCCCTAAATCCTTGTAAAAAGAATATAAGATGCAAAGGGCCAGATGAAACCTGCCACAACTGTATGCATTCTGTGCTTCTACTGGCATTCAGAACTTTTGAACTATATTCATATGAGACGTGATTTATTGGTCTTCAGCAAGCATTGCTATCTGATTTCTCCTCGGTGCAGAATTAACAGTGTTTATTTTCAGCAAACTCAACTCTAAGGCAAGCATTCTTTCTTCTCCATCTGAATGCTGGGCCAGCTCCCCAGGTTAGTCCCCTCTTCTAATAAAGTTAATTTTAGCCACTTCTAAACATTTACAGAATATCAGCATGCTAA